>CM032493.1:2614274-2675388 GCA_019059595.1 Marasmia exigua
TATAAAATATTTTTTAATAGTAGAAAAAACTTCAATTGCCTAATCTATAATGATCTTTATTTGTATTTAACATAAGGTATATTATTGTGTAACAGTACATGTAATTCAGGTGCATAAAGGTGAACACTTACCTTACTTTAATTTTTGGAGGCGATTCTACTCCGGCGCCCGACCGTCGCAGTAATCCGAAGCGTTATTCGTATATGGCATCCGAATGTACTCTTTGAGAATCATGTGATGATTGACGAGGTTCAATTTAGAGTGGTCCGTATGTTAATTTACCCCAGTTACCAGTATAAGTAGGCTTGTAATTTAAAATCTCGTTTTTTGAAAATTTTCTGGATTTATAAATTCTATCGTGAAATACAAGGTGTGGAACCCCCCCCCGGTATGCTCCATGACTTATGATTTGGGGAAATCTGTAAATTAACTTTATAGACAATATTTGAAACGCACATATGTTTCCTCACGATTTTTTTTTTCACCGCCGAGCTAGTGGTAAAATAAACGCAAATTGATTTTAGTAATCCCGAAGCGAATGTTGGATTCGAACCACAGTCCTTGTATGGAAGGAGCGTTCGAAACCACTAAGCCACCATGGCTGTAGCCATGAGTACCAATATTTCGGCTATGGCGACCAATCTCAGCAATCAGCCATCGACGCAGAACATATTATAGCGCACAAGTGTTTGCGCGTACACAAGTGCACTCTCTATTCCCTTGCTCCTCATATTTTAATAGAACACCAGTGTGACACAACCGAAGAGGGATCAGGCGCAGAACCAGCGGCTTAACGTGCTTTCCGAGGAACGGGAATAAGACCGCCAGCTTCCAGACTTCGGGCTGACATTGATAATTTCTCAACAGAAAAACTCAGGTACAAATTTTTGGCCCAACCCGGAGATCGAACCCGGTCCGTCGCTTTAAAGTGCGACCCCCTACCCACTGCGCCAATGAGTACCCCCAAATAACTGGTACAGGCATAGGTAGTATTATCGTTTTAATCCTTTGCCTCCCATTGCCTTTACATCAGCAGAACAACGTTTGCTCTACGACTTTTTCCAATTTTGACTTTTTTTTTTAACGTATAGGTATACTAAATTCAGCCGGCTGCTTAAATTTTTTTACAGGAAGTAAAAAAAAAATTCGTCTGTATTAGAAAATCTGTTTACTTATATGTACAGGGTGTCCGGTGGCAGAATTAGGATTTAAATTTCGAATTATTTTAAAACCGTTGAACGCAGGGGCACGCGTGGGGTCGCGTTCGATTTGTCATTCGTGCGGGTTACTTGGTTATGATGCCACAGTGGACAGGTGAACAACGTGCGTTTGCAATCGAAGCGTATTTTAAAGGTAATGATTCCTGTGCTTTTGCTCGTCGAAGGTTTTGTTCGCATTACAATATTCGACGTTTGCGTGATGCGCCAAGTGAAGATCTGATTCGATCGTGGGCGCGAAGGTTCAGGACAACAAGTTCAGCAGTGAACAATCTGCGGCCGGGTCCCAGCCGAACGTCGAGAAGTGATGTCAACATCGAACTTGGCGCAAACAGTTTGCGCGATAACCCGCGACAGTCCGTGCGTAAAAGGGCGACTGCTCTAGGGCTCCCAAAAACGGTGGTGCACGAAATATTGAAAAAGGATCTTCAAAATTCAAATTGTGCAAGCGCTTACGTCCAATGATTATAATATGCGTAAAAGTTTCTGCGAAACAATGTTGCAACGATTCCATACGGTGATCACAATATTTTGGAGTGACGAAGCCCATTTTCACTTGAATGGAAATGTTAACAAACAGAATTGCCGATATTGGGCGCCGAAAGGACTAAATCCACGTTTAAAACATCAACAGCCACTTCATAGTCCCAAAGTCACGGTTTGGTGTGCACTGTCAAACAGTGGAATAATCGGGCCCTATTTTTTTGAAAATCATCGAGGCCAAGCCATTTCCGTGAACGGTGTATCTTATAGGCTCATGCTTGACAATTATTTTTTACCCACGCTAAGAGAACATCCTGCCTACAGTTCACACACATGGTTCCAACAAGATGGCGCCACACCACACACTGCTAGAGAGACCATGGCACTTGTTCGTGATTTTTTCCCTAATAAATTGATAAGCCGTTTTGGTGACATCCCCTGGCCACCCAGGTCGCCGGATCTCACTCCCATGGACTTTTTTCTGTGGGGGTACCTCAAAAGTAAAGTTTATAAAACAAACCCAGCGACCATTTCAGCACTGAAAGAGAATATCGTTCGCGAAATTCACGGCATCCCGACTTCACTTCTCCAGCGAGTGGCGCGGAATACTGAGGTCAGATTCCAAGAGTGTCTCCGACGTGACGGTACACATTTAGATAATATAATTTTTAAAAAATAAAACCCGCACTTCTCTTGGTTTATACGATTCAAATTCAATTCAAATAATTCTTTATTTGCATAGGCTTGTACACAGCACTTACAAATCGTCATACATTTTAATGACTTAAAACTATTTATAAGTACTTATGTATAATTTACATGTTAATACATATATATGTTGATACATAAAATATACTAAAGAAATAAATAAACATAATGCGATTCTACCACCGGCTCGGAAAGTTGTTTCTGGTCGAGAAGATCCGGCAAGAAACTCGCCAGTTACTCTTTTTAATTGCCAAACTTTCATACAATGTTGTGTCATCATCATACCAAGCCATACAGTTTAATTGTTACACAAAATAAAATAAAGGAAATAATAATAAAATAAATATTATGAGGTAAACCGAAGCAGACCAGTCCCCAAAGGTGGCACCTGTTCACAAGTATGACGTACGTGTCAGCCATCATTTCACTCAACCATATTAGAGGGAATGTAATGACCCGCCACATAGCGCCACCACCTCAGAGACATTTGAGTGAGCATGACTACTTAGGTTCCCCTCATAGGTCACAAAGAGTAGTAGTTACTTAATCCAGACTTATAAACTGCAGGACGAGGTGTACAATAGTAGGTGGTTAGCATCTTGTCAATTATTGAATAATCAATATAAATCAATTTTTATACAGTCAAAATCAAAAATGTCTTTATTCAATAAAGAACATTTATGAATGTCAAATATTATGTAATCTACCGCTGATTCGGAATGTCAATTTCTACCGAGAAGAATCAGCAAAAAACTCAGTAGTTACTCTTTCCAAATAATATGGTAATTACAATTTTCATTCTTATACAAATTATGATTACAGTGACAGTATGATATACAATGCTTATAATCAATATCGTTTAGATAAATCGTCAATGAAAAATTATGAAATGAATTATATACATTAGAGGACAGCCGAAGAGATCAACATGTCCAGGAATCCTTATCATTCAAATAATCCTCTACTTTATAGTAGCCTTTCTGCATTAGGCAGTTTTTTACATGCAACTTAAACTTATGTACCGGTAAATCAATAACATTTTGAGGTAACTTATTAAACATTCTAATGCTCAATCCTACAAATGAATTTCCAATTTTATGAAGTCTTAGATTTGGAACAGCAAGCCTATGTTTATTTCGCGTGTTAAAGCTATGAAAATCTGATTTTTGCGAGTAAAGGTGCAAGTTCTTGCGTACAAACATAATACAATCAAAAATGTATTGAGATGATACGGTTAAAATATTGATTTCCTTGAATACTTCTCTGAGTGAGTCACGTGATCTAAGACCGTAGATGGCACGGATGGCCCTCTTCTGCAAAATGAAGATGGCTTGTAAGTCAGCACCGGATCCCCACAGTAGTAGACCATATGACATCAGACTATGAAAATAGCTAAAATAAACCAGTCTCGCTGTCCCGATATCAGTCAGATTCCTTATCTTTCTAACTGCATATGCAGCTGAACTAAGTCTTCCTGCCAAGACAGCAATATGAGGGCTCCATTGCAATTTTGTATCCAGAGTGATACCTAGAAAAACTGTGGAGTTTATGACTTCGATAGGTTCGTTATTCATGACAATATTTATTTTGACCTGCCTTACATTAGGCATTGTGAACTTAACACATTTAGTTTTCTTTGAATTAAGAACCAAGTTATTATAAGTAAACCACTGTAGTACTTGAGAGAGTGTGTTATTTACTACGTCAACATTTTTCTTTTGCCTATCAACCTCAAAAATCAAGGATGTATCGTCAGCAAATAACACTATCTCACATAGATCTTTGGTATAGTAAGGAAGGTCATTTATATAGATTAAAAAGAGCAAGGGCCCCAATATAGAGCCCTGGGGCACACCCATGGTTAGAGGGGCGCCAGAAGAGCTAGTTCCATTGACATTGACCTTCTGAATCCTATCTGATAAGTAAGATTTGATTAGACTTAGTGAGGTGTCTATGACACCGTAATGCTGTAACTTCATTAGCAATGTTTCATGATTGACGCAATCGAATGCTTTAGACAAATCACAGAATATTCCAATAGCATCTCGCTTTTTTTCCCACGCATCAAATACATGTTTGATAAGCGCCACTCCAGCATCAGTAGTGGATTTCCCTTTTGTGAATCCAAATTGCTTACTGTGCAATATTTTATTCAGATTTAAATGAGCCAATAACTGAGTGAATATTACTTTTTCAAAAATTTTGCTGAGAGCAGGCAGTATAGAAATAGGTCTGAAGTTAGACGGGTCGCTTTTCTCACCCGACTTGAATAATGGTATTATTTTACTGTATTTCATCATATCGGGAAATTGACCGTCGTCAACACATTTATTGAATATTATTGCTAAGTAGGGTGCGATAGAATGTATTATATTTTTTATTATATCTACCGAGATGCCCCATAAATCCTCAGTCGGTTTCATATTTAATTCTTTGAATGTTTTTAAAATTATATTAGAATTGACATGATTGAATCTAAAAGGCGTGTTGCACTTATCAACATGAGACTTGAGGAGAGAAGCAGCGAGATGCGGGCCGGAATTCAATTTATTGGTTGTTGTGACTGGTATATTAGAAAAGAAAGACTGAAATGTTTCTGCTACTTCAGAGTCAGAAACAAGTGATTTGCCATCAATTTTAAGAGAGAGCTTGTTGTCTTTTGTTTTATTTTTACAAGTCTCTTTATTTATTATCTTCCATGAGATTTTACTTTTATTAGTGGCTTTTATTATTTTGTCTTTAAAATAATTTGATTTTGCCATTGCACATACTTTTTTGAATAATTTTGAGTATGTTCTGACATATTCAATTAAATTAGCGTTTTCTGAATTGGCTTTGATATCATATAATTCAAATAGCCTCTTTCTGCTTTTATAGATGCCTGTAGTGGCCCAGTCACTGAATTTAGTTTTAGAAGTATCTAATTTAATTGTTTTTTTAGTAAAAATCTGATTATATTCTTTTTCAACTACATTAAAAAGCATATTATAAAGCTGATTAGCATTTCCATCGTGACATGATAATGCAGGTACCTTTCTAGAAATATTATCTTGAAATTTTTCTTTACGGTTTGCAGTTATTGGCCTGCACACAAAGCTACATGAAGAGGGTGCATGACTGTATTCAAACATTGCTAGCTGTCCACTATGATCTGAGTTTATAAAGTTTATTATGGACTTGTCTAATACATCACAGTTACAAAATATGTTATCTAAGCAAGTAGCTGTGGTGGGGGTAACTCGTGTGGGTTCGTTAAAAAGATGATGTAAATTGAATGATCTGAAAAGATTCAGAAACCGAACAGAGTTCTGTGAATTATCTAAAATATTTATGTTAAAATCCCCGCACACAACCACTTTTTTATTAGATGAACATATTTTTCTTAATACCTCTTCCATAGTAACATTAAATGTATATCTTTTGAAGTTTTTTTTTTATTTAAATTCAAAATCCTAATTCTGCCACCGGACACCCTGTACATTAAGTATTAGCATGCAATGGGTGAATAATCCGCTAGATGGCGTGATATAGGACTGTGGTCCATTTACAAGGTGATTGGTTATTTTTGAACGTGATATGTCAAAATGTCAATTTGACGAACGAAACAACCAATGATGTTGAAGCTGGACCTCAGTGCAATAGTACGCCATCTGGCGGATTTTTTCACACGTGATAGCCCCCGTTAGATGTGTTATTATAAAAATGCATACATCATACACCCCCGGATTTTTTTAAAATTTTGTACGTTATTTTACCAATACCTCGACGATGAAAGAAAACATCAAGAAGAAACCGACTCGTTTCTAAAAGGAATACGCATATAGATTTGAAAAATCCGGAGGTGCATGCTCGGATTCGAACCCACGACCCCGCGGTCTGCTTTTTTATCCATTGAGCTACCATCACTCGCTGATATATAATATGCGTTTGTTAATACGTACTTTATAACCACTCAGATCAAAATATACCTTAATGTTTACGCATGTAAATATTTTTTCTGTGCGGGGATTCGAACCCGCACCCGAGTCATAGTCAGGGTTTATTATTACCACTGAACTAAGTAAACTTAAAAGCGCAGAATGTAAGACTTTTAGAGAAATGTTTTTTCAAGATACTATGTGCATAAAGTCATCATGTTATCAAGGTGTGAAATCGTCACGAGTGACGATTTCGCGGGGTAGACAATTATAGATACAAATAAGAAATCATGAATCACATTGTAGGCTATAAAACGCAGATTAGTTATTATGATTTCTGAGTCAAGCATTTGACCAGCGCGGTTAAAAGCGGCCGCGCGCCGGTCGTGAGACGAGAAAGGGAGAAGTACTCTTTGAGACGCACTGGTCGACACGGTGCGTAAGTCAACGATAATTTAGTTGCTACTACACTTATTTGGTTAGGTTGCCCAATCTTTACATATTTAATTTTAGTGAAATATTTTATACAGACAGGCACCTACTGATTTCTTTTAAAAAAATTTTCTCCTAATATACCATTCGCCGTGCACGACATATTTTTAAAAACATAAAACTTCTCACTAAATAGGTACTACGTCATTATGAACTAAATTTAAATGTATAAATCCCTCTGACTCTAATCTTCCAGTAACTCCCTTTATTGTTATCCTGTCATAACATAACTGCTGTAATAATTCTGGATAGTTACTAAGCCATTCGTACCTTAAAACACAGAGACTTGCGCCGCTCTCTACTAAAAGATTAATAAAATTATTATTTACTATGAAACTTACGGTACTACTGTTATTAAAATTAAATATAAAATTTTTAGTATTAACGAAAAAACTCACTGGACGCATTATTATTAGTGTGATTTTCATTAATAATTACCCTGGGGCGACCTGTTATCTACGGTCGGCGTATCCTGGGTAGTATGGCGTACCGGAACAGCAGGTCTCCGCGACCTTGAACTATAATACGTTCCACGGCTAGAGCCTCGTTGATAGTTTGCACCACGAGGTGGTCTATATTGACCTTGATGGGCATTCATCGGAGGTCCTGAATTAGGTCGTGGTCTTGTTTGATTATTATTATTACCACGAAAGTAATTATTATTATACGCATAGTAACTTCGGCCGCGATTGGGATTTCGCCGAATATTCATTACTTCGAAAGCGGAAGATAAGGATTGCTCATCTATAGCTGTCCTAATAGCGTGCGGCAAGGACTCGAACTGCCTAGCTGATATTATCGTGCTTAGCCTACGATCCGTTAAGCCATCTGCGAACCGTTTTATCGCTATTTTCTCATTAATTGGCTTTAGAATGTCATAAGTGTTAGAATTACCATTAGATTGTGCGATTGTTAACGAGACAAATAAATTTTCTAATTCTGAACCAAACGCTTCAATCGAGCGACAACCCTGTTTACAATGGTTCAACTTCCACTGTATTGCAACATCTGACTTTTCCTGCAAAAGATGTGTTTTCATATCGGTGAAAAGAGCATTTACTGTATTATAAGATGATTTCATACGCAACTGTGCACTTTGAGAAAGCCTAGTTTTCAAAACGAATTCAATTAATATATGTTTAGACGATTCTGATATAATTTTATCATACAATTCAATGCCATTAATCAAAGAATTAGTGATTGACTCTTGTCCAGTCATGACCGGTAACAAGGCAATCGCAGTTTTCAAATCAAAGTCTGCCATTTTGACCTGTTTAATATACTTAGACGTAGATGGGACAGAAAAATTAATTATCTTGTTATATAAAATGTGAATTTCACTAACAATTCTATTTAAACTAGTAATATCATTCGGACTTATTTTTTCACTTTCAATTTGTTCGTGCAACTGAGACAAAATATTGTCCAAACCACAATATAAGTTTTTAGCTTCATCAATTTTTCTTAACCCAAGGTCATGTTGCCTTCTGTTAGGACCTAATTTAACTAAATATTCTTTAATATAACTTAATGATTCATGAAGCTTATGTAACTGTAATACTACATCAGACATAATAAACTAATCATTACTGTAAAATGAGCTCTATACTACTTATATTTATGCCTAGTAGAATTAACGTCAAAACTTACATATTATTTATAGTTTCAATTATTTATAAAAAGGATACGACGCTCTGAAGAGGCGCTCAGGTCCAGCTGGTGGTGGTGCGACGGGCCGGTGGCGATGGGCTCGTCGTGGGCGGCACGATGCTCGAAGACACAGCTTCCTGATGGTTGGGCCGGGCTATACCCTGGACTCCTGGGCCGGGATATCCCTGGACACCTCTTGATTATCCTTCTTTTCTTCTTTCTTCTAAACAGTGCTGGTCACAAGGTTGGAGCGTGAAATGGATGCAATATTGTTGCTGTTCAGCTCACGTTGAATAGTGCGGACGAAGTGTTTGTTACATTTCTTGAACATATAATAAATTATAGCAGAAGCGGCACCATTGGCGTTTTGTGCTATCACTACTTGCTCCTTGGAATTCGATTTTCCCATGACTTCTTGTTATTGGTATTCTTCTTTCTTCTAGAATAAAATTTCTTCAAAAATAATACTTGATGTCTTCTTTCTTGAAATTATGTTGGCTCCAATGGCAGTGTCGCCATGAGATAAGAGGAAGGTTGAGGTGGTGAAGTGAAGAGATAAAAGATATACTTTACATATCGACGTCCATTTATTGAGTGATCACACAATAATATTCAACACACTTAATCAATAACGCAACTAAGCTAAATTATAAAAGTACATTATATTTCCTAATTGCGACATGACCTAATTACATATCCGTTTGATTTACGTAGGTATTACCATACTACACTTAAATAAAATTCCCTCTACGTGTAATTATAAGGTCATGGTTGGAAATATAGATGTATGGCAAAAACTTACTAATAATAGATGGATTTATGTACTTAGCGATTTATCAAAGTTATCTGTTAATTGTAATGATCAAATTGTAGATTATGATCTAATTGGAACAGGAATCCTCAAGTTACCGAAAGGATGTAAAGCTTACCATAAGCTTTTACAATTTATTGCAACGAATGAGTACCAATCTAAAATCTACTTACCATCATTCAACTTTAATATCATTGAAGACGACTGCTGTTCCAAAAAGACAATTAATAATAGTTTACCATATCTGACTCCTATTAAACTTTCCCACATTAACTTAGATTCCTTGCAATATGCTTCCCACAAACTCAATCAGGCTACTGAAGAACTAGACAGAATCGAGAAACAACCCTACTAAGTCAAATATGGTCACTATTTCAATATTATTACTACCTTGTTTTCTGTATGTGTATTTAGTTACCTATTGTATAAAATCTATAAATGTCTTTGTCAAAAGAAACGGAACCACAGGACATCTGTAAACCCTACCGGCTGTTATTTATTTTATTTATTTATTGACTATAATTAACACGGTAGTTTGCTAACCAATTACATTAATTATACAAATTTACAAAGATTATACACAAAGAGAAAATTAAAACAAAATTAACAAGTATATTAACATTAATCTAGCACACACTTCGCTCACAAAACTTCAGGCATTCCAACAATATAGTCCTCCAATCATCCGAAAACAAATCAAATTCCGGATTGGCTTCTAGGAGTGTGTTGAGTGCGGTAAGGACACGCGGGATAGGTGAGCGCGCGCGCGCTACTGTGCGACACCGAGGCACTGCAAACAGCTTGTGTTTCCGAAGACGCCGATAGTTGTTAGGAACATACAAACGACACAGCACATCACTCAGATCTTGAGCATCTATTTTTCCGCGTAAGATTTTACATGCCATTGTTAACTGATCAAAAGCCCGTCTAACCTGCAATGAGTTGTAACCAAGACAGCCCAGCAGATATTTGGTAGGGTACATGTACGGGGAATATCCATAGCGTCGCTTGTAGAGGGTTCTTAAAAAAGCCTTCTGAACTTTTTCAAGCATTAATGCGTATGTTGCTTCGTATGGGTTCCATACGCACGCACTGGCTTCAAGTTTAGTCCTCACGAGAGTGCAGAATATAAGTCTGACTACATGGTCATTTCGAAAGTCTCGCGCGTTTCTGAGGACAAAGCCTAGTCTTCTAAAACATTCTTCAGCCAGTATCAGGATGTGCCCATGAAACGTGAGCCTCTGGTCAAAATGGACTCCCAGATCCTTGATGCAATTTTTCCTTGCAATAGTTTGGCCATTGATATGGTAATCATGAAGAATTGGTTGCCTTGACCGACTGAAAGTCATGGAGTAACATTTATCAGAGTTGAACTCCAATTTGTTGAGGATACTCCAGGCGAAGACTGCGTCAATATCTTTCTGAAGCGCCAGACAGTCGGCTTCAGACTTTAGTTCCACAAATAGTTTCAGGTCATCTGCATATAGTAAGCACCTTGAGTGTGAAATAACTGTAGGGAGATCGTTTATCATCAATGAGAACAGCAGGGGCCCAAGTATGGATCCCTGACTGACGCCAGAACGGGTGTGATACGGTTTGGATTCATACGAGCCAAGCCTGACAAACTGCTGACAAACCTGATTTTATTTTATTTTATTTATTTAAACTTTTATTGCACAAATTTTGATACAATAAGGCGAACTTAATGCCAAGAAGCATTCTCTACCAGTCAACCTTTGGGTCATGCAGAAAGTGCAGTGGTGCGGCGAAAGAAAAATTTGTAGTTACTAGTAAGGAGGAAAAAAAAATACTAATATTAAATAACTACATTATATACTATATACATACCTACATATATAAATATATTTAAATAAATATATTATTAATAAGTACATTTTAAATAAATACAATATATGCTGCTAACTAAAAACAAAAAAAAGTAAAATACATAGGAAAAAAAAAAATACTACATATAAAATGTTATTTATATACATATAAGCAATTAAGTCATGCGGAAAGATTAGATGTCAAAAAATGCTCACGAACCCTTTTCTTAAATGAATGCCTATTCAGTGAGGTTTTGATATTAATAGGCAGTAAATTCCAAAGCCGTATTGCCTGCACGGTGAAAGAGTTGGTAACGAACGAGGTGTGGTGTCGCGGGATGTAAAGACGCAGGTTGTTTGCAGAACGGAGAGAACGATCATGAGACTGGCACTGGAATTGGAAGTGATCCTTGAGATAAGATGGAGAAAGTGGGTTATGGAGGATATTAAAGAGAAAACAGAGTATTCGACAGTTTCTACGCTGACGTATGGGGAGCCATTTGAGGCGATCACGGAAAGCAGAGACATGATCGTATTTTCGGAGTCCAAAGATGAAACGAATGCAGTTATTGAGAAGACGATCAAGTTTGTCGGTAAGGGTGCAAGTGAGATCGGAATAACAGACGTCAGCGTAGTCAATAATGGGAATGATTAAAGACTGAACCAGCATAAGCTTAGTGGTAAAAGGAAGAAAGAATTTAAAGCGGTACAGGCCTCTCAGGCACGCCAACACCCTACGACTTACCTCCGCGATGTGGACAGTCCAGCTAAGAGTTGAGTCCAAATAGAGGCCCAAGTTGCGTACGGAAGAACAATATGGGATGGTTGTTCCGTCGAACTGAACGGAGGGCAGATCATCAGTATTCATTTTGGCGAGCATTCTCGAGCTACCTATAATAATTGACTGGCACTTTGCAGGGTTTACAGAAACGCCACACTCGCGAGACCAACTGGATATGCGATCCAAATTTGCGTTTAAAGTGCATATTATTTCTGGCAGGTTATCAGTTCCCGCACTCGCATACAACTGCAAATCGTCTGCGTACAAATGATACGAACAGTCGAGGGTGGTAGTTATTAAGTTAATGAAAACTGAAAACAGTAGAGGAGAGAGTATTCCACCCTGAGGGACACCGGATGTAAGATTATACCAGTCTGAGCTGGAGGAATGTGTAATGATGGATTGACGGCGATCACGAAGATACGAAGACATCCATTCAAGGACAGACGGGGATACATTTAGAGAAGACAGTGTCGCAATGAGGAGATCGTGATCGACCGTATTAAAGGCATTGGAAAAATCAATGAGAACGAGTACTGTGAGCATACCATTCTCCATTGCCTCCCTAAGGTCGTCTGTTATTTTAACAAGGGCTGATGTAGTACTGTGTGCCGGCCTAAATCCGGACTGAAAACGGTTAAACAAGTTATACTCATTGAAATAGGCAGATAATTGTTTCAATACACAGGATTCGGTGACCTTAGAGAGGAAAGGCAAAATGGATATGGGACGAAATTGATTTGGTAAGGTAGGGTTTGCTACTTTGGGAAGTGGGCGAACTAGTGCTTTACGCCAGATGTCAGGAAACTGACCGGAGTCGAGGGAGAAATTGATCAAATGTGTGATTATAGGTAAGAGTTGATCGAGCAAAAGCATAATCATTTGTCGTCTAACACCATCGAAACCAGTGGCCTTAGAAGTGATGGAAATGATGATTTTCTTGATCTCGTCTTGTGAAACAGGGGAAAATGAAAAAGAAACTGAAGAAGGCAAGGGAATGGAGGCAATGTACGCCAGAGTTTTGGCTTTTGTTTGTGAATCAAGGAGGGGCAAGTTAGTGAAATGGGAATTGATATCATTAAGACTAAGAGAATTAAGTGGGTCAGCAGCCGTCTTGGTCCTACCAAAGCCCAAAGACTTGAGGAATTTCCAGATGTTTGAAGCGGAGGATTGTGAGATGCGATCATGTATAAATCGACGTTTGGCTGTCCGTATCATCTGATTACAGCGATTGCGAGCAAGCTTGTATAGACTCCAATTATCCTCAGATCTGTCCCTCTTAAACCGGCGAAACGCTCTATTTCGCCGAGTCATGGCCATACGTATGCCCCGAGACAGCCAAGGAGCAGGGGGCCGCCTGACGCGAACTGTGTGTAGCGGCGCGTGGGTATCAAACAGGTGCGTGATATGCATGTTGAAACAGTCTACCTTTTGGTTTATATTATCTGTTTCCACCAGAGCCGTCCAATCGATTTCTAAAGCATCACGTTGTAGGTTTTCTGGATTGATCCGATTATAACTCCTTAACTGGACTGTTTGGGACTTCCTTTTCGGTGGTCTTAGACCGTAGGACAGATAGATGAGGTCATGCCTAGAGAAGCCCGGTGCCAGAAATTGGCCATGATCGGTAACTAAAGGGACGGAGGAAGTCAGAATGTGGTCGATCCAAGTGTCATCTGAATCAATGTTGTGATGGGTGGGAAGAAGTGGAAGGTGCTGGAGACCGGTTGATTTAAGCAGCGCAAACAGTTTCTGCGAACGGGGGTTGACACGAACAAGATCCGTATTCAGATCACCCATGATGATTAAATGTGGATAATCTGAATATAAAGATTCCAGAATAGGTTCCAGGGCTGGAAAGTAATTAATAGCAGGTGGACAGTATACAACACCAAGCGCAGCCTTGGTACCACCAACTGTGATTTCGATGAAGAGGTATTCAGGAGAAGCAGTATAATTAGACGGTGAAGAAGTTAAAATTTTGAAAGGGATGTCCGCTCGAAGGTAAATAGCCACACCACCCCCGCCCTTACCGATGCGATCATTGCGGATGAGAACAAAACCAGGCAGGCAATAGGCAGCAGATGGTAGACTAGGCTTAAGCCATGACTCGGATATGAGAATAGCGCTTACATAGTCGGATTTGAAGCTCTCAAGCAAGTCACTGTAGTGCTTTGGGATGCTCTGAGCATTCACGTGGCACAGATTTAAATTCCTCTTCTTCGTGAGAAAGCAGGAGTGAAGCTTATCTCCAAGGGTTTCAGTATCCGAGTACCCTGAGGAGTCATGGCAAGAGTAGAAAGTAGAAGAAGAGTTATTTATAGAAGTGAACGACTCATTGTCTGACATAATTGCTGAAAATATATATGTTTATAAAATATACTAATAAAATATCTTATACTATTAACCTAATTTAATATTTATATAATTATACAACCACCTAAACAGTTAAAATTCGTATCCATGAGCATCACCCACCAGCCGGCTGTGTACAAAGAAAATTAAAATATAAAAAGTATTTAAAATGGAATCTAAAAAATAAAAAAGTTGATCAGAGAACCAAATCTGAGAGTTATTCTTAAAAACTATCTACACTAACATAATGCCTCTCGAATCATCCAGTACAAAATAAAAAATAAAAGAAGCGAAACGAAACAATTTTAAATTAAAACTGCAGATGGAACAAAACGCTAAAAAAAATATGGCGCAATAAGCCATGTCTAATGCCATGAACAAATAATATAAAAAAAAAAAACAGATTTTTGACATTTACAATTTGACAACTGACTTGACATTTATTTGTTTACATTAATACTATAACTATGTACCCTAAAATGTTTCGTAAAAATATAATATTGGAATATCAAAATAAGTACGGTAGCAAAAGATAACATTATCAAAGTGAATTATACATACCCTAAAAGCACTACAATGAAACGAGGGCTAAAATAAGACAGAAACAAGGCGGACTACTTGCTTTTTGCTGCCTGCTTCCGAGTTTCGGGCTTCCGAGCGGCCTGGGATGCAACAGTTGGCTTCTGTGCCGGCGTGATCAAATTATTCGGCTGCCGGGAAGATCTCACGGTCGGCTGGGCAGCACTGGGGGACACTTTTATGAGCTCATCCAACTCGTTCTTGGTTGTGATCTTTCGTCTGGAACCATCAGGCAATTTGATTGCTATGACTCCATCCTGGGACCAACAACTTCGCATTCCGTAGTGCGCCCGGGCAGCAATAAACACACTCTGCCGGCTTTTAGTCAGAAATTCACTAACAGTGTAGGATGTTCCCTTCAGCAGTGTCTTTTTCCGCCAAACAGCTGATTTATGGATAGAACTGTTGAAACGAATGAGCACAGATCTCGGTCGAGAGGAAGCCTTTTCGCCAAGACGGTGGCACTGCTCCATGTTTGAGGCAGCCTCGGGCAATTGCATTTGGTCTCGCATGATTCCCACTACAACACTTGATACATCCTCGGCTGATTCAGGAATGCCAGAGATGAGTAGGCATTTTCTGCGGTGCCGCATTTCCATCGTGTCGACCGTTTGTAGACATTCAGCAATCTGCTTCCTGAGATGACGGACAATCTCCCAGACAATATCTCGGAAGCTATGAAATTCTGATGCCAACCTGGCTACATCGGACGATGCTGGAGAAGCTTGCAGTTGGGATTCGAAGTCTGCCATCCTTCTCATGAGACGATCTTCAATGTCAGCCTGCGATGCTTGAAGCTGTGCTGCAATGTGTGCCATCCTGTTGCTTGGTGATAGTGCAGTGAATAGTGCAGCTTTTTATTTGAAAACGATTGTGCGTGATGTGCTGGCAGGTGGAAGCGTGGTATGTACTATTTCATAAGTATGTAATGCTTGGAAGTATATTAATTAAATTTATAAAACAGAGCCGAAATTTTTGCCTCTTTCTTTTTCTGCTCCTACCGCCGAAAAAAAAGCCGAAAGATAGTTCGCTAAAAGCTGTAACAATTTAGGCGTGAAACCTATGCAAGAAAGTTTGGAAAGCAAAATGTCATTATTGACCCGATCAAACGCCTTCCGAAAGTCAAAATATAAAACATCCACTTGGCAGCCACGGTCCAAGCTAGAAGAAATGTAGTCGACAAGAGTTACTAAATTTGTATTAACTGATCTCTTACTTCTAAATCCGTGCTGCTCGTTACAAAGGTATTTACTGACCTGAGCATTGATATGTCTATGAAGGACAGTCTCAAATATCTTAGCTGGGGAAGATAATATGGCTATCGGTCGGTATTCTTCGACTTTCATTTTATTATTAGTTTTTGGTATGGGAGTCACTCTCGTAAGCTTCCACTGTGGAGGGTACATACCAGACATCAATGCGAGGTTAAAAATATGACATAGAGGTCTACAAAAATAGGATTTTGCTTTTTTTATTATAGCAGATGGTATACTGTCCGGCCCTATGGAACTGTTTATTTTTAGTTTATTGATCCTATACTTTATGTCTTTAAACGTGAACCACGGAATATTTATATGGTTACTGCTATTTACCCCAGTATTATCATTTAAATTTTTAATGTCCAATTGGGGAGTTGCAGCTAAGAAAACGCTGGCAAAAAAATTGGCAAAGGCCTCGGCTGCTTCCGGTCCTGAATATGAAGTGCCTTTGTAGGTGACATTTGATTCAAACCCTCCCTTAGACCTTAATTGAGAAATATGTTGCCAGAACTTACGAGGATTTATTTTTATAACGTTCTCTATAGAACGTGTATACGCTTTATAAGCTAATGCAACACGTGACTTTATATCTGACCTGCAACTTGAAAAAAGCTGGTATGATTCTGGAGATTTTAACTGCTTCCATGCCGCATGTAGCGATTTTTTACGTTTGATATCGTGAATAATATCTGACGTAAACCAGACAGGGTAGCGTCTAGAAATTTTATTTTTCCTATGTTTTTTAGGCATGCATAAATCAAATATATTATAAATTAAGTCATAAAAAGTCTCCGTAGCACTACACACATCATTACTTTGTAGTACCTTATGCCATGAAGTATCGAATAACATGGAAAATAACAGTTCAAAGTCACATTTCCTAAAGTTCCAGTCTTTGGCTGAGTCTATATTACTCGGTTCGATGTGATCCGAGTGATGTGCCGAGTCGATTTCTAACTCTATGTTCAGAGGAGGGTGATAAAGATCGGGAGATACTACTCCTTCAATATGGCTTACAACTACTTTTTGGGGCCTGCCCCACTCATCACACTCCCGTATAAGTACAACATCCAACATTCCGCCAAAATAATTAATGACAATATTATTTTCGCCTAATCCGCAAAATGACAGAAAGTAGTTATAATAATTGGTCACATTTATCGATGCACTTTTCATATTTAAATCACCTAGAATTAAAACATAGCCTTTCAAAGAACTAATAAAGCTTTCCACTTTTCAAAACCACTCTAAGTATTCACTGTCACTTGCACTCGGCTTAATATATACAACACATACATAGATGGAGCGTCCATGCCAGGTGAAACTTGCCCATAGATCCTCTCCAGCCTCCGTTTCGAAGTCTGAACGTCGACACAATACCACGGGCGCACGCGCAACTAACAGGACACCCCCACAAGAAGTTTGGCGGTCGCGACGTAACAGAGTCCAGTTTCCATAGGTAAGTTCGGAGTCCTCTACAGACGAGTCCAGGAAACTTTCAGTGACTGCAACCAAATGATGCTCCAGCAAAGCCAAGCTATTTCGCCAAATGCTTAGTTTTGTTTTCAGTCCTCGAACGTTTTGGTACAGGATGTTGAGCCAGTATACTTTGTTATGTGCTTGACAAACGAAAGGACTGCGCGTCTTGTGCAGATCTCGCTGGTTTTTTATAAGTTACCCAAGCCTTTATTCTGGCATTGACCGGCCAGACCTCGGCAGAAAAACAAACGTCATAATAAGCAACAGGAACACCAATTTTAAAAGATTTGTAGTCACCTCTAGGGGTTAATTCTTGGACAGTACAAGTTCTCTCAGAACACAGCTCTCGAAGGTAATCTCTAACGTCATCGGCATTAGACTCCATGTTCCATAAATGTATGTACTTCCTCGGCTCAACCGCTTTCAATGTAGTCTTTTTCGAGTCAGCGGTACCACATAAAGATGCAGGTCGCTGGCTTCTCTTCTTTTTCACTTCCGTCCAATGCTCTCCATCTGGTACTTGCTGATTTACTTTATTCAGACAATCCTCCTTTATCACTGCACCTGTCCCTGGGGGCGCCTCATGGGATGTTTGAGGGGGAGACGGCGATAGTGTTTCGGTTTCGATACTTACAACCGGTTTATTCAGGCAAATGTCTCCAGTTATTTTCTTCTGCCTACGCCTTTTAGGTCCCGGGTTAGTATTCAGCCCTTCTGTGTTAACGTTAGGGTAGGATACAGATATATTTTTTTGTACTTGTTTAGGCACCGTAGTAGCACATGGTATCTGTGCGGTAGTGCTAGGAGATACAACTGTCTGCAACTTGTCGTTAAGGTTTGTAATCTCTGTACAGTACTGAACCATTTTGTGTTCTAAGCCTGATATCAAGTTTACAGCTTGGAGGATTTGTGTTTTAAAAAATTGGACTTCCCGCCGCAAACTCTGTACTTCAGTCAACACGGTATCGTTCACTTCATTGTCACCAAGAGCATCCTCCGTTGAGGGAGGTAACGGCACCACTACTTTCTTTCGATGCGTAACATTTGGATCTCGCGATTTTTTGTATAAACCAACTGGTGTCAAGCTATTATCCCCACCTCTTTTGGTTGCACAGCGGCATTCAGGACAGATCCATTCATCGTGAGGCTCTATGGAGCTTCCCCCGTACAAAGTTGATGATAAGTTTTGCAACAGCATTCTGTAGCACAACGCAGGTATTGCTCCTCATCGTCAATAACAGCGCAGCATGCAGCACAAAACATTGCGACGCAATCTCTCAGCTATAATAATAAGAAGGAGTACTTTATTCAGCTCGGCAGAAAGCTTCAAGTCGGACCGGGCAGGCGTCGACACTGGCGCGCGATGCGATGAATCAGCGCAGGCGATGTGCGGTGTGATGATTCACCGCAGATGACGCGCTCTGTGAGCGCTACACGGGATAGCTATTTCGTGCGGCCGCAAGCAAGCTTCCGTAGCCGAGTGGCTTTGAAGACGGTCTCACGGCGAGTTGCGCGCCCTGGCGACTATGGTTCAAGTCTCGGCGGGAACGACGAAATACAAGTTCAAAAACTCACGGGGCGCGCGCACTGGCGAGGCTCCACTGCCAAGTCCCGGGCTTCGCAACACAAAGTAGGGCGAAGGCCGACTTCTCTCAAATAATGTTTCAGAGTAACTGCTAACACGTCCGCTCGGTACGATGTCTGAACGCCGAAAAAAAATATTTAAGTTTATGTTGTATCAAAATATTTAATTCCTGTTATTCAAAGCCTAGAAATTCTGTACAATCTGTAAATAGATCAAATTCAAATATTCTCGAGAGAAATAACACTTATGAAATGTCGAGTGTGGAATCCGGATCAAATAATTCAATTAATACACCTAGACGAAATTTGGATTTCCAATAACATTGATTTCCTTTTGATTACCTATGTGTTGTCAATTATTATTATACCTTAGTTTAAGAATTTTTAATTTTATGGGTTACTATTACTTATTATGTCTCTTTTACCATTTCTGTTCTTCTACTATATGCTTTGTACTATACTAATTCTATATTTTATGTCTACTTTACTCTAATATAATTGATCTTGTAATTTCTATCTATTGCTACTTTCCCTCAATTACCCGTTTAATAATTCTTTACTCACATCCTTTTCCTGAATGTTTCGTCTTAATGGGGGGAGGTGTTACACCTTACCCAATTCATCTATATTGCTGACTCTACTTTAATCAATGACCAATGTCCAATTAATTAGTAGTAAACTATAATATTGTGATCAGCAATATAGATGTATAAAAACTCGCAGTTTTACCAGTCTGTACTGATCTGTCGAATCGCTGCCCAACTACGGACCTGGTTTCTGCCTGCCGGTTGGTCTACAGTGAAGAGACAAGGAAGTAGCCGGTACTTAGCCCGTATTGGTGCTACCAAAGACCAGTCTAGGTCTCATTCTAAGTCGCGAATTTTATCTAATAAAATTGAAGTGAAAGTGGCAAAGCTAAATAAAGACTTCTAAATTGTTATCTAAAAATAAAAACACTGTGGTGAAATAAATTTAGTTTTTTTTAAATAAACTAGTAGCCCGGTGTAACAGCACGCACGCACGTCTTTAATTTAACAGTGGCGATCGAGGTGAAACAAATTAAAATTTTGTCAGTGCGCGAGGGGGTGAAGTACCAAAATGTCACCGGTGGGAAAAATGCGTGAGTTTGATACAAAGACCGGAAACTGGTCAAGTTACGTAGAAAGACTCGAAATGTACTTTGTAGTGAATGAGGTGAAGGCGGAACTAAAATTACCTACCCTTATTTCGGTCATAGGGGAAGAAGCGTATGACCTTTTATCAACTTTAGCAAGCCCGTCAAAGCCCGCAGAATTATCATTCAACAGGGCAGTGGAGTTATTATCTGCACATCTGCAGCCAAAACCCTCGCTGTTGGCTGAACGATATAAGTTTCGGCAACGACGACAGCTAGCTAATGAATCAATAGCGGATTACGTAACAGAACTGAAAAAGCTATCAAAATACTGTGAATTTGGCACAACATTAGACGAGAATCTACGGGATCAACTAGTGTGCGGCTTAAAAAATGAAATGATAAGGCAGAAGCTTTTTGCAGAAGAAAAATTGTTATATAGCCGAGCTATATCACTAGCACTATCAGTGGAGGCTACTGAGAAAGATGCCAGTGTAGTGGAGCGGAGTTGCGCGGTACTAGCTGAAGACATGCGTAAGTTAAATTTGGCTGGATGTGTAAATTGCGGGGATAGCAGACATCGAGCGGCTGATTGTCCGTACAAAAATTACGTGTGCAGCTGGTGTCGAGACATTGGCCATCTGAGGAGAATGTGCCCAAGAAAGGAAGCAAAAAATGGGGAATTCAGTTATCCTAAACGGCCAGGGACGGTGTCATTCGCCGGTAGTTATGATTATAGATCATCACGCGGTGGTCGGGTGATCGGCCGCGGTGCAAGCGGCAGAGGCAGCAGAGCGGGGCGCGGTGGGCAACGCGGTGCGAGGCGGTGGAGCCAGGAGCGAGCGCCATTATACTCGTTGACGGAACGGGATAGCTATAACGAAGACATCAATGAGGAAGAAGAAGACGGATGCGAACCTATTCACCAGATGTCTTTATCTAATTATAAGCCGGTATGTGCAAAAGTTATGGTTCAAAATAGCTTGCTTGGTATGGAAATTGACACTGGGTCTGCCTTATCTTGTATAAGCAAAAATGTTTATGATAACCTGTTTAGCGATATGAAACTGAATCCTTGTTGTTTACATTTAAAGTTTTATGATGGTTCAGCTATTCAACCTATAGGGTACATAGAAACTGTTGTCAAATACAATGGTGTAGTTAAAACACTAGATTTATACGTCATAGATAGGGGAACCACGAACTTGTTGGGACGGCAGTGGTTAGCGGAACTAAGCATACCCATCAAAATATCTAAGACATATTCGCCAAACTATTTTTCCACTGAAAGTGAGTTAGGTTTTGATAAGATATTATCTGATATTGTCGCTAGGCATAAACCTCTGTTAGACGGGGGCTTGGGCAGATACACGGGAGGTACTGCGGAGCTGCGCGTCCGTGAGGGCGCCGAGCCCATCTTCTGCCGCGCGCGGCCGCTGCCATTTGCCCTGCGCGAGCGCGTGGACGCCGAGTTGGACACCATGCTGCGCGCCGGCGTCATTGAGCCGGTAAATCACTCTGACTGGGCCACGCCATTGGTTGTAGTGCGTAAAGCCGATGGCAGCTTAAGACTATGTGCTGATTATAAGGTAACCCTTAACAAAGTTTTAGAAATTAATCGATTTCCGGTTCCAAAACTGATGGTTAATATGTTTAAAAACATTCTCAATGTATTAGTATTCTACGATGACATCCTGATTGCAAATAAAAAGTGGGATAATCATTTAAAACCATAGAAAACATACTCGACATTCTGGAAAAAAATGGGTTAAAAATTAAAAGAAATAAATGCGAATTTTTAGCTAAAGAAGTGAAATATTTAGGTTTCACTATCGATAAGGATGGGGTTCGAGTAGATCCCGATAAAGTTAAAGCAATCATCGACATGCCCCATCCCAATAACGGCTCAGAATTAAAATCTTTTCTGGGAATGGTAAATTTTTACGGGAAATTTATTGAAAATTTGAGTGGGATTTTAGCACCTTTTTATGAACTTTTAAGAAAAGGTATACATTGGAGATGGGATTCGGAGCATAATTCAGCTTTTATGCGCGTCAAAGGGTTTTTATGTAGCAGTAGAGCGTTGGCACACTTTGACATGCAATGTGAGACAGTGCTGACAGTGGACGCTAGCGGGCACGGGCTGGGCGCCGTGCTGGCGCAGCGCCCGCGTGCGGTCGCGGGTGCGGACGCGGGCTCAGGCGCATGCGCCCGGGAGCCGGAGCGAGTCGTGGCATACGCCTCTCGCACCCTCACTGCACATGAATTACACTATAGCCAGATTCATAAAGAGGCGTTAGCAATTATTTTTGCGGTCGAAAAATTCCATAACTATTTGTACGGTAGAAAAATTGTGCTACGGACGGATCACAAACCCCTCGTAAGTATTTTTGGCCCCAACATTGGGATACCTATTGCTGCAGCAAGTCGATTGCAACGCTGGGCAATCAAGTTAGCTGCTTATGATTTTTCAATTGAATACGTTAGAACGGATCAAAACACTGCTGATATTCTTTCTCGTTTAATTGAATCGCAAAAAAACGAATTATCGGTCATAGAAAATGACTTGCCAGAGCAAACATATCCACATTCCACTCCTACTAGATAATAACGTTTTAAAAAAGGAAACTCAAAGGGACCCGATACTAAGTAGGGCGTTTAGTTATATAACGGACGGCTGGCCTAGGGAAATTGAAATTAAAGAATTAAAACCATACTTAAATAGGAAAAACCGGCCAAGTGCGAGTCGGACTCGCGCACCGAGGGTTCCGTACAAACCTGCAAGGTTAACAAAGTTCGTTCATTACGACAATCGAGTCATAACTATGGTATTTTTATTGCAAAATGAAATTCATAACATTACAATGGGGAAAGATGGAGGAGCATAAATTTAAGACAAAGATCTCTTTATCGTTTAAGTAATCCTTTATTTTATTATTTATATTTATTAACACATATCATTTATCTATAATATAACTGAAACACTTATACTAGCCTTGCAGCAGACTTGCGAAAGTTCTTTTATTAAAGTTATTTATTTACTAAGTTTTTTAGTCACTATTTAGAAATCTGGTTCAAAAATATTAATTAAGTATTAAATTTGAACCAGACCTGTAAATGGTGACTGAAAAAGATATGAATAGTACCACATTGAACATTGAAGTTCGAAAAAACGTTATCAATAGTTGTACAACTTCGTGTAGTGCTACTGTTTCAGTTAGGACGCATTTAGATTATACAGCTACATTCACCAAAACATCGGGATTGAATGACGATGAGTGAGGTCGTCTTTGCCGTTTGAAAAATGTTGCCCTCCCCGTACATAGTATAATAACTCGCGGTCATTGCTGTAACTACAATTATGTTTACAATCACAATTTTTTTGGTGGTAACTACTTAAAATTTTAAGCTTTTCGGAATTTTTCTGTTACCTGTGCTGTAAGCTATTGCTTCTTACCAAATTTCGAGATTCTATGTCAACGGGAAGTGGTCTTTAGGTTTTAAATCCCTTGCGTGTAGTTGCGAGTTTCAAAATATGCGGTATCAATGGTTGTACTTTTGCGTTTTGCGATTTTGCGTTGACTTAGAATTTTTTTTTCACGGGTTAAAGGCAATTAGATCTAAGTATTTGATATGAATTTCAACTTGATAGCTCTACGCGTTCATGAGGAAAAAAGTAATAAGTTTATATTTATTAAAAAATATATATTTTGTAATATAACTAAAAATTTAAGGTTTTCGGAATTTTTCCTTTATGTGTGCTATAAAACGTTGCTTTATGCCAAATTTCAAGATTCTAGGTCGACTGGAAGTACCCTTTAGGTTTTGATTCCCTTGCGATTACTTGCGAGTTTCAAAATATGCAGCTTAAATTGCTGTTTCTTTTGATCGCGTTGACATAGAAGTTTGATTTTGTTACAGCTTAAAGGTACTATAGACCTGAGTATTTGGTATGAATTTCAATTTAATACCTCTACGCGTTTATGAGGAAATGGGTAGTAAGTTTAAAATTATTAAAAAAATATATATTATGTGATGTAACTAAAAATTTATGGTTTTCGTAATTTTTCCTTTATCTATGCTATAAGACCTTGCTTCGTACCAAATTTCAAGATTCTGAGTTTACGGGAAGCTAGGGATGCAACATCGCTCTTGAAAAACATCGATATTGGAACATCGATATTTTCAAAACTGAAACATCGATGTCGAAAACATCGAAGTTTATGAACGATATATCGATTTTTTTTCGATGTTTTTTATCACCATTTTATATATCGAATAAATATATTTTTTTAACAGAAGTATCGCAGGCGTTTGTTTTATATTGCAGATTGCAGAGGGCACAAAACGCTAAATAACAAAATCAACGCTTGTGTTGTGTGTGACTGAGAGAAGTGTCAGTTAGGCAGTGTTGCTAACTTAGTGGATTTTCTACTAAAACTGGTTGTTTTGACTGTCCATTTAGTGGCAAAAAATTACTTCTAGTGGCTGGTGGATTTTTCTAGTGGTTTAGTAAAATTCAATTTCAACGGAAGATAGCACTATGATAAAATATCGTTCATAAAACATCGCTCATGAAGAACGATGTATCGTCGATGTTTTAGGTTTCAATATCGATGTTAAAACATCGATGTTTATGAACGATACATCGATGTTTGAAAAAAATCGATGTATCGTTTGCATCCCTACGGGAAGCACCCTGTAGGTTTTGATTCCCTTGCAAGTGTCGAAAATTTGCGGCATAAACAGCTGTATCTTTTGATTGCGTTGGCTTAGAAGTTTGATTTTTTCACAGCTTCAAGGGACAGTAGACCTGAGTAATTGATATAAATTTCAGCTTCATACCTCCACGCGTTCCTGAGAAAAAGGGTCTTGACAGACGGACGGACGGACGGACAACAAAGTGATCCTATAAGGGTTCCGTTTTTTCCTTTTGAGGTACGGAACCCTAAAAATGAATTATATTGCGAAGTGGGGTGTATAATGTGGGGTCACCGTGTAATAATACCCTTTTCATGTAGAAAGAAGGTCATTGCTGAACTTCATGACCCGCTCATGGGCATAGTTAAGACTAAGGCGCTGGCCCGCAGATACGTCTGGTGGCCCGGGATCGACGAGGCGGTGGAAGCGGCATGCCGCGCGTGCGAGGTGTGCGCCGCAGTAGCCGACGCGCCGCCCGCGCAGTTGCCGCGCTCTTGGCCCTGGCCGTCCAGGCCTTGGTCACGACTCTATTTAGACTTTTTAGGACCAAAAAAAATAAAATAAATAAAATATCATTTATTGCCAGAAGTAAGTACATGGTCTTATAAATACAGCGACTTCTGCACTAAGCAAAAACTGCTTGTGTCGCAGAAATCCGGTGACAATTAACTAGACGTAGTTTCTTATTTGGTCAGACCGGTCAGTAATGTAGATAATAACTTTACTACAATTAATTTATGATAAAAAAGAAATGTTTACAATGAATAAGTTGCTAAGAATTTGTTATACTTAAGTGATATGTGACAAAATGATTTTTTTTTTAAAATTTAACATTTAAAATAAGGAGGTTAACTTATTTGATAATAGTGGATTCGTGTTCTAAATGGATCGAAGCAGTTAGAATGCATAAAACGACAGCGCCGGCAGTGATATCGGTGCTGCGTGACCTTTGGTCAAAATTTGGCCTTCCCAAGCAGACAGTGATAATGGTCCCCCTTTCACGAGCGCAGAATTTTAATTTTTTTTTAAATCAAAATAGTATTGAACATATTTTATCTGCCCCTTACCATCCGGCGTCAAATGAAGCCGCAGAGAATGCAGTTTAAACCTATAAACGTGTTATTAGGAAGGCATTCAAACAAAACCTGGATGTGGACGTAGCACTTTGTAGGTTCCTTTTGGCTTATAGGAATACCGAGCATCCTACTACTGGTGAAAGTCCAGCCAGTATACTACAAGGTCGCAAACTACGTATGAGGTTAGACAGCATAAAACCAGAGAGAGAGGCTCGGGTGGCGGCGCGGCAGGCGCAGAGTGAGCGGTGCGCGGGCGGCGCGATTCGGCAGCTCGAACCGGGAACGCAAGTGTGGTATCGGGACTATAAGGGAAAAGATAAGTGGGCTGCGGGTGTTGTTATTAAACGGTTAGGAATTAGTGATTACTGTATAGGATCTAATTTTGGAACCGAAATCCATAGACACAAAGATCAGTTAAAGCAGGCTAGTAAAGGCCAAAGGAACTTAGCACACCAAACAGTAGGCCCCCCGGATATTGTCCGACATAAATTAGATATAAATAAACATTCGCGAAAATCTATGGCACTACTGGTGATCCAGAACGTTGGACCAGAACAGAGTAAGGACCGTCCCGATGGGCCCAACTTGGTCGTCAGTAGTAATCCGCCTTCCCCGAGTCAAGCGCAACCAGAGCAGGAGCAGGCGGCAGTGGTGGCGCGGGGGAGTGTTTCACCCCAGACGACCAGCCCTATAGGTAACTCTCGTGTATTAGTGCCATTAACCCCGACTCGGAGCCTTGCTAGTGAGGGAGAAGGTCAGCGGCCAATACGACATCGCAAGCCACCAGTCCGATATGGTTTCGAAGAAATAGACTTTATTATTAGTTAGGTACTGATAGGCAATCTTATGGCTACTTAGGTAGGCATGTAGGGTCTTAGAAATATAAGTTGATATTGTTACATGTCAAACAAGGTAATGTACATTTAGTTATTAGATACAATATGTGATGGGTAGAATTAAGTGATCTTATATAATGTAACGATTTAAATTCTGGGTTGTACTTATACTAAGTTTATTATAGTAATAGCTTGTTTTGAAGTCACATTATATTATTAATAACTGGAACTTTTGCATACCTACTTCTGTTTAGTTAAGTGATGTAGTAAATAAGGGTGGAGGTGTTATGTATACGTATATCTATGCGTTAGCTTGAGGGAATACGTTGTTTGTCAAGCGAGTCAGTCTCACAATAAACGGAGTTACGCACGCACGCACGTCTTTAATTTAACACCTACGTCCAGATAATAATGTCTAAAAGACACAGTAAATCTGAGGAAGACAAACTAAAGAGAAAAATTAAACGTTATCAAAAAAGATTGGAGAACTTACCGAATCAAGGTATTTATAGTGTAATTTAACACGTTAAGTGCGAAGCGAGGCCTAAATCACCCCTGATGCAACTTCCCTGTGGTGCGGCAAGCAAAAAAGTGAATTTCTCTGTCGTGCGAATGGCATAGCTTTGGTTTGGTCCAGTGTAGGAAAGAGATAAATGTATATTTGAGATCACTAATGGTTCCGGACTCGGTGGTGTACCTACCTTAGTACCGGATGTCTTAGGCCTCGTGCCGCACTGAATTAATATAATTTTAATGCAGTGCGGAACGAGGCTAAAACGTCCCATATCCCCCCTGACCTCGTACCGCACTCAACGCGAGCTTCCCGCGACCAGTGTTGTGCATTACGTCGATTGGAGAGCACGTTCTTTTTCAGCGCCGAACATGTCTAAACGATGTCGGAAGAAGTTAATTTTAAAAAACCCAGAAACAAAGCCAAAACAGGTAAGTTTTTAATGAAAAAATCTTCAGTAAGTACCTATTTTTTTCTTATCTTGGTAGCTATACTAGCTATGTACCTAAAGTAAGTGTAAGATATTATTACTTAAGTATATTATACCTAAAGATATTATTGGTAATAATGATTATTGACGTACCTTATACTTTGCAACATATCTAGAATTACCTATTATTCTATATCGTGATAATAATGTTATTATTATTAGTAATTGATATTTTTGTAGGTAGTGAAAAACTCCACAAGAAACGCAAAGCAGCCATTGACAAAACAGGTAAGTAATATAATTAATATTTCTTTAATATTTATATTATATAGGGTTCCGTATCGAAAGGCTAAAAACAGGACCCTCTATTACTAAGACTTCGCTGTCTGTCCGTTTGTCGCGATGGATAGATAGTTGAAGTTTTCTCAAATTATGTAGGCCGCTATTACAATAATACTAAAAAGTTAAAAAACAACAAAATACCAATGTAAAGGGATATTTTTAATCACCAAGTTTGTTAAGTGTGTTAGATTCGACTTATGTAAATTTTACGATATATGTCACGTGGTCGGAAGAGAGCACCAGGCGGAGTATATTATTGGTAAAAGTACAGAAATTATTGTGTTAGTAATTTAAGAAACTCAATATTTTAATATGAAATGTTTTGTTTTTAGCCATCTTAAATAAAGTATTACAGTGTTTGTAAGTACGTTTTGTATAAGCATGTGTGGATATGATATTTCTAACATTTATCTATAAGATTACTTGTGTGAAAAGCTTGATACGAGAATTAATTTTGCACTAACTAATACACCGTTTTTATATTAAACCTTTAACATAATATTCAATAACATAAGGTGCTGCCAAATGTAATCGCATGTAAATAATCTGGACCATAATAAAGCTTGAGAAGAAAGATGTAGCATACAGACTATTTGGTATAAAATGACAGTATATTATATATAATATACCGCAGCTTCACTCGCTTCAGTCTTCACTCGAAATCTAGGCTTAATGCGTCTCGATTAAATCTGCTATCGGTTCATGAATAAAGCGTTTACGGAGTGGGACTGGGATTTTAAGTATTTATTGTAAAACAAATCTTAAAAACTTTCTTTAAAAGTATTTGGTGTGTATGTGTGTGAGTTTGTTTTTTGTAATGAATAAGCATGCCAAATTCATCTCTATTTTTAAACTGCTGTTTATATTTTGCAACACTTACATGAATAATAATATAACATCTAATAAAGCGAACCCTCCTAGGTTGTAACCACTCGCGAAATAGAACAACTTTCATAAAAAAACGATAAAAATACTTTTTTATTGTTTGTAGCGTTTGTAACGTTGTTTGTGTTTGTATCGTGTTGCACAATTTAGATTATTAAAAAAAAATGTATCCTTTGATAGCTTTGTGTTGTTTTGCCAGGTTTTGCCCTTAAAACGATCTAATAAGATATAATTGATCAAAATCGGTCAAGTCGTTGCGTAGTTAAGACAGTTTAAAAACGTCGATATTATTTTTCCCATCACTAATCGCAGCGAAAATTTGCCCTATTTCAGTGCGTTACGAGGTGTATAAGATCCCATATTTTGTTTTGCTAATAATTCCTAAACTAGCCATCAGATCCCGGGGCGACGGTGGATTAGAGTTCATCAATTCACTGTCTACATCAATAAGGACCAAAAATCTCATTTAAAGATAAAGATAAAGATAAATTTATTTGCCAAGAAACATGTGTACAGAGAAGATGTTGTTAGATACATGCAAAGTGCCAACATGTTCCACCATTACGGTGTACAAAATGATTGGTTAATGAACAATGATAATAAAATTAAATGCCAATATATGTCAGAGTTATAAAATTAGTCACTACATTAAATTACTTAGTCAATACAAATATTACAAATCAATTTATAATGTCATTTAGAAAGTCAGATATAGTATAATAACATTTTTCAATTGAAAGGTGTTTAATTTTGTATTTAAAATGATTATGATCTAGTTCTTTAAATGTCAATGGCAACTTATTAAAAATTCTAGGAGCCATGCAAAATATACTCTTTGCCATAAGCTTTGTTTTAGTACAAGGCATTTTTATTCGGTTTGGGTCTCTACGGCTACGGTTCACGGTGTCTGCCCATCTAATAAATAAATGCGGGTTGGCTTTCACGAATAACGCTGTTTCAAAAATGTATATACACGGGAGTGTCAGTATTTTATAAAATTCAAAAATTCAAAATTCAAAAGTTCTTTATTTGCATAGGCTTATATACAGCTCTTACAAATCGTCATACATGAAAAAAATATAAATTATAGCTATGTATATTATACATGTAATTAAACATATATGTCGATACAAAAAATATACTAAGATATTAATAAATATAATGTGATTCTACCACCGGAATCGGAAAGTTGATTCTGACGAGAAGATCCGGCAAGAAACTCGCCAGTTACTCTTTTTAATCACCAAATTTTTTTAAGTACAGTATCATGGGTGTAGGCGAACAGTTTATCATTTCCACAAATTCTTGTCATTTAAGTAATCATTAACTGTATAATAGGCTTTTGCCATTAAATAATTTTTAACATGTGTTTTAAATTTAGGCATTGGTAAATCAACAAGCTTTTGTGGTAACTTATTAAATATTTTAATACTCATTCCTACGAATGAATTACCAATCTTATGAAGTCTGAGATGTGGAACAGCAAGCTTGTGTTTATTTCTAGTATTTAGGTTATGGTTGTCGGATTTTCGAGGGAAGGTTTCTAAATTTTTATAAACATACATAATACAGTCAAAGATGTACTGTGATGCTAATGTTAAAATGTTAATTTCTTTGAACAAGTTTCTAAGCGAGTCTCGTGGCCTAAGTCCGTATATGGCCCTGACAGCTCGTTTCTGAAGCACAAAAATAGCTTGAATATCAGCCGCAGAGCCCCATAACAGCAGACCATAAGACATAACGCTATGGAAATAACTGAAATACACAAGTCTGGCTGCTTCAATATCGGTCAGATGTCTTATTATTTTGACTGCATATGCAGCCGAACTAAGTCTCCCTGCCAGGGCTGCAATATGAGAACCCCACTGTAATTTTGAGTCTAACGTGACGCCTAGAAAGACTGTAGAATTAATTACTTCAACATTTTGACTATTCATATTAATCCTAGTGCTGACCTGTCTTACGTTGGGCAATGTAAATTTGACACATTTAGTTTTTTTAGCATTGAGAAGTAAATTATTTACAGTAAACCAATGTAGCACTTGAGTGAGAGCATTATTTACATCGTCAAAGTTATCTTTATGTCTATTAGTTTTAAAAATTAAAGAAGTATCATCTGCAAATAATACTATGTCACACAAGTTTTTAGTAAAGTAAGGAGGGTATTTACATATATAATAAACAGTAAGGGCCCCAATATCGAGCCCTGGGGCACTCCCATCTGTAAAAGGGCGCCAGGAGAGTTAGTTCCATTAACATTGACTTTTTGAATTCTATCACTTAGGTATGACCGTACTAAGCTCAGAGAGCTATCTGTGAGGCCGTAATGCTGTAGCTTCATTAATAATGTTTGGTGATTAACGCAGTCGAATGCTTTGGATAGGTCACAAAATATACCTACAGCATCTTGCTTATTTTGCCATGCATTAAAAATGTGCTTGATGAGTGCAACTCCCGCATCAGTAGTAGATTTGCCTTTAGTTAATCCAAATTGTTTATTATGCAATAATTTGTTTAGATTAAAATGACCCAATAATTGATGGAATATAACTTTTTCATATATTTTACTAAGGGCAGGTAAAATAGATATTAGTCTGTAATTAGATGGGTCACTTCTATCACCTGATTTGAAAAGTGGTAAAACTTTGCTATATTTCATCAGATTTGGAAATTGACTATCTACTATCTATCTACGCATTCATTAAATATTACAGCTAAATATGGAGCAATGATTTTTATTATATTCTTTAATATTTCTACTGATATTCCCCACAAATCTTCTGTTTTCTTTACGTTGATGTCTTTAAAAGTTTTAAGTATAGTTTCGGGGTTGATGTGATGGAAACTAAAAGAAGTCAAGCACTCATCCACACTGGATTGAAGAAGACAATTAGCAAGCTGAGGACTAGAATTTAAGTTACTAGTGGTAATAAGAGGTATATTAGCAAAGAATGATTCAAATGCCTTTGCTATTTCTACGTCCTCGTTGAGTTGTTTATTATCAATTTTCAAAGAGTACTTGAGGTCTTGAGTAGTATTTTTACAAGTCTCTTTATTAATCATATTCCAAGTGGCTTTGATTTTATTATTTGAATTTTTAATTGTATCTTTTAAATAATTCGCTTTTGCTATTGCGCAGACTTTTTTAAATAGCTTGGAATAGTTTCTAACATGTTCAGTTATTGTAGGATCATTGGAGTTAGCTTTAATGTTATATAATTCAAATAAAGTGCGCCTGCTTTTGAAGATGCCTTTAGTAGCCCAATCGCTAAAAATTGTTTTAGTATTGTCTACTTTGACTTGTTTCTTAGTAAAAATTACTTCAAACTCCTTTTCAATAACATTAAACAAAGTATTGTATAGTTCATCAATATTAGCATACTTACTTACTTGCATCAGGGAAACGTTGTTTTCAACATTTTCCTTAAATTTTTCCACACGACTAGTGGTGATTGGCCTATAGACAAAAGAAGAGGAAGCAGTTGCATGACGGTGTTCAAAAACAGCTATCTGTCCTGTATGGTCTGAATTTATAAAATTTATTATTGATTTTTTAATCGCCTTACAATTACAGAAAATATTATCAATACAAGTAGCTGATGTGGGGGTAATGCGTGTAGGGTCATTAAACAGATGGCGTAAGTCAAAAGATTTAAATAGATTAAGAAGCATACCCGAACTTTGACTGTGTTCTAAGATGTTAATATTGAAATCCCCACATACAATTACTTGCTTGTTGCAATTAGTTGCTTTTCTCAGCACCTCCTCCATGGCAGATTCAAAGTTATTGTAGTTACCAGAGGGAGGTCTGTATACACAAATAATGATAAACCGTTCAATCTCTACACAAGATAGTTCAATAGTTCGTTCAGTTGAAAGTGCGACTATGTCTTTGCGCTCCTTTGCTTTTAATGAATTATGTAATAATATAAGTGACCCACCCCTAATGGCCGACTTTCTTGTGAACGCACTTATGACTTTATAATTATCAATATTAATAATAAGTTCATGTTGCCTCAACCAGTGTTCAGTAACACAGAGGACATGTATATTCATTTTATTTAAAAAAAGTTCCAATTCCAAATCTTTACCGGAGAAGCCCTGTATATTTTGATGAGCAATATTTAAATGCCCAGACTTCCCCTTTGTCATTAAATCTAGTGTGCAAGAGGTGTTCTCTATTGTCTCTAAATTACATTTAAATTCATTGGAACTAATTCCAACGTCTGATTACACATGTCATATTTTTTCTGCTCAATAGGAGCAGATATGGTAGCCAAGTTTTTGGCTGAGCAATCTAAATAATAAGATAGCGACATTGTTATTAGTCGTTTACAGTATTTATTAAGATAATATTTATCCTTTGTCAAATGAAAGTATGACTTTGTATAATTATTTATGTCAATAACATGCATTTTTTTTACATTATATGTCAAAGTATTCAATGTCATATTTAAATTATATCTATAAGTATTTTCTACTTGTGGCAAACTGTTATTATAGGGAAGTGTAAATAATACAATTTCGTTTACATCTAATAAACTAAGAGAGTGTAGGTACTTAGACAAAATATTTTTATTTACATTTCCCCTATTCCCTACCATAATTACTATTGAGGTATTCTTATGGAAAGTTGTTTGTTTAATTTTATTCATTATGTCAGAAAAAGATGCACCCGGTACACAATTATTGATAATCGACTGTCCGGAAGAAAATAAAAGGTGTCCCATATCTTTACCTAACTCGTCACTAAACATAACAATTTTTTTATTTTCAATAGGTTTAGCATTCAAATTTGATGTTGTGGAACTATTGGTATTACAATGTGTTGGTGGAGGGCTGCTATGGGTGGTGGGGGACTGATGATTGGATGGGGTATTGTTTGATATAATACTGTCTTTCTCGGAAGGATTTAATAATTCCTGCATTGCAAGCATCAGTTCTCCATACTCATTTCTTGTTGAATTGTACCTATGAGTCATGTTTACTAATGATTCCTCAAGTTTTAAAATTTCGGATTGAAATTGTTTCAAGTCATTTTCATGATTGATGATGTTATTTTCTATTAATAAAGAATACAGGTCCAATTCATCACCTAATTGCCTTCTTTGTTTAATACATTTAAGCTTATTATATAAACATTTATTTTTCTTAACTAATTTCCGGGTTTTTTTAATGTACCTATTTATTTTAACATATTTTTTAATTTTATTTCTGCTGCACATAGCCAATCTTCCCTTGTTAGTTGATTTTAAGGTATCGTCACAAGTAAGATCAATGGTGAAGGGTTCTTGGCTATCCGAAGCAGTTATTTGGCTGGGCACACTACCTACTAACTCTTTAAATAGGCATTGGGTTTGGGAAGCGGCAAAGTCCTGTTTTTCTGACTGGAGGTGGCTTATGGTGTGATGAGCCTCCTGTAGCTCGTGCTCCAGGACCGACATTCGATTGAGGCCCTGGGTGTACTCCTCGCTGCACTCCTTGAACTGGTTGATGATAGATAACAACCGGTCTCGCTCGTCAACTAACAAAATATTCTCAGTGTGTAACTCAGCCATTTCTTTCTTTATCTTATTATTATTTTCAAATGCCTTCAATAGTTCCGCCTCATTATCATCTCTTTCCCTATCCAAGTGTTCATTTAACTTTCTGACAGCCTGCAATTGCTTCAAAGCCTGGTCGAGTTGTTTCGAAACTATTTCGAGTTTACTCTCTTCCTGGCGAGCACAAGCCATACTACGTGTGGTCATTCTGTTCATATCCACGTAATTATTGAGAAAATAAACAAATCAGATAGTTGCTTGAACACCTTAAGAGGTTAAGTCAATTCAAGACTAACCGCTTCGCGCGAGTGAGTAAGTCACTGTAATATGAGTACCTCGATCTATTTGTAATTACTAAATCGTAAATAAATAACAAAAGACTAGTAATAAAGAGATAATAATGATTCACAAGATAATTTAGTACCTAACTTCAAATGTCAAAAACGCAAGGTCATCGACCGTTGCCGGCTGCCGTATCACGCACAAAATCACCTTTAAATCACTGTGTTATGCACTAATTTAATTCTAAAAACACCTTATATTACTAATGTTATAGTTTAGTGACGAAATCAGGACAATATATGGGTTTAAACTATGATTTATAAAATATTTTGTCGGAGCAATCGAAATCAGCTGTTAGCGGTAGTGTTGCTACAAGCGAAAAAAAAGTATACTTTTTGAAGTAGGGTTTGCAACTAACGGTTCTTTTTAATCCAAACATTGCTCTGATGCATCTTTTCTGCATTTTAAATACAACTTCTTTATCCGTAGCATTTCCCCAAAAAATCAAACCGTATCTTATAACTGATGCAACCATACCGTGATATGCAGTCAGGAGTGCATCTACATTTAAAAGCGGGCCTAGTTTATAAAGAGCATAAGCTGAGCTGCTGACCCTTTTACTAAGCTTTATTATCTTTGATTTCGCGCCAGAAAATGGATTTAAGTCTGTAAAAGGAGGTGGGGTCTAATAGACCGCGTGTCGCCCTAACGTCTGGTCACGGTACGAGCCGATTATACCTCGTGCCGCAGGAACGGAAAGTATGCAAAAATTGGTGCCGCAGCTAACGTGTTAACTAAGTGTTATTATTTTCATGTCGTCGCCTGAAAGTCTCCGATCTAACACGAGATGTTAGACAGTAGACACTTGCCCCGAATCAATACGCGATATTGATCAGAGGTCTTTTCATACGTTACTACGAGATATTAACTGTACTTTTTTCACACCTACTTACATCGTAGCACATTATCCTGGACAACACAGGTTACCCAAGTTAGTAAAAAAATGTTCGCTGCAGCTGGAGCTCTTAATCGACTACGTAACTTTATACCCATACCCACCAAAATTGCACTTGTACAAGCTCTTCTTTTTCCCATTCTTGATTACGCAGATTGCTGTTTCTCGGACCTATATGAAAACCTTCTCAATAAGCTCGAACGTCTCCAAAATTTTTGCATCCGGATCATTTACGGTCTGCGTAAATATGACCACGTCTCCGAGTATCAATCTCGACTCCAATGGCTGCCTATACGTCTTCGTCGTGACTCCCACATTCTCTCCCTTTTATATACAATACTATTTAGTCCAAAATCACCACCCTACCTTGGGCAGCGCTTCCAGTTTTTGCAGCCCATCCAGGGCCATATGCGGTCGTCCAAACATCTTCGCCTGAAGACTCCTCCTCACTCCTCTCATTTCTATACCCAGTCATTTACCGTCCAGTCCATCCGTTTATGGAACTCCTTACCCCTATCCATAAGACAGTCTCAATCATTTCCCATTTTTAAAGCCCGAGTCAAAACTCACTTTTCGCAACTTCAACACCCTCTTCTTCACTCTTCCTCATCCTATTAACTTTTTTACAATCGTCCTGTTATCGGCAGCCTGTAGTCGATGGTCTATCCATTATATGGTAGATCCATTTGATTATCATATTATTATTATTTTTGTCTTTTTCTGATATCAATCTCACAACATTATGTGTATGTATTTAAGCATAACTTATTTATTAGTTTAAAATACTGTATTTTATTTATGTATTAGGGTTATAAGTTATATTTTAACATTTACAGTTTCTTTTTTTTCCTTATTGAATATTGCACCCCCTACCCCTTCTCTACTATCAAATGTCCTTTAACCGAAGGTTGTCTGGTAGAAATCGCTTTCAGCGATAAGACCGCCGAAATTGTACACAAAATTTCTGTAATGCCTAGTACTTAAGTTGTGTATTTTGTGCAATAAAGTATATCTATCTATCTATTGTAGTGTAATTTTTTTGTTTTTATTAAAACATCAATCGGTAGCTTATTAGCATACCATACACATTATACGGATGTAATTATTCCGGTATTCACAGGCATTAATCCATGTTTCTTTTACAGAACATGAATTTCATGACGACGGAAGTTATCATACTCCATACTATGAAATGACTTGTGAAGAGGATAATATAATCGATGAATTTGGTGCCCCACCATTTAAAATGGAAGACGTCCGAACCGCTACTAAATTGATGAACCGCGACTGCTATATGGCAAATTTAGACCTTAAAGAGGCTTACTTTTTGGTGCCAATAAATGAACAGGATAAAAAATTCCTACGCTTTCGCTACAACGGGCATTTATTTGAATTCTCTGTATTACCCTTCGGTATTTGTACAGCACCGTGCATTTTCACTAAACTGCTCAAACCGGTAATGACAATCTTACGTTCCAGAGGTTTCTAATCTATTACCTATTTGGATGATATCCTGTGCTTGAGTAATTCTTACTCAAATTGCTTGCAAAATGTCACTGAAACTATAAAAATATTGACAGAGTTAGGTTTTTTAATAAATTATGACAAATTCCCAGTAAAACCTGTCAATTCTTAGGTTTCATCTTAAACTCTAGACAAATGCACTTGGAATTACCAACTAAGAAAAAACAGGGTATACTCGATCGTACAAGGATCCTCATGCATAAAAAAATAATAAGTATTCATGATTTTGCGCGATACGTTGGCACTTCCAAACTGTACTATGCCTACTATGATTTTCAGATTCAATTGGAGTTGGCTATGGTCCCCTTTTGCACAAGCAACTCAATTGTAAAATAATTAATTATTGTATGCCAAATGCATCTCTTACCCAAATAATAGATAGGGTGGTAAATTGTAATTATGATAAAGATTCAATTATCATATTAACGCTGGGGAACGGATTAGATTCAAATAAAAAGGATATCATTAAAGGGTTCTCCCGTTTAAAAGGGATTGCTGTAAAAAAATAGTTGTTTGTGCCTTCCCATTTTCTAGGCACTACTTATCAGAACAAAATAACAGTATTCACATATTGATGTGAAAAATAACAGTATTCACATATACTACATTATATAATTTAGTTACTAGTCATAGCGACAACTTTGTGTTTTTTGACACAAATAAATTTATTAATTATAAGTTGATAGTGACTGGCAAAAAGTTTTATTTGCCTTATAATGTAAAAAAAGAACTAGCTACTTTGTTAGCATTTAATATAAATAATATATATATAGGCAGACTTTGGAAATTATTCCAAACAATTTAAATTTAAGTTTAAGACAATAGAGGACGCCTCTAGCAATTTATTGACCAGGAAAAGTAATTTAAAACTTATTCACCAAAATATACAGGGACTTCCTGGTAAAGAACTAGAACTAGAATTATTTTTAGAAGAAATAAATGTTGATGTACTATGTCTTACCGAACATTGGTTAAATCAACATCAATTAATTGTTACTATTAATAATTATAAAATTATCAGTTCGTTCACGAGAGGCTCTGCAATAAAAGGAGGTCACTCATTTTGTTAAAAAGTACTCTTAAATGTAAACAACGTAAAGATATTGAGTCACTATCTATAGAACGAACTATTGAAATTTCGTGTGCAGAGCTAGAGCAGCATATCATTGTCTGCGTTTATAGACCCCCTTCTGCAAATTACGACTCATTTGAGACTAGCATGGAAGAAGTCCTGAGAAAAGTATGTGCAACTAGTAAACAAGTTATCGTGTGCGGTGACTTTAATATTAACATCCTGGAGAATTCGCAGAACTCAATTAGGTTTCTGAATCTTTTTAAGTGTTTCAATCTGGTGCACCTCTTCAACGAACCTACGAGAATCACCCCCACTTCAGCTACATGCTTGGACAACATATTCTGTGATTGTATTGTAGGGGAGAAATCTATAATAAATTTCATAAACTCTGATCACAGTGGTCAGCTGGCTGTTATGGACTGTCATCGAAATGATCCGTCTACAAGTATTACATGTAGGCCTATTACAAAAAGACGTATAGATAAATTCAAAGATAATATTTATAATAAGGTATCCTTAATGCCTGGTAATAAAAATAGTGTCGACCAGTTGTATGAAAGCCTTTTCAAAATTGTTGAAAAGGAATTTAATGATATTTTTACAAAAAAGACCATTAAATTAAACAGTTCTAAAAATAAATTTAGTGACTGGGCCACTACAGGGATTCACATAAGCAGGAGAAAATTGTTTGAATTATATGATATTAAAGCTAATTCACGTGATCCTGCGATAGTTGAATATGTTAGAAATTATTCTAAGTGCTTTAAGAAAGTATGTGCAGTTGCTAAATCTAACTACATTAAAAACAAAATAAGTAAAGCAACTAACAAAAGTAAAATCACGTGGAACATCATCAACAAAGAGACTTGTAAAAATAAAACACAACAACACAAGTTCTCTCTAAAAATAAATGGCAAATGTCTTGACTCTGATACTGAAGTGGCAAATGCATTTGAGTCATTCTTCACTAATATACCAGTGGCAACAACAAGTACATTAAATTCAAGTTCGTATCTTGCTATCTCATTACTTAAAGCAAATGTTGCCGAGTGTCAAACGCCTTTCAAATTTAACCATGTAACCTCCGAGATAATAGTTAAAACTTTCAAAGATCTGAATATGAAAAAAACTGAAGATCTTTGGGGAATATCAGTAGACATTTTAAGAAATATAATACTAGTTATTGCACCCCATTTGGCAACGATATTCAACAGATGTATTGATGAGGGTCAGTTTCCTAGCTTAATGAAGTACAGCAAAATCATACCGTTATTTAAATCAGGTGAAAAAAGTGACCCTTTTAACTTTAGGCCTATTTCTATATTACCAGCACTGAGTAAAATTTTTGAAAAAGTCATATTCGTTCAGTTGCTGTCTCATTTTAAAGTTAACGACTTACTTCATAGTAAACGATTTGGGTTTACCAAGGGTAAGTCAACCACTGACGCAGGAGTTGCACTTATTAAGTATATTTTTGATGCATGGGAAAACAAACAGGATGCAATTGGTGTTTTCTGTGACCTCTCGAAGGCGTTTGATTGCGTTGAGCATCAAACATTGTTGTTGAAGTTAGCTCACTATGGTGTTCTAAATAATGCATTAAGTTTGATAAATTCTTACTTATCAGATAGACTTCAGAAAGTCAGTGTCAATGGAACTGACTCTTCAGGCGCCCCTCTATTAATGGGAGTGCCCCAAGGATCAATATTGGGACCTCTGCTCTTCCTAATATACATAAATGACCTCCCTTACTTTGCACAAGATCTTTGTGAAGTAGTGTTATTAGCTGATGATACCTCGTTGATTTTTAACGTTGACCGTCGAAAAGATACGTTTGACGACGTAAATGACACCCTCTCACAAGTGCTACATTGGTTTACAACTAACAACTTGCTTTTAAATGCCAAGAAAACCAAATGTTTAAAATTCACTATGCCCAATGTAAAGCAGGTCAACACTAACGTCGTTATGAATAATGAACACATTGAAGTTATTAATTCGACAATTTTCTTAGGTATTATTACACTGGATGCCAAACTGCAATGGAATCCACACTTGGCAGCCTTGGCGGGAAGACTTAGTTCCGCCGCATATGCGGTTAAGAAGATCAGACATCTGACTGATATTGAAACCGCGAGACTGGTTTATTTTAGTTATTTTCATAGTATAATGTCATATGGTATTTTGTTGTGGGGGTCGGCGGCTGAGATACAGACTATTTTTGTATTGCAGAAGAGGGCCATCCGCTCCATATACAACCTTAGGCCTCGCGATTCGCTGAAAGAACTGTTTAAGAATATCGACATTTTAACTGTAGCTTCCCAATACATTTTGGACTGTATTTTGTACGTGCGTAAGAACATTGATATTTTTTCTAAAAAATCTGATTGTCATGGTTTTAACACTAGAAATAAACACAAGCTCGCGATTCCAAATCTGAAGCTCCAAAAGATTAATAGTTCATTTGTTGGACAAAGTATTAAAATGTACAATAAGTTGCCACAAAATGTAATTGAGTTACCAACGCATAAATTTAAATCCCACGTGAAAACCTGTTTAATGAGTAAAGGATACTATAAAATTGTAGATTACTTAAATAATAAGGATTCGTGGACATAATGACCTCCGTGCCTGCACACATGTAGTAATTTTATAAATATTTACTGAAATCACTATTATTATATAATTAATCAATTTTAATAAATTAGGCTTAGCAGAATTTATTATTGTATACAAATTGATTAGTATTGATTAATCAAACAATTGACAAGATGCTAACCACCTACTATTGTACACCTCGTCCTGCAGTTTATTAGTATTGGATTAAGTACTCTGTGACCTATGAGGGGAACCTAAGTAGTCATGCTCACTCAAATGTCTCTGAGGTGGTGGCGTTATGTGGCGGGTCATTACATTCCCTCTAATATGGTTGAGTGAAATGATGGCTGACACATACGTCATACTTGTGAACAGGTGCCACCTTTGGGGACTGGTCCGCTTCGGTTTACCTCATATTTAGCTTTTAATTTGCTTCATTCTATTTTGTGTTGCATTAGACTGTATGACTTGGTATGAGGATAATAAACCATTGTAAAAAAGTTGGCGATTAAAAAGAGTAACTGGCGAGTTTCTTGCCGGATCTTCTCGACCAGAAACAACTTTCCGAGCCGGTGGTAGAATCGCATTATGTTTATTTACTTTTTTTTAGTATATTTTATGTATCAACATATATATGTATTAACATGTAAATTATTACATAAGTACTTATAAATAGTTTTAAATCATTCAAATGTATGACGATTTGTAAGTGCTGTGTACAAGCCTATGCAAATAAAGAATTATTTGATTTTGATTTTGATTTTTGACTTTAACAACAGCTTGTCCAGGAGTTCAATACGGTTGGGCCCATACGTATAAAGTATGTGCAGTTGCTAAATCTAACTACATTAAAAACAAAATAAGTAAAGCAACTAACAAAAGTAAAATCACGTGGAACATCATCAACAAAGAGACTTGTAAAAATAAAACACAACAACACAAGTTCTCTCTAAAAATAAATGGCAAATGTCTTGACTCTGATACTGAAGTGGCAAATGCATTTGAGTCATTCTTCACTAATATACCAGTGGCAATAACAAGTACATTAAATTCAAGTTCGTATCTTGCTATCTCATTACTTAAAGCAAATGTTGCCGAGTGTCAAACGCCTTTCAAATTTAACCATGTAACCTCCGAGATAATAGTTAAAACTTTCAAAGATCTGAATATGAAAAAAACTGAAGATCTTTGGGGAATATCAGTAGACATTTTAAGAAATATAATACTAGTTATTGCATCCCATTTGGCAACGATATTCAACAGATGTATTGATGAGGGTCAGTTTCCTAGCTTAATGAAGTACAGCAAAATCATACCGTTATTTAAATCAGGTGAAAAAAGTGACCCTTCTAACTTTAGGCCTATTTCTATATTACCAGCACTGAGTAAAATTTTTGAAAACCTTTTTAATGAGTAAAGGATACTATAAAATTGTAGATTACTTAAATGATAAGGATTCGTGGACATAATGACCTCCGTGCCTGCACACATGTAGTAAGTTTATAAATATTTACTGAAATCACTATTATTATATAATTAATCAATTTTAATAAATTAGGCTTAGCAGCATTTATAATTGTATACAAATTGATTAGTATTGATTAATCAAACAATTGACAAGATGCTAACCACCTACTATTGTACACCTCGTCCTGCAGTTTATTAGTATTGGATTAAGTACTCTGTGACCTATGAGGGGAACCTAAGTAGTCATGCTCACTCAAATGTCTCTGAGGTGGTGGCGTTATGTGGCGGGTCATTACATTCCCTCTAATATGGTTGAGTGAAATGATGGCTGACACATACGTCATACTTGTGAACAGGTGCCACCTTTGGGGACTGGTCCGCTTCGGTTTACCTCATATTTAGCTTTTAATTTGCTTCATTCTATTTTGTGTTGCATTAGACTGTATGACTTGGTATGAGGATAATAAACCATTGTAAAAAAGTTGGCGATTAAAAAGAGTAACTGGCGAGTTTCTTGCCGGATCTTCTCGACCAGAAACAACTTTCCGAGCCGGTGGTAGAATCGCATTATGTTTATTTACTTTTTTTTAGTATATTTTATGTATCAACATATATATGTATTAACATGTAAATTATTACATAAGTACTTATAAATAGTTTTAAATCATTCAAATGTATGACGATTTGTAAGTGCTGTGTACAAGCCTATGCAAATAAAGAATTATTTGATTTTGATTTTGATTTTTGACTTTAACAACAGCTTGTCCAGGAGTTCAATACGGTTGGGCCCATACGTATAAAGTATGTGCAGTTGCTAAATCTAACTACATTAAAAACAAAATAAGTAAAGCAACTAACAAAAGTAAAATCACGTGGAACATCATCAACAAAGAGACTTGTAAAAATAAAACACAACAACACAAGTTCTCTCTAAAAATAAATGGCAAATGTCTTGACTCTGATACTGAAGTGGCAAATGCATTTGAGTCATTCTTCACTAATATACCAGTGGCAATAACAAGTACATTAAATTCAAGTTCGTATCTTGCTATCTCATTACTTAAAGCAAATGTTGCCGAGTGTCAAACGCCTTTCAAATTTAACCATGTAACCTCCGAGATAATAGTTAAAACTTTCAAAGATCTGAATATGAAAAAAACTGAAGATCTTTGGGGAATATCAGTAGACATTTTAAGAAATATAATACTAGTTATTGCATCCCATTTGGCAACGATATTCAACAGATGTATTGATGAGGGTCAGTTTCCTAGCTTAATGAAGTACAGCAAAATCATACCGTTATTTAAATCAGGTGAAAAAAGTGACCCTTCTAACTTTAGGCCTATTTCTATATTACCAGCACTGAGTAAAATTTTTGAAAACCTTTTTAATGAGTAAAGGATACTATAAAATTGTAGATTACTTAAATGATAAGGATTCGTGGACATAATGACCTCCGTGCCTGCACACATGTAGTAAGTTTATAAATATTTACTGAAATCACTATTATTATATAATTAATCAATTTTAATAAATTAGGCTTAGCAGCATTTATAATTGTATACAAATTGATTAGTATTGATTAATCAAACAATTGACAAGATGCTAACCACCTACTATTGTACACCTCGTCCTGCAGTTTATTAGTATTGGATTAAGTACTCTGTGACCTATGAGGGGAACCTAAGTAGTCATGCTCACTCAAATGTCTCTGAGGTGGTGGCGTTATGTGGCGGGTCATTACATTCCCTCTAATATGGTTGAGTGAAATGATGGCTGACACATACGTCATACTTGTGAACAGGTGCCACCTTTGGGGACTGGTCCGCTTCGGTTTACCTCATATTTAGCTTTTAATTTGCTTCATTCTATTTTGTGTTGCATTAGACTGTATGACTTGGTATGAGGATAATAAACCATTGTAAAAAAGTTGGCGATTAAAAAGAGTAACTGGCGAGTTTCTTGTCGGATCTTCTCGACCAGAAACAACTTTCCGAGCCGGTGGTAGAATCGCATTATGTTTATTTATTTCTTTAGTATATTTTACGTATCAACATATATATGTATTACCATGTAAATTATTACATAAGTACTTATAAATAGTTTTAAATCATTCAAATGTATGACGATTTGTAAGTGCTGTGTACAAGCCTATGCAAATAAAGAATTATTTGATTTTGATTTTGATTTTTGACTTTAACAGCAGCTTGTCCAGGAGTTGAATACGGTTGGGCCCATACAAAAGCATTTGAAAGGGTCAAATATATTGCTCTTTTGAAAAATGCTATTTACGAAAAAATTATTACCCTCCCTAACTATATCCAAGATGATTTAGTTTGGTGGGAAAATAATACTTATAAAGCGGTAAATCCAATCCAAAGTTTCAAGTACTCGTTGGAGATATTTACCGATGCCTCAAAAACGGGATGGGGAGCTTCATGCAAAAATGAAAATATAGGCGGTTTCTGGACTGATGATGAGAGGCTTCACCATATTAATCATTTGGAACTATTAGCGGCGTTCTTCGGTCTGAAATATTTCGCAAATGAATTCCATAATTGCGAAATCTTAATGCGTATAGATAACACTACCGCCATCTCCTATATAAACAGAATGGGTGGAGTGCAGTTTACACATTTAAACGACATCTCTCATCTGGCAATCTGGAGATGGTGCGAGGACAGACATATTTTCATCTTTGCAAGTTATATCAAATCGTCTGATAATACAGATGCCGATGCAGAATCTCGAAACCTAAACATTGACACTGGATGGGAACTCTCATCTGATGCATATAAAAAAATCCTGACAAAATTTGGTAACCCCAAAATCGACCTTTTTGCTTCAAGAATTAATACAAAATGTGAAAAGTACATATCCTGGACCCGGGATCCATATGCTTTCAATATTGACGCCTTTACCATCAGTTGGCACGATTTCTTTTTCTACGCATTTTCCCCCTTCTCCCTTATCTTGAAAGTTTTACAAAAAAACAAAACAGATAATGCAACAGGCATTTTAATAGTTCCTTACTGGCCAGCTCAACCCTGGTTTCCGGATTTCATGTCCTTATCAATCGTTGATCCAATTACGTTTCCTCCCAGTAAACGATTACTTTCGTCTGTTTTCAGCAATGCTCATCCTCTCCACCATCACCTTACCCTGGTGGTGAATGTGTTATCAGGCGAGCCTTTGCAAAGAAACAAATGGTATCTTCATTATCAAAAAACACCTTAGTACAATACAATTCCAGTATTAAATTATGGTGGCAATGTTGTTTGGATAAAAACATAAACGACGTTCATAGTGTGACAGTTAATGGTTTATTAGATTTTCTCAGTGATTGTTATCAAAACGGTAGCTTATATGGAACATTAAACAATCATCGCTCAGCAATTTCACTGATTTCTTTAAATACTATCGGTGACAATGACCGCATCAAAAGGTTTTTTAAAGGCGTGTTTAAATTAAGACCTTCCAATCCTAGATACACTGTAAAATGGGATCCTATCATTGTGTTCGATTATTTAGCAAACTTTAACCCTAATGATACCTTTGGATATCCTCACAAAAAATGGTGGTTTTGCTGGCTTTCGCGACGGGCCAAAGAGCCCAAACGTTGTCTCTTATCCGTATTTAAAATTTACAACGTTTTGAAGACAGAATTGTAATTAACATAACAGACTTGATTAAAACTTCTTCTATTGGTAAAAGCCAGCCTATTTTAGACTTACCTTTTTTTAACAGAAAGGCCATGTATTTGTCCCGCCGAAACTCTAATTGCTTAAATGAATATTACTACAATTCATCGACCTACTAATGAACAAAAGCTGATCCTCACATACAAAAGGCCTTATCAAGCAGCAACATCTCAATCCCTTGGACGCTGGATAAACGATTGAGGAGAGCGGTGTCGACACCAATATTTTCAGTGCTCATAGCACGCGCAATGCGGCGACTTCAGCCGCATGCCGTGCCGGAATCAGCGTCGATACAATTCGGAAAGCCGCGGGTTGGTCACAGCAATCCGCTGTATTTGCGATTTTATTATAATAGGCCAATAGATCAAATCAATAAACCAAACTTTATAGAACGTGTATTCCGAAACTAATTTATAAAATTGTCATTAAATTTTTTTTTCTTCTCTTATATTGTGATTTGTATGTTGGAAGTACAAATAAAAATACTTATAATTTGTTACACAAATGTTTGTATTTGTTCACTCCTTTCTACTCGTTCCTGCTGACTAACTTACACACAACATTTTAATAAACTCTGAACATCTACATGGTTATCTTTAAATCTTGAGACGAAGCCAGGATAATTACCTGATCAAACGAACTTACCTGGAAGTGAAGTTCGATCCTAATTATCCTGGCTTCGTCGAAAAGATTTAAAGTCCCAACCCTCCCTTATCTTAACCTGTAATCATACCCAGTTTAATGTTGTGTTGCTTCTCTAAAATGAATGATTGCGCTAGCGATGGGTACTAGTGACGCGATGGCGAGGTAGGCTGCGTGGGAGGTCAGAGAAGGGATAATTCGCTTTCTCTTTCTCTCTTACGCTAAATAACTTTGTGCGAGTGAATACAAACGCGTAGGGCTAACTACATGGTTAACTTTAAATCTTTTCGACGAAGCCAGGATAATTAGAATCGAACTTCACTTCCAGGTAAGTTAGTTTGATCAGGTAATTATTTTTTAATAAAATGCGTTTGTCGTCATTTGATGACAAAGCTACTTTGTCAACAGATTGGGTAAATATTTGGTGTTTGATACACTTAAAAACGATGTTCTTTTTACGTATAATTTCATTACGCAATAAAACATTATTGTAATCATCAAATACTAAATTTTTAACGACGGGTTTTTTTATACCCTTTGCCTTTTTTATTTCTTTGTTTTCTGTTTTAATACAATACAATTTGGACCTTAAGCCAACAAATTCTCTTATAAGCTGTCCCCCTTACTCATCTTTAAATAAACCAGGAACCTTTTTATTCTGAAGTTTAATACTGTACGCGTTATTTTTGTCGAAATTACTTGTATCAAAATAAGAGTGAAACCTCAGTTTTAAGTCTCTATAAATATCTTTGGTATGTATGAAGTAGAGAAAACTATCAGTATCGGTGTAACATCGTTTTAAATTACAACCATAAAAGGGTTTCATAACAGAGTAGTGAAAATTATACATATGAGTTTTGGAAACTTCTAAAAGTGTAAACCCTATGTAAATAGGTTTGTCTAGGATTATTGACTCTGGCTTCATTTGAACTGCAACGAAATTCTCCGAAAAAAGAGTTGAACTATGAAAATTAGGTCTGGCTATCAATTACTCGGCAGTTAATTGTTTTTTCGTTATGTCTTCATTATCGTTTTTCATTATCGTATTTCGTTATGTTTTATATTATTAAGCATGATGTGGTTACCTGTAATTGTAGGGACAGTTAGCTTAAACATCCTAGTGTTATTGTTTTTGTGTTTTTATAGCTGTATCCTATGTTGGTAATCCTATTTAAATAAATAAATAAATGAATCCACCCACTGATTAACTACACTTACATCTAACCGTTTTTCCGGATCCTCCAAAGTTTTTTCAAATTTTCTGGATATTCTAAATCAATTTCCAAAATAAAACCTACCTCAGAACCAAGACATCAAAAATATTAATTCTGATTCATTTAATATTCTAAAGTCAGAATGAGGTAAATACGAGCACATAGCGTAACCGTACAGATTATTGCAGTCTATGTAAAATAAGTAGTTGTCAGGTGAAGAGGGATCGTAATCACTCAGGTATTGGTTGTTAGCCCTTGCATATCTAGTGGGACATAGACACATACCTCCGCGGATACCTTTCTGTATAATTTGTATTGTCTCTAAGTCGTCAATAAGCTGAAGTTTTACCTTAGTCTTCAGAAGCATAGCATCAAAACTCAAACTTGGAGCCGTAAGATAAAAAGATGGATCCAAATTGTAATTTAATTTACATGTACGACGAACATTTTCAAAGATAGTTGATATTTTATAGCAATCTTTTGCGATTTATTCTTAAGTAAATAACACACTTAAAAATTTCATCTCGTGTTCAGGCGGGACTCGAACCCACACCTTCCACAATCCGGGTGAATGTACTACCAATTATACCACTGAACGCGTTACTAAGTCGACGAAATTTGTAAGTGCTTGATTCGACATGAGCTGTCGATAGTCTCATCAATATTGTAGGTATTAATTACAATATCCAGTGGAAATATTATTACAAATATTTGACCACCAGTTAAGATGAGACTGCTAAATCAATAGTTTCTTTTGCGATTTATTCTTAAGTAAATAACACACTTAAAAATTTCATCTCGTGTTCAGGCGGGACTCGAACCCACACCTTCCACAATCCGGGTGAATGTACTACCAATTATACCACTGAACGCGTTACTAAGTCGACGAAATTTGTAAGTGCTTGATTCGACATGAGCTGTCGATAGTCTCATCAATATTGTAGGTATTAATTACAATATCCAGTGGAAATATTATTACAAATATTTGACCACCAGTTAAGATGAGACTGCTAAATCAATAGTTGATATTTTATAGCAATCTTTTGCGATTTATTCTTAAGTAAATAACACACTTAAAAATTTCATCTCGTGTTCAGGCGGGACTCGAACCCACACCTTCCACAATCCGGGTGAATGTACTACCAATTATACCACTGAACGCGTTACTAAGTCGACGAAATTTGTAAGTGCTTGATTCGACATGAGCTGTCGATAGTCTCATCTATATTGTAGGTATATTTACAATATCCAGTGGAAACATTATTAGACTTACAAATTTCGTCGACTTAGTAACGCGTTCAGTGGTATAATTGGTAGTACATTCACCCGGATTGTGGAAGGTGTGGGTTCGAGTCCCGCCTGAACACGAGATGAAATTTTTAAGTGTGTTATTTATTTTCAAAGATGTCAACAAAACTAACTAAATGTGCTAACAAAATAACGTCTGATTTCAAATATTAATCTGTGTATTCGCCAAGGTTGTTTAATTTAAACGTTTTCCAAACTCGTACCGCGTGTTCATAATCTGACTGTGAAATACTACATTCAGTTAAACTACTATAAAAACATTCACGTGATGGTAATTTTTTTTCTTTAAATGATTCTCAGTTGGTTATGTATTCATACGGATACACTCCTTTTCTTTTTAACAGTTGAAACTGTTCGTTTATTGGGAACATATTTGATAAATGCTGAAAATCTTCGGTGTTTAAACTAGATACTAGTTTATCGAGGCTTGTGCCTGAAAACTTTAACGAATCCACAAAGCGCACTGCCATATTAGCATTATCGTCACTTGTAAAATATTTAGTGAACGATATAATTTTCCTAGTTTTTAGCTATAACTTTTATTGGTCCCGATGTTTGTCCTAACTGTGATATAAATAAGTGGCTGTCGTACCCAGACAAATTGTGAGAAAACACTGGTACGAATTGAAGTAAGCGATATTTCAGATTGCAATACGAATGTGTAGCGCCGCGTATATATTATACATATTTCCCCGTAAAATAGCAGTGGTCTCTAACTTTATCATCAAATAACATTTGATTGCAAAGATAACAGAATTTCGTTGAACAGAAAGACTCCTTATTACTATTATACAATACATTAGTATTTATACAATGTCTTTTTTTTTCTCTCTCTTTTTCTGACTTGCACTGCCTTACCCCTTTTCTTAATTCGCTATACTTTTCCTCTACCCTGAGGTTGTCTGGAAGAGATCGCTATTAGCGATAAGACCGCCTACATTGTTTTAGTTTTATAAATGTAATTACGCGGATTTAAAAATAGACTTGAATAGCTTAAACTGGGATAACCTTCTCCTTTCTAGTGATGTAGATGAATGTGTTGACATATTTTACGCCACTGTCAATGAGCTTATTTCCAAACACACACCTCTCATCCGTCACACATCCTCTAAGTTTCCTAGTTGGTACAACCAAGCATTAATACATTGCATTAAGGAGAAGAATAAGTATCATAAACGCTACAAGAAGTTTAATAACCCGCGGGATTACGACACCTTTTCCTTACTCCGTGCCAGATGTAAAGCGTTGATTACGCAGTGTCACAACACATACATGTCTTCGATTGAGGAGGGCTTGAGGGACAACCCGAAGGGTTTCTGGCGTTACGTAAACGGCAGGAAGGGAGGAGTAACTGTGCCCCGATCTATGACTTATAATAACAAATTAAGCTCCGATGGTCAAGGCATTTGCGACCTCTTTTCTGAGTATTTTGGGTCGGTATACGATAGCTCGTTTTCGGGTGTTTCCACGGAATCCTTGAACCTCCCTGTTGCCCTTAACTTCACTCTTCACAATTTCAATTTCACACCAGAGGAAGTTGCTCTTAAGTTGAAACAACTAGATCCGTGCAAGGGCCCTGGACCTGACGACATCCCCCCCATACTCCTGAAGGCTTGCTCAGAGGAACTGGCCCTACCGCTGACTATTTTATATAATAAATCTATTGCGACTGGGAAGTTCCCTACTCGATGGAAAGTCGCAAACATCATCCCCATTTTTAAGTCTGGCGACAGGACATCGTGTTCTAACTACCGTCCTATTAGCCTCCTTTCTAGTGTAGCTAAGGTCTTTGAATCTCTGGTTTATGGCCCTCTTTATGATCATCTGAGCCACTATATATCCCCTAGACAACACGGATTTGTGAGGGGAAGATCTACCTTGAGCAATCTTCTCAAGTTCAAAAACGATTTATGTCAGGCGTTTGCATCAAGGGGTCAGGTTGATGCTATTTATCTCGACTTCAGTAAAGCTTTTGACAGAGTAAGTCACTATTTACTTTGCCATAAATTGTCGCACTATGGTGTACACGGATCACTTCTTAGATGGATAATATCTTATCTTAGTAACCGAACTCAATTGGTGGCAGTGAAGGGTTTCTCTTCTTCTCCTATACATGTGTCTTCTGGTGTGCCACAAGGGTCACATTTAGGTCCACTTCTATTTTTGATCTTTATTAATGATCTGGTTGATGGCTTGTTATGTCCATCTCTTCTATACGCCGATGATCTTAAGATCTACTCAAATGTCACAGATCCATCAGACTGCATAGCACTTCAGAGGGACCTTGAGACCGTATCTGATTGGTGCTCTGCCAATAAGATGAGTCTCAATGTAAAAAAATGTTTCATAATTTCGTTCACAAGAAAAAAGAACCGAATGCACCACCAGTACTATATTCGCGACGAGGCGCTAAATAGAACCGAAATAGTGAGAGACTTAGGAGTGTACTTTGACGAGCAATTAACCTTCCGCCCTCACTACGACTACATTATGGGTAAAAGCCGTAAACTTTTGGGTTTCATAATAAGGACTACTAAAGCGTTCAAGAAACCTCGCAGCATTTTGAGCCTCTACTTAAGTTTTGTCAGGAGTGTTTTGGAATACTGCTGTCCTATTTGGTCCCCCCATTACAATGTCCACGCAAACTCCATAGAGAGGGTACAAAAGGCCTGTTTAAAGTATGTCTCACGCAAGTTTGGACTTGGTCGTTCGCTTAAAGACTACAGAGAAAGGCTTGGTAAGTTTAACCTGATCTCTTTGCGATCTCGGCGTGAAAGGTATGACTTGCTCTGTCTCCACAAGATAGTGCATTCCGCTATTGATACACCGGAACTGCTCTCCGCACTGTGCTTCAACACTTAACATCGAGCACGTAATTCGAACCCTTTCGCATTACGAGTGTACAAAAATAACACCTCCTTTTTCAATCCCCTAGTGAGAATGTGTAGATCTTATAACAACTTAGTTCGTGGTGGCAGGAACATAGATCTATTTAACTCTAGTTTTCCCCGGTACAAGAAAGCTATTTCCAATATATTCAGAGACGAAACATCCTCGATTCCAATAAGATAGTTATTCCAATTTTATTTTGACAGTTGCAATTTTTTTTTTTTTTTTTTAATTTCATCATAATACTTATAATTTAATCTTAATTTAATTCCTTTTTTAACTTAATTTATTTAAATTAAATGTATAAAAACTTAATCAATAGACTTATTAGATTGTAATTTTAATCTATCGCAATTTAATTTATAAAAGTAGCGAATTTATATTTTGATCAAGCTGTGTACGCTACTTTAGGATTACTGTCTAGCTTATTTAATTTTAATTTTTAAATATTGTTTTTTTTAATTGACTGTGATCTGTTTGCGTACCAAATTTAAATAAATAAATAAATAAATTTAGTATAATAACTTAGGCTAAGATCTGTAAATTTTGTGCAATAAAGTGTATCTATCTATCTATCTATCCTTTTCCTCAGTAGTAATTTTTTTCATTGGTAGATAGATAGATAGATACTCTTTATTGCACAACATACAAAACTTAAAAGCTAGGTATACAGAGATACAATGTACAATTTAGGCGGTCTTATCGCTGGGAGCGATCTCTACCAGACAACCTTCAGGTAAAGGACATTGGTATTGTTTTTTTTATAATATTGTTTTTTTTTTATTATTTTTATTGCTTAAAGTAGGTAGACGAGCTTGCGGCCCATCTGATGGTAAACGGTAACCGCCGCTCATAGACATCAACAATGCCGGAGCACAGTCATGCCGCTGCCTACCGTGAGAGAAGAACTCTTTTCAAACCTCGTTTAAAAAGGACATGTCATCGCGATCAGGGAACACCGCGGCTGGAAGGTCATTCCAGAGTTTGCACGAGCGCGGAAAAAAGGAGCGCTGGAAACGAAGAGTTCTGGAAGGGATTGGTTCCAGGTAGTATTGGTGAAGTTTGCCGCGGTGTCTAGTCATGCGATTGTAGAATGGTGACCCTGGTATGATATTAAACAGCTCCAAAGAGCACTCTCCATGGAAGAGCCTATAGAAGAGGCAAAGAGAGCCAAAATCTCTTCGCGACTCCAACGACTCCAATTTGTCCGTGAGATCGGGATCCCCGACAGTCCGGACAGCTCGTCTCTGCAAGGCGTCAAATGGGTCAAGCTGATATTTAGGGGCGCCTGCCCAAAGATGGGAGCAGTACTCCATGTGGGGTCGTACTTGGGCTTTATATAGTACAAGTCGTTGCCCAGGTATGAAGAACCGCCTCGCTCTATTCAAGACACCCATCTTCTTGCTAGCGAGTTTCGCTTTGTCCTCCAAATGACGCCTAAATTGGACCTTGTCGGACACTTCGATGCCAAGGATCCCGATGCTTTCAGAAACACAGAGAGATACTCCTTGGAACTGGGGAGCTAAAAAAAAAGGGTCCATTCTGGCAGTGAACGCGCAAACTTGTGTCTTAGTCGGATTGAACTGAACAAGGTTCCTTTCACCCCACTCCGAAACCTGCTCAAGTGAGTGTTCGACTTCAGACACAAGTTGTTATTTTAAATATATCTTGTTTAGTTTTTCAATAAATATCTCTACACAGTTTTTACCACGGTAAGCCACGTAACGATTTAAGGAACTATCATAAGAGCATACTACGATATTTTTGAAAGATTGAGGAAAGTCAATTTAAAATTAAATCCTTAAAAGTGTGATTTTATCAACAAAGAACTGCTTTACTTGGGACATGTTGTTTCACCTTTAGGGGTAACACCAGATCCTGAGAAAATTAGTGTTGTCACAAATTATCCCGTTCCAATAAAAACCGATGAAGTCAAGTGTCAAGCGTTTCGTCGCATTCGTAAATTACTACAGGAAATTCATTCCGCAGTTTGCCGATAAAGCATATCATCTTAATAGACTTTGTAAGAAAAATATACCCTTTGTTTGGGATGAAGACTGCAAAAAATCATTTGAAACATTAAAACAAAGCATCACATCTCATCCAGTCTTACAATATCCTGATTTTTCCGAAAACAATCAATTCATATTACAAACAGACGCTTCTGACTACGCAATAGGCGCAGTTTTATGCAATTTGGATGGTAGACCGGTAGCTTATGCTAGCCGAAGTTTAAATGTCGCTGAAAAAAGGTATCCAACGATTGAAAAAGAACTTTTCGCAATTGTGTGGGCAGTTAAGCATTTTCGACCTTACTTATATGGTCGCACTTTTAAGATTCAGACTGATCATAAGCCGCTCATATCATTGTTCGGAATGCGAGATCCCTCCAGTAGGTTAATGAAATTCCGATTAATTTTAGAGGAATACGATTTTGTAGTTGAATATCTAAAAGGTAAAAATAATGCGGCAGCGGACGCGTTGTCACGTTTAACAATTACCTCAGACGAGTTGAAAGAGATTAATCAAAATGCAATTAATGTAATGACGCGAGGTCAAAAGGCGCGACAAGCAATGGGTACTACTGATTTTCGATCGGTCTGATCGGTCTGATCGGTCTGATCAACAGAGAGTTATCGAAATTCAGAGTAAGCCTAGTTATTTCACGGAATTACGTTTTACCTCGGACAAGAAACTGCAACGATATCGTAAACTATATATGATGAAATATGAGAATTATTATTTTTGCTATGTTGAATCTATGAATACAAATTTTATTAATCCAGTGTCTCGATCACAATTATCGCCAGATGAATTTGTGAGAGAACTGAGTAAAATATGTAATATCTTAAGAACACAAGAAGTATACTTTTTAAAGAATGATAATAATAATATTTTTATAAAGAAAGTAGCTAATTCGATACAGAATATGAAGTCATGGTCCGGACCACGGTTATGCATTTTAAAATATATCGAGAGGATTGAAAATAAAGATGACCAACGAGTAATTTTGAATGATTTCCACCTATTACCCACAAGTGGCCACGCGAGTATTAGGAGGATGATAAATAACATCAAAAAATACTATTTTTGGACAGGTCTTGAAGTTGATGTAACCAATTTTGTCAAAATGTGTGATAAATGTCAGAGGCAAAAGCACTCGACTCATCACACAAAAGAACCTATGGTTATTACTACCACTGCAAAATCGGCATTTGAGAAGATTTATTTAGGTTTGGTAGGCCCTTTAAATAAAGATTATTATAATTATATGTATATCCTAACGATACAATGTGAGTTAAGTAAGTATATAGAGGCATACCCCTTGTATACGAAAATTCGATAGAAGTAGCTAAGCAGTTAGTAAATAAATTTATTCTCAGATACGGAATTCCAAAGGAGATTGCCACAGATCGTGGAACCGAGTTTTTGTCTGCAACAATGAGTGAGGTATGTAAACTTTTGAATATTAATAAACTGCACTCGACGGCGTATCATCATCAGAGCATTGGCGCATTGGAGAATGCACACAAACAATTGGGTAATTATTTAAGAATTCAAACAGAAAATCAGTCAAATGCGTGGAGCACTTGGCTTCCGTTCTGGTGTTTTTCTTACAATACTTCAGTACATTGCGAAACCAAATTTAGCCCTTTCGAGTTAGTTTTTGGCAAAAAGTGTATATTACCATCAAATTTAAATTCAAATAAAATAGATCCACTTTATAATTTTGATTCTTACCCGTTGGAATTAAAATATAGAATACAAACTTCGCAAAAAGAAGCTCGAGATAATTTAATAAAAAGTAAAATAAACAGAAAATTAAAATATGACCATAACGCTAATCCAGTGTTCTATCTGCCGAATGATTTAATTTTATTAAAAAACGAGACAGGAAACAAGTTTTAAAGCATCTACTCAGGTCCTCATAAAGTTGTCAAAGATTGTTCTCCTAACGCAGAAATTATTAAAAAAAATAAAAGTTACATAGCTCTTAAAAACAGAACTAAACGGTACTTTCCAACGATGCCTGTGTAAAAAAAAAAAGTGTGTGATTGGAATTTTATATCTTTAATTTGTCTACTACTATTATGTACCTATTCAGATAAGTTCGAATTTTACGTATCTACTAAAATGTTTAATCAAGAAACCATTTATCTAAAATGTATGAAGATTAACCATTGATAACTGAAACATTTATTTTATTACGGTAAAAATAAAATAAGCTAACAGTTATTTTATTTTTTTTGTAAATGTTGGAGGTGAGATGTAGTAATATACCTATGAGTAATAGGTATGTATGTGTCATGTGGGTATAATAAATATGTAATCAATAGATTTAATAAACCAGTGTACTCCTAGCATTGTGTCGTTTCACTTATTCTCAGGGCCCATCCTTACATGGCAGTGGTGTGAATCTCGAAAAATCCATGTTTTTGCGTCGTATATCCGCTCGGCGGACAACTGTGTCGCGGACGCGGAGTCGCGCCGTGTGCATCCAGACGTCGAGTGGGAGCTTGCAGACTATGCATTTCAGGATATAGTTAAGAAGTTAGGATACCCTGAAATATATTTATTTGCCAGTCGCATAAATAACAAATGTAAAAGGTACGTGTCTTGGCACAAAGATCCGGACGCTTATGCAATTAATGCATTTACTATATCGTGGTCTGATTATTTCTTTTATGCATTTCCGCCTTTTTCTATGATATTAAAATCCATACGTAAAATAATTTCGGAAAAAGCATCAGGTATACTCGTTGTTCCGTTATGGCCCACACAACCCTGGTACCCTCTATTTAACAGTTTAATTGTAGGAAAGAAGATAGTGTTTTCACATAGCGAGAATTTAATTTTGTCTCATTCCAGCAATCGGATGATTCATCAACAGACTACCCTGGTTTCCGCTTTATTATCCGCACGGCACTGCTAAAAAGAAGTATTCCACCTTCTTCTTTAAACATTATGATGGCCTCGCTATCTGAAAATTCCATTCGTCAATATGATTCGTGTCCTAAAAAATGGTTTAACTATTGTAAAAGCAATAACTTCGATATGTATGAGACATCTGTTCCAAATTTGATTTTGTTTTTAACAGAGTTGTTCAATAATGGTGCCCAGTTCGGTACTTTAAACAGTTGCAGGTCTGCACTGTCCTTAATTTCAGAAAAGCAGATTGGTGATGATGACCGCGTTAAACGCTTCTTTAGAGGTGTCTTTAGATTACGTCCTTCATTACCTAAATATAGTATCACATGGGATACATCTGTTGTCCTAAATTTTCTCAGTAATTGGTATCCAAATTCCGAAATTAGCTTTGAGAATTTGACAAAGAAATTGATTACATTGTTGGCATTAGTTACAGCGCATAGAATGCAAACTTATTCTAAAGTTATTATTTCAAACATTGAACAACATCCTGACAGTATCGTAATTAAAATACCAGATCTTATCAAAACCTCTCGCAACAGATCATTACAACCAACTCTTACACTACCATTTTTAACCAAAATCCATCTATTTGTCCTTGCAAAACTTTAATAGATTATATAGACATATCTAAAGATTTTCGTGGTAATAAGAAAAGTCTTTTTATAAGTTTTAGAAAACCACACAATGCAGTCGGCTCACAAACGCTAAGCCGTTGGGCTAAGTGTGTGTTAGAACAGTGTGGGATAGATGTCTCAACATTTACGGCGCATAGCATCAGGCATGCAGCCACGTCTAAAGCTAGTAGCCTGGGAGTAAATTTGGATTTAATTAGAAGAACTGCTGGGTGGTCCGGCAGTTCGCAGGTCTTTGGTAAATTTTATAATAGGATTATTGTGAGTAACCCAAACAATAATAATAATTTTGCTAGCATGATATTGTCAAATTCTATCACTAATAATTCCGATAATTGAGAACTTAATTAAGTTTTATTATAATTAATTTAAAAATATTTACGTATCAAATGTTATAAGTAATGCTTTTATGAGTTCCAAATATCATTATATTTCTCCATGGAATTATTTATAATATAAAAATGTTTTGATTTTATGTCCTGTATAGATATTCAACTTTATCTGAATATATGATGATTTCATTCATAAATTTGCCTTGTTACCTCTCTTTTAACGAGAACGAAAACTTAAATATAATTAATGATTAAACGAACTTACCTGTACGTGAAGTTCTATTATAATTATATGATAGTTTTCGTCCGAAGAGATTGGCACCCCCCCCCCCCCCCCCCCCCCCCCCCATCCTCCCGCAAATTTATGAGTGTTATGTATATTATGTTATACAGGCTCTGAACGGCATGATCGCGGCTGTCATTTGTCGAACGATATAGATTCCTCACAAAAAAAAAAAAACTAGGTTACCCTCTCAATTAAAGTGCACAAGTGGCGAATCCTGCGCGGTACTACATAGTATTATGCCAATCTCTTCGGACGAAAATATCATATAATTATGATAGAACTTCACGTACAGGTAAGTTCGTTTAATGATTAATTATACAATATGATAGCTACTACATTGTTGTACAATTATATATTTAAGACGTGAAGAAAATACACGTTTAAGAATAAAAGCTGTAGATATAACTACTCATTAAATAAACTCATCAATGCTCTTGATAATATTAAGATAAACACAAAAAAAATATTTAAGACTTATTATAACAATACTAAATTCATCTTCACGACAGTAATTTCTTAATTACGTACATTTAAGTTCAAATTAAGACTTAGTTAAGTACCTAAGGTTCTGTTACTCATAATAATAACAGACAACATTTCATATTTTTAACATGTTCATATTGTTTTTTATATGAAAAAAGACGTAAAATGAACAGACCCATATTTTTTCTTTTTTCAAAATTTGTCCATTTTCATGCATAGAATAATTATTGAAATTCTTTATATTCTAAATAGACGTAAGCGACAAATGACGTCATCGGACGGCTGAATACAGCGATATTCCTTTGCTTATCATTGTTTTAATAAAAAAAAAGGTACTACTGTCAAAGGTAATTAATACTAGTGTCAACATTGTCAACGTCATTCATACATTCAAAGTTGACAAGTTGTCTTTTTTTTGACAGTTGCATGTCATAAAACTATAATGTGCTAAGCAAAGAAATATTTTACATTCTGCCGTCCGATGACGTCATCTTACGTTTTTTAGTTTTTAATTTTTTTCTCAGTAAATAAGCAATATAAAAAATGAATAAATATATATTCGAGCAGCGGAAAAGTAAATAAAGAATTGGTATTTTTTGTTTCAGAGCTTAGCAATTTTGAAATGTTGTCCATTCTCTCTCTGCAATTAACTTGCAAGATTGTCATAATAGCTGTTTGTACACAGTGTGCAAATAAATATTTAATAAAAATATCTGACAAAAAAGTCGTTTCTAAATTGAAATAATAACATAAAAGTAAAACATATTTTACATCACACTTACACAATGCTTATGTAATACAATTTACTAATATTTACAACCATAGTATCTTGTTATTTACCTATTAAAAATAAAACACTGAAGTCATCGCTCATATGTACATACTCAATTTTTTTGCATTACTACTACTTACAAGTATAATAAGTATACCTAATGCCTGTACTGTCCGTGTGCTACTACCATTTTTAATAAATTATCTTTATCGGTATCATTGTATAATTCCAAGTTTGCATTTTGTTTATGCAACTTTACCACCACAGATAGGTACTTTTAGTCTGTGTATACCACCTTCTTAGTCCCACGAATAGACATGCCAAACCCCCTCCACCCGCTGCTCGTGAGTTAGGCTTGCACCAAACGAGTGACCGATCAGCGGAGAGAGTCGCCCTTTACTCGCCGCCTAGTAAGCTAGACCAGCATCAGGCAATCAGTTAACAACGGCTTAGTAAGTTCTTTCAGTTTCAGTCAGTTTACTCAAATATAATTCTTTAGTCATGTCATTAATAAATTGTTTACAACAAACTTCAATTGGTAGTTCTTAGATCTGTAAACAGTCATTACCTACGGTTCACATGAAGTAAATAAACTTGAAAAGCTGAAAGCTATCGATGTCATGTTTTAAATTCATCAATCATTATATTATCAGTCATCATCAGTCATTACAAAAGTTGGCTACTTTAGGTATAACTAAATTAATTGAAATTATTAAATGATAATTAACTAATATATTTTATATTAAATATAAACCATTCCATAGTCTTAAATTTATTAATTCAGAGACAATTGTTCAAAACCAACCACTATAGCACTATGGAGATAATAATATGTTTGACGGCGCTTCACTATTTTAACGTTAAAAAGTAAAGTGTCAGTTGTGAAGGAGGCGGATGTCTTAGAATAAGAGTGACGTTTGTGGCTCTCGCGGAACGTCTTAGTCTATGGTGTGCGGCGGCAGAACGAAAAAGTGACTCACTTTGAATCGAGCAACCGTCTGCGCGCCATGGATCCGACGAATCGCAAATATTCTAAGCTATCGTTAGTTTTTGTGTGATTTAGTGCCGTGAATCAATATCTAGAAGACCTAAACTGTATTGTGTGCTAATTATTTTGTGATTTTGAGACTAATTACTGCAAATTAAAGTGATTGCAAACTTAACGGATTTCTATGCTCAACTACCCTGCCCACAAGCCCACATTTAAAGGATGGCTGATTCTGATGAAGGGCCTCGTGTCCCTATATCAGAAGTGGGATGCGAGGGATCAATCCCAGTTGAAACAAGAACGACAGTAATTGATGAATCTAGTGCTATAAAATTACTTAGCAACATGGAAGCTATGCTGTCACGAGTCATTTCAATGTCTCAGACGTCTTCATCGAGCACTGGCGCCAACACCCAGCTTTTGCAGTTCAACCCGGATGACAACGACGCTGATAT
>CM032493.1:2675488-2795487 GCA_019059595.1 Marasmia exigua
TTATTTAAAAGATAAATTAAAATTCAAATAATAAAATCAAAGCCACTTGGAATATGATTAATAAAGAGACTTGTAAAAATACTACTCAAGACCTCAAGTACTCTTTGAAAATTGATAATAAACAACTCAACGAGGACGTAGAAATAGCAAAGGCATTTGAATCTTTCTTTGCTAATATACCTCTTATTACCACTAGTAACTTAAATTCTAGTCCTCAGCTTGCTAATTGTCTTCTTCAATTGAGTGTGGACGAGTGCCTGACTTCTTTTAGTTTCCATCACATCAACCCGGAAACTATACTTAAAACTTTTAAAGAGATCAACGTAAAGAAAACAGAAGATTTGTGGGGAATATCAGTAGAAATATTAAAAAATATAATAAAAATCATTGCCCCATATTTAGCTGTAATATTTAATGAATGCGTAGATATTGGTCAATTTCCAAATCTGATGAAATATAGCAAAGTTCTACCACTTTTCAAATCAGGTGATAGAAGTGACCCATCTAATTACAGACCAATATCCATTTTACCTGCCCTTAGTAAAATATATGAAAAAGTTATATTCCATCAATTATTGGGTCATTTTAATCTAAACAAATTATTGCATAATAAACAATTTGGATTTACTAAAGGCAAATCTACTACTGATGCGGGAGTTGCACTCATCAAGCACATTTTTGATGCATGGCAAAATAAGCAAGATGCTGTAGGTATATTTTGTGACCTATCCAAAGCATTCGACTGCGTTAATCACCAAACATTATTAATGAAGCTACAGCATTACGGCCTCACAGATAGCTCTCTGAGCTTAGTACGGTCATACCTAAGTGATAGAATTCAAAAAGTCAATGTTAATGGAACTAACTCTCCTGGCGCCCTTTTACAGATGGGAGTGCCCCAGGGCTCGATATTGGGGCCCTTACTGTTTATTATATATGTAAATGACCTACCTTACTTTACTAAAAACTTGTGTGACATAGTATTATTTGCAGATGATACTTCTTTGATTTTCAAAACTAATAGACATAAAGATAACTTTGACGATGTAAATGATGCTCTCACTCAAGTGCTACATTGGTTTACTGTATATAATTTACTTCTCAATGCTAAAAAAAACTAAATGTGTCAAATTTACATTGCCCAACGTAAGACAGGTCAGCACTAGGATTAATATGAATAGTCAAAATGTTGAAGTAATTAATTCTACAGTATTTCTAGGCGTCACGTTAGACTCAAAATTACAGTGGGGTTCTCATATTGCAGCCCTGGCAGGGAGACTTAGTTCGGCTGCATATGCAGTCAAAAAAATAAGACATCTGACCGATATTGAAGCAGCCAGACTTGTGTATTTCAGTTATTTCCATAGCGTTATGTCTTATGGTCTGCTGTTATGGGGCTCTGCGGCTGATATTCAAGCTATTTTTGTGCTACAGAAACGAGCTGTCAGGGCCATATACGGACTTAGACCACGGGACTCGTTTAGAAACTTGTTCAAAGAAATTAACATTTTAACATTAGCATCACAGTACATCTTTGACTGTATTATGTATGTTTATAAAAATTTAGAAAACTTCCCTCGAAAATCCGACAACCATAACCTAAATACTAGAAATAAACACAAGCTTGCTGTTTCACATCTCAGACTTCATAAGATTGGTAATTCATTCGTAGGAATGAGTATTAAAATATTTAATAAGTTACCACAAAAGCTTGTTGATTTACCAATGCCCAAATTTAAAACACATGTTAAAAATTATTTAATGGCAAAAGCCTATTATACAGTTAATGATTACTTAAATGACAAGAATTTGTGGAAATGATAAACTGTTCGCCTACACCCATGACACTGTACTTAAAAAAAATTTGGTGATTAAAAAGAGTAACTGGCGAGTTTCTTGCCGGATCTTCTCGTCAGAATCAACTTTCCGATTCCGGTGGTAGAATCACATTATATTTATTCATTTCTTAGTATATTTTTTGTATCGACATATATGTTTAATAACATGTATAATATACATAGCTATAATTTATATTTTTCATGTATGACGATTTGTAAGAGCTGTATATAAGCCTATGCAAATAAAGCACTTTTGAATTTTGAATTTTTTTGAATTTTGATATTCTTTTCGGCGTTCGCTTTTGTACGAAGGCCCAACAACGTTACAGTTCTTTTTAAGACCATAAATATTAATACTTATGCGAGCATTGTTTTTTTCAAAGATTTTTATATCCGAAAACCCAACTGGAAAAGAAAGGTTCTTAATATTAAGAACAGTTTTGAAGTGCGGATAAGAAGTCGTTCGATGAGCATTACTTTTAGCAGGAAAAAGTGATGCCATAACACACCATAAAAGCAATATTTATCAGAATTTTTTATATTTATACACGCTCGTTTATGTTTTATGGTTTCAGGCAAATCTATAAAACTTGACGCTCTCAAAGGGTTGTATTTATTAATGTTTACTTCTAAATACAAACTTCGCAGATAAGCCCACCCACTATCTCTATCTTCAAAATTTTCAATTTTTTTACAAAGTAAATGAATGATATTTAAAAACGTCTCTTCAAAATCATAATTTTGATGCAAGTTTATATTTTCGGTTGCAAAAGATTTAATTGAAACAGAATCATTTTTATGCTGAAAAAATTCAGCAAATAACTCAAAGTTTACTTTGATGCTAGAATGCGCTTGCATTCGTGCCGAAAGCAAAAGACGGACGCGTGCGCGCAATCGCGATAAAAATTCAGCAGGATAGACCGACGCGTGCTCCTCGTCCTCGTCATCCCGACCGTTGTTACATTTAACGCGGTAAGAAGCGATGCGACTACGAAAAGCACTGTGTACTTTTTCTATACCATCGCTTTCAACAACTGAACTGTTATTTTTGTGCAAAATACTTTTCAAGTGAGCGGAAAAAACTTTGTTTCTAACAGATACGTCGCATACAGAACAAAAAGTGGTGTTTGACATTGTGGATATGCTTTCACTGTGCTAACAAAACAAGTTATTGAAATAAGTACGCAAATTTATACAAACTAAATTTGCGGAAGAAGGAGTCACTCTTCAAATATTCCCAGTTTATTTTTTTTTATTATTATTGCTGTAAAAAACTCCTTCTTCCGTAAATTTAGTTTTTGCACATTTAACAAATTTTTTTAGCAAACAAAATTCTGGTGAGTCCGTCTCCCCTTGCAGGCGAACCCAAATAACAGACTTCTCGCACTTTTCTAAGCCGCTTAGGTTGCGTACCTCCTCCACGTTGTAGAGACGCAGCTCAGCCAGCAGGTCCCCGTCCAATTGCGCTGTCCGACGCGTGACTCCACCTGGCACTCTACGGGTGAAGAACGAGCTAGGAGCCTCTTTTTTCTTTGCAGGCGTTACCTCGTCGTCCGACTCCGAGTCAAAGAGCCACTCGGAAACGACGCTAGGCGAAGCTTTAGTGTTCTTTGGCGAGCCTTTTGCGATCTTCTTTTTTTTCAAACTGAAAAATTTTTTGGAGTTATTATCATTATATTGTGGACGTGGTTGTTCTAGATAAAGTATGATAAACAGAGAAAATAAATTGATAATGTGGGTATGAATAGTAGACAAAAACGGATATCTAAATTACCTTAAGCTTTCGTCTTCTGACTCGAAGAAGTGGTTTGATTCGACGATCTTCTTCGACCGTTTGTTTCCTTTGTTTTCAGACCTGAAATCCATAAGTTTTTTATCACACATAGTCAGGAGATTAGGTCTTGAAAATCTGTCGAAAATGGGAAATAATGTTATAAAAAAACATTAGCATTATAAGACATAGAAAGACAGATGATTATGACAACAAATAGAATACGTCAATAAAACCTGGAAAGAGAGATGATTTTGACAATAAATAAGTTTAACTTACGAACATTTTTTCAGAGTTTCTGGGGTCTTCTTGGTTTTCTAGGTCAGAGAGTATCGACGCCGAAGCACTACTTCTTGTTCCTTAGATGTCTCCTGGGAGTACTGATACGGTACCCATCCTTTACTGCGTTTTTATTATAGAAAAGTGCAGATTGCGCATTATTTTAGCAGAGGTATTCAACCTTTATTCATAGATATGAAGGGCACGTTTGAAGTTTGAAAAATATACTTCTTGAGAAGAAAACAATAAAAACCTATTTAAGTGTAGTACAATTGTCTGAAAATCGGTAGGAATGTATACTTGTGTTTTATTTTCTATTTTTTTTTTTCAGAAACCTTTATTCATTCACATTTGCTTAGAACCAGCGTACCAACTTTCATATAACTAAGTAGCTTTAATAATATAACAACATCATAGGTAGGTAAATAGATGACTATCATTACACACAAACATTCATGTTTTGTATTTCTCTTTTCAAACTCAAAATATAAGTATATTTTTTTGCATTTACATCAAACATTCAAATCAATATATCTCTAATAGCGAACACAGCGTTTGGTTGTTTCAATACCTGCAAATAAATCATTTACTTATATTCAGTCAATTTCGTCAGTTAATTTGACTACTAAATCAACAGGTTACCTACCTCTGACTTTTATGGTTTTCAGCAAAATAATTTTGTTCACATGGTATTTCTTGAAAACTAGCGGCGAAATTATTTGTGTGCATGTTTTATCAATTGCTGATTAAAGATTTCATTGCAACTAACATTACGGAATGTACAAAGACTATTTCACATTGACCATAAACTAATTTAAATTTGTAAGTATGTTATTTTTAAATTTTAACGATTACAAAACGTCTATACAGAGAAGGCTTTACCTAAATTACCCGTAGTAATTAACTGACCTTTCATGAAAACATCAAGACTTTGTTTATACGTTAGCCACGCGCGCACACGCTAGTGCGCACCGTGTCCTCAAAACTTATTGATGTTATTCCAGTTCTAGATCTAACTTATATAATTAAGTGTAAAAATAACATCAAACCTACTTTCGTAACTCATGTTTATTGTAACGCACAGTAAATTGAATACAAAATACAGCGATGTAATAACTATTCTGCAGGCAAGAGAAACCAGCGGCTAAAACAAAACGATCATAAAAACATAATAATTTTAAGCAAGAGAAATTAGTTCAAACAGAACAGTTTAAACTTGGCGTTGATTTATTTTCGATTTGCTTATTTAAGGGCCGAGTTCATCAACATATTAAACGATAGTTATCACATTTAAACCGTACCTGAAAAATACTAATCCTTGGTTGAACTATATTTAAAGTGAGATTACCGTTGTTAAAGTTGGTGAACTCGGCCCTAAGGACTTGATTCTGTGATGTATCGAGTTATTGTCGAGTGACATTGGTAGCTATATTTATAATACTAGCGATTCATTCATAATTTCTGCTAAACTACCTAGTATATATTAATGCTATAAGTTTATTTATGAGTATTGGGTATTTTTGTCTATAATAGAAAGATCTCTTGCTATATTGTGTATATATGTATATAACAGCGGGAGAGCCACGCCTTGGCATGAGTAATACCACGTCCTCACAGAAAACTGACGTAAAGCAGTGCATGCGTTGTGTTTCGCTGCGTGAGTGTGGGTACCAAGGCCCAACCCAAGGGAAAATAGGTTAAAAGGTAAGCAGCGCACCACCACTGGTGTTGCAGGTGTCCATGGGCAGCGGCATTTGCTTACCATCAGGTGATCCGTCTGTTCGTCTGCCACCTATCGCAATAGCTAAGTCAAGAATATGAATTTTGTACATAATCCATACACACGTTGATTAATCTCTATCAATATTATCGCTTAAAGTCCGTGATTACACCCCAGCTCCAATTCATTATCGCATGCATTGTTTTTATTTTATGCAAATTCAGCAGCGCGTCGTATTCGTCGAATGCAACTTGAGTATGAGAACCATTATTGAAAAATATCTCAGAAATTAGTAGCTGTATTTACATCATGGTTAAAAACAAAACTATTGATTAAGTATCTGTTATGTTCAGGGGTTCTGGGTTCTGTTCCCGGTCGAGCAAAAATATGATTAGATTTTTAACATAGCTCTGCCGCTCGAGCTTGTGATCAATACCAACTCATGTTAAGCATAATGTTTTTTATGATATAGGAGGCAGACGAGCCGACGGATCACCTGATGGTAAACGATTACCGCCGCCCATGGACACCTACAACACCAGTGGTGGTGCGCTGCTTACCTTTTAACCCCTCATCCCCTGTATTGAGCCTCCGGTACCCCCCTCACGCTGCGAAATACAGCGCATGCACTGCTTCAGGCAGGTTTTCTGTGAGAGTGAGGTATTATTACAGTCAAGCCGACTCATTCATGCCGAAGCATTGTTCTCCCACTGATAAAATAGTGATTATACCTTATCACAAAATAATAGCAATGACTCAATTTCTTCAATGAAGGCATGTATGTGTCTTGCAGTGTGACAATAATTAAGATGAAATGCATCTTGTATGAAAATATGGTGTTTGAAATTTGGTGGTAGACGAGCCGACGGATCACCTGATGGTAAGCGATTACCGCCGCCCATGAACACCTGCAACACCAGTGGTGCCACAAGTGCGCTGCTTACCTTCTAACCTCTTTTACCCTGGATTGGACCTCCGGTACCCTTACTCACTTCAATTTCTTTGATGAAAGCATATGTCTTACAGTGAGACAATAATTAAGCAGAAACGTATCTTGTATGAAAATATAGACAACATCACATACATTATCATGAACCTGCGACCCTTGCGTGTCAATCAGTACTCAAACCACTGTGCTAAATAATACTAAGTACCTATACATAAAAGTTCAATTACATTTTCTGTATGATGCATTGTAGGAGTGATAATAGGTACAAACAATGTACATCGCCACATCAGGTTACCACATTCTGTCAAATTTATACAATTGGTATTGAACCAAACGGGTTTGACATAAAGGTGAAAATGGTGATTACAGATTTGTTTACATTAATGTATAGCTAAATGTACTTACCTCTTTGACTTTCAAGTAAAGTAAAAAACAAATTAAAACTAGTTAGATAATTATTATTTTTAAATACGGTTCGTGATGATTCAGAGGTTCTAGGTTCAAATCCTACTCGGATTTTTTTTTTCTTCGGAATTCTTAGGCGTGAGCGTTGTGATATTATATTAGTTCTTAAATTGTTTAATATATTGTACTTAATTTAAAAAAAGTTTTATTTTCTGTTCAAATGCGTAAGCATTAAAAATCTGTCTGCAAAAACATTACATCTACCAAGTCACAAGCAAGTGTTTGTGCATCACGTTACACGCCACCGTAAAATTAGCTGACATAGATATATTCCTGCATCGCGATGGCAAAGTTTTAGTTTGGAGTTTGTATATATACAAAATTGAAACATGGATTTAGTGGATGTCACCTAAGACCGAAACACTCCAGTAGGAGACGGCCGCTCTAAAAAGGTGTAGTAAGACTAAGGTGATTATCTGAGATGTCTGTAATGATAGATTAGAACCCGGAGCGATCGGCTGGGTTTTAAATCAGTCAGAACAAGATTACTCTCACCACGTTTGGTAAAAAACGCTAAACGCGGTAAAGCACACAAGACGAAAAATGAAACACGGATCAAAATAAATAATGGTTGTCTCCGGTCTGCAAAGTTGCATCGAATCAAACGAAGTCACAACAGTCCGGAGACGTAATCCCATTATGCTCCAGTTTTTGTTGAATAAGAGAATCATCGTTTCTAAGTACTATTAACCCACTAAGCTAACAGTGCAATCGGTCGTCTAATAATACATTCCTCAACTTAGGCACTGAAATGATCGTTCCAGGGTAGACAGACAGTGACAACGATATAGAACGACCTTAAAATCTAACGTTACCGTATTTTAAATCAACACTTATCTATCTGTTTTTTGGGCAATGTCACTTAACTTGATTTTTTGCGACTGAGCGAACGCAGAGAGCGATTTCGAAAAAAATCAAGTGAAGTGAAATGCCCAAAAAACACCTACTGTTAATGGATCTAATAGAATCTTTAAATATTCCCATGAAAATCTAAGAGAGGTGCCTCGTGGCTCATCTGCATTTTTGGATGTCATAGAAAATTGTTCTGATGATGACGTGTCGGCGGAATCAGATAACATTGTTCATGAAATTGTTTGCCAATCTGATGCTTCTGAAACGGAAACTGCTGGTTCTAGTACTTTGACCGCGGTGAGTAACAATAATCATCATACCACTAATTCTCGCGCTGAAATTATCGATACCGATGACTCCATGTCAATACCTTCCGAGCCAAACCCACATTGTAGTGCAGGCTGATGTACATATGATAAAATGATTTAATTATTGTAAAATGCTAAATTAAAAAAAAAAAAGGTAAGTCAAGTAAGAAAAAAAATTAAAGAATGTTAAGAATTAAAAAAAAAAAGTATGTACAGAATTTGGATGTTAAAAAAAAGGGACGGCATTAAAATATAGTGAAAAGAAAAAAAAATATAATTGCAAAAACAAGAGATCTAGCAACTTGTCTGAAGGGTCTACAAAGACTGGTCCAGAGTTTACGCCTGAAGGGTCTACAAAGACTGGTCCAGAGTTTACGCCTGAAGGGTCTACAAAGACTGGTCCAGGGTTTACGTCTGAAGGGTCTACAAAGACCGGTCCAGAGATTACTCCTGTAGGGTCTGCAAAGACCGGTCCAGGATTTATGCATGTAGGGTCAAAAAAAAAAGACCGGTCCAATCTGCAGGGGTTTAATAACCCGGTCCAGAGATTTTCCTTATAATATCTAAGTTCTGTCAGGATAATCGAACTATATGTCTGTTACAGATACCTGAACTGTACGCGCACGAGGACGTTCGCACGTCAGCATGGCCGTGTCGGCGACGTCGTCGTACGCATTTATTTAAGATGATTAATAAAATTGTAAGTGAACGAGCCATGACACGAATAATTAAAATAAAGAGCAAAAATAATTAATTTAATGTAGTATGAAAATTCTCAATTAAAACTACGAACCGGAAGTCGAGTAGTACGAATTAATTAATTCACAGGAAATAGTATGATAATTCAATTAAATTTACCAGCAGGAAGTAGTGTAATATTTGTTTTAATTTAACCGCAGGAAGTAGTCCAATATTTGATTTAATCACAGGAAATTGTTTAATATTTCGTTTAATTTATTCGCCGGATGTAGTTCCATATTTCCAGTAATTTGTTCGCCGGATATAACCTAATATTTAAATTAATTCAGTCGCCGGATGTAGTCTGATTTTCGATTCTATTTAAAAGCCGGATGTAGCCTAATATTACTTTTAATAAATTCACCGGAAGCCTGCTAATATTTGATTTATTTAATTCTAATTATTGCAGCGGAAGTCAAAGGATAATTTCATTTAATCCAGCCACCGGAAGTCTACCGATATTTCTATTAAATTAACTCGCAGGAAGACTGCCCCACCACTCGGTTCGCTGTGGTACTGGTATAAAAACTTTCGTCCGACTGTGGTGCGGCACTAACACGCCGCCGCAACCCACCTGAGACGCACGTAGACGTCGACGCTCTTGCCGAGGACCTCAGTGCTACGATCAGCGCAGCACTGCGAGAGTCCCGGCGTCCCGCCGCGTCTGCGCCCTCGCACCTATTGACACCGCCGCACATAGCCTCTCTCATTCGTGAGAAGAGGAGGATGCGACGCAAATGGCAGCGCTGCAGATGCCCCCGCCTTAAAACGCAGCTCAACGCGCTGGCGGCCAGGATCTCGGAGGAGCTGGAGACAGCTGCAACCGAGTCTTGGCACCGCGCCGTCGACCGAGCCGGCGACGACTGGCCGGGCATACACCGCCTGTGCAGGCAACTCTCCAGGAAGCCACCTCCGATTAGGCCCCTACTGGCCGAGGACGGGTCCCTCCGTTACCGGTCGGAGGACCGAGCGGAGATCTTCGCGGCTCACCTGGACACTCAATTTATGCCGAATCCGCCAGCCGATGATGACACCATGACAGACTATGTCCTGAGCTACCTCAGCGCATACTTCGAGCCCCCCTTGCGACCGACGGACGAGCCCATTTTCTTCTCTCCTGCGCAGGTTTGGACGATGATCCGGCGGACCAAGCTGCGGAAAGCACCAGGCTCGGACGGAATTAGCAATGAAGCGCTGCGCCACTTACCTCCGCGAGCGATCGCGGCGGTGACGCGGCTCTTCAATGCTATTCTCCGTACCGACTACTTCCCCGCCCCTTGGAAGCTCGGCCGGGTCATCATGCTTCCTAAACAGGGGAAAAATATTCTATGGCCGGATAGCTACCGCCCGATCACTCTGCTTTCGACCTTATCCAAGGTCTTCGAGAGGCTAATACTCCCCCATCTAGTGCCCCACATAGTGCCGCGGGAGGAGCAATTCGGTTTTCGAGCCGAACACTCGACCACGCAACAGCTGGCTCGGGTGATGCACCGTCTGACCGCGACGCTAAACAAGAAGGAGCGTGCTGTAGCCGTGATGCTAGATATGGAGAAAGCTTTTGATCGAGTCTGGCACCAAGGGCTCGTTTACAAGCTAGCTACCTCGTCGGCACCACGACGAGTGGTGATGACCATTGCCACTTTATTAACTCAACGTAGCTTCCAAGTGATAGTGGATGGTGCGTTATCGACTGTGCGACCGGTCGGGGCCGGCGTGCCACAGGGGTCATGTCTTTCGCCTATCTGCTACGGCAGATACACGGACGACATCCCGGTGGCAGGCGGGGCCACGTTGGCGCTCTACGCTGACGACGCCGCCTTTATAACCTCGTCTCTCACGACGGAGCACGCTGCAGTTAAGATGCAGCGCGCTCTCGACGCCCTCCCCAAGTGGTTAAAGGATTGGAGGCTGTCGGTCAACGTGGTGAAAACCCAGGCGATAGCCATTGGTGGGAAGAGGATTCCGCCTCCGCTCACCATGCTCGGCAGCAATATCGCCTGGTCCCCATAGGTCAAGTACCTCGGGGTCACCATCGACCGGCATCTAAAAATGGCTGCCCACGTTGGCAACACCGTGGCGCTATGCCGTGCTGGGGGCTTTTTCGAAGTGAAGGCGCGAATTTTCAAACTCTTTTTCAATTAATTAAAATACTGTGAATAGTGTATATAAATAGTGTAAATAGTTGATTAAAATGACGGAGATCCCCGGGGGTGACGGCCCCGGGGTCGGGACACTCCGTCCTTCTAAAAGACGCAAAGACTACAGTGACTGTGGTGGTGAGGGTGAGACCCATAAAACAGCGAATCAGGACGCTAAATTTTACAAAACATACACAAAAACTGGATATAAAAGGGTTTTCCCGGAAAATCTTATACCGTGTTTGTCGAAGGCGAAAAATTAGGTAACAAAAATCCACTGGCTATAGCCAGTGTATTCAAAAATGAGATTAAGGGCATCATAAACATTCGGCGTGTCAACGTGAATAAAGTCGGCATATCATTCAGTCAGGCCAGCAACGCAAATAACTTACTAAAAAATGAAGATTTCCTGAAGAAACACAACTTCAGTGCCTTTATACCCGCAAGGGCTGTGGAAAAAATCGGGGTACTCCGCTTCGTTCCCACGAACATAAGCAACGAAGAGCTCTTTAAAAAATTGACCTCTTGTTACGAAATAGTTACAGTACGTAGGTTCACTAAAAATGTAAATGGCGCTATACAACCACTCGGATCAGTAAGCATCACATTTTTGGCAGACTCACTGCCAGACTATGTATACCTGGACATTTTCAGATTCAAAGTTTTTGAATATATACCTCCTCTGCTGCAATGCTACAAATGTTTCAAATTTAATCACGGGGCTAAAAATTGCAGCTCTATCCAGAGGTGCTCAATCTGTGCTGGTGACCATCACTACTCTGCGTGTAGTAGTGAAGCAATACATAAATGTCTCAACTGTGGAGGTCAACATCTAGCTATCTCTAGAGATTGTCCCATCAAAAAAGCTAAAATACAGGAGAAAACTAACAGAATAAGTTACGCAAACGTGACAAGTAATAAAAATGATGATACGTCTCTGATGAGAAACTATGACGCCAATTTCCCAACCATGCCAACAAAGAATATACCCACAAAACCAACGGAAATGACTACAGAGTCCTTAATTAATGAAGTACTAAAAAATGACAGTATATTGAAAGGTTTAATTGGCGCCTTAGTATCTCTCGGTAATGAGAAGCGGAAATTGACCTCCTCGGTTATTAAAGAGGTCCTAATAAAAAAACTCAAGTCATATGGGTAAAAGTTTTATTAGGATAGTGCAATTTAATGTACAAAGCATAAACAGTAAAAAACCTCTTTTAATTAATTTTCTTAAAGACAAAGATATAGATATATGCTTAATAAATGAAACTTGGTTACATAAAAAACACAATTTTAATGTAACTAATTACAATTTCATACAGCAAGATGGACCAGATGGTCGAGGTGGAGTTGGTATTTTAATTAAGAATAGCTTTAAGTATGATATAATAACAACTCCATATTACAATAATTTACAAACTGTAGCTATAATTTTACATACTTCTATTGGCAAATTAACTATTTTGACAGCATACAGCCCACCAAGTGGAACGCGCTTTAACGCCATTAATTTTAAAAACATAATTCACAATCTGCCCAAACCACTAATGCTAGCTGGAGATCTGAATGCGCATCACGTCGCCTTTGGTTGTCGCTCTACTTCTTCTAGAGGTAATATAATTTATGATATTCTTGATGAGTATGATTTGTGTATCCTAAACACAGGTTCTCCAACCACTGTTGGTACCGCCACTCATAGTCAATCCTCTATAGATATTAGCTCTATTAGTCCTTCATTAGCACATTTATGTCAATGGGAAGTGCATGATGATGCCATGGGTAGTTATCATTATCCTACAATTACAGATATACAAATTTATTCAGATGAGTACGAAATTGGTGAGCCTTGTGAACGGTATGTTTACAAGAGAGCTGATTGGGAAAAGTTCAGATCTGAAACAGAAAATCATTTTACCAAATTAATTATAGACAGTAGTAATCCTATTCAATCATATAATCAATTTTGTGACATTTTGATAGAGGTAATGAATATATGTATTCCTAAATTTAAAAAGACTTCACAATATCAGGTTAGAAAACCAGTACCTTGGTGGGACAAAGAATGTGATACTGCTGTGACTAATAGTAAAGAGGCACTTAAGAAATATAGATTAGATGGCACTTTAGAGAGTTATATTTTATATAAAAAAGTAGATGCACAGAAAAAAATACTTTTAAGAGAAAAGAAAAAGAGTGGTTGGACAACTCTGTCAGAATCTTTTAATAGGTACACACCGGTAAGTATCATATGGAATCAGATTAGGCGGTTTAAAGGGGCATCATTACCCAAGAGACCCAAAAATGATGAATGGCTACCGGATTTTTTTGATAAATATGCGCCTACAGATCCTCCAGAAAAACAAACAAATAATGATTTATTAAAAAATATTTTTAATCAAAAAGGTAAAAGTGATACCAACTTTCTATTAGAACCCTTTTCATGGCAGGAATTCATAAGTGCTATTTCTAACAGGAAAAATACAAGCCCAGGATTAGACAATATTACTTATGAAGTATTAAAACATATTCATCCAACAGCACAAGATAAGTTACTACAAATTTATAACTTGTTGTGGAATACTCTCATTATACCAGAATCTTGGAAAACACAATGTGTTATTCCCATTATTAAGCCAAATAAACCTAAGGATGACTATAACTCATATAGGCCTATAACTCATATAGGTTATCTTGTGTAGGGAAGATTTTTGAATACATGCTTAAGACACGATTAGATTGGTACATAGAGTCACAAGGTATCTTACCTGCACAACAATTTGGCTTCCGCAAAGGAAAAAGTGCAGCTGAGAGTTTTGTTTCCTTAACTTCAGATATTAAAAATGCTTTTCACAGTCACTCAGTATCAGTCTGTGCATTTCTGGATATCCAGGGAGCATTTGACAATCTCAATCCCACAGTCCTTGTCAGTATAATGTGTGAGATGGGAATCCCAGGTAAGATCTGTAATTGGATATTTTCATTTTTATACAATAGACAAATGTTTCTTAAATTTAATAACATACTTCATGGACCTAAAAATGTATACAAAGGAAGTATGCAAGGTGCAACAATTTCACCTCTACTGTACAATATTTATACTGCACAAATTACAAAATATTTAACACAAGAGGGAGTCAAATTTTTGCAATTTGCTGATGACATTGTTGTATACTGTGTAAATAAAGATGTAAATATAGCTATTAGGAACTTAAATAAGGGTCTTGCTCAATTACACAATTTTTATGAGAATATTTTAAAGCTAAAAATTAATGCCAACAAAAGTTGTGCTGTAATATATAGTAAAAAGATTTGTTGCAATAATATTGACATTCTATATAACAATTGCTCACTTCCTTTACTTGCAGAAAAAAAGTTTTTAGGTGTTTACTTAGATCAGAAGCTTACTTTTACAAATCACATTAACTATGTCATAAAAAATGCATGTAAAGGTATCAATATTTTAAGATCACTAGCAGGAGTCCATTGGGGAGCAGATCCCAAAATCCTGTCTATGCTCTACAAGAGTATTGTTAGAAGTCACTTTGACTATAGTGCAATTGCATATGCTAATGCCAATATATCTCTATTAAGAAAACTTGACGTAATACAAAATAAGGCTCTGCGAATTATAACAGGGGCCATGTGCTCCACCCCCATAAATTCTTTAGAATGTGAAACTTGTATACCACCACTTGTACTACATCGTCTAAAGTTAATAGAAAGATTTTGTCTCAAAATAATAGCCTTTAAGAACAGTTGCATTTTAAACAGGATTTTACCCAATGAGCAATTGCCTCAATCTATGATAGGACCCTATGTTGATTCTACACAACTAATTTCTGGTCATTTCCCTGAATTACTAAGAATAACTTTGCATTTAAAAAACCTTTCTGTAAATATGTATAATAGTAATATTTTGACTGTATATAAATTAGAATATAACATAATAAATACATGTATAGAGGTGATACCCAATAAGGCTAAGAAACAGAACCAATTAATGGAACATTTAGCAACATTTCCTGGTAATTACAGAATATATACCGATGGCTCTAAAACCACAAACACTGTTACCTCTGCATTTTATGACCCACAGGAAAAGATTACTAAATGTTTCAAAATAGATAAGAATTGTAGTATATTCACTGCAGAATGTTATGCACTTTATAGCGCCCTCAAGTATGTAAATAATATAGATAAATGTGAATTTATAATAGTATCAGACTCGTATAGTGCCATAGTAGCTATATCCAACAATAACCTTAAACACAATGTTAATTATTTGGTGTATTATATAAAGAATGAGGTTCTGAAGTTAAGGTCAATCGGAAAAAGAATAAAGTTCATGTGGGTACCTGCACATCAAGGCATCACGGGGAACGAAGTGGCTGACGTCGCAGCTCGAAGTATCCCCGATGCAGATCACACTGAATCTGTAAAAGTACCATACACAGATTACCACATACATATTAACCAATTCCAAAGACGTATGTGGGAGACATACTGGAACACCATAAGCCAAGAAAAGGGCAGGTGGTACCGTGGGATACAAAAGACTATGCCCGCCGATCCGTGGTACCATCAAAACGAACACATATTGGATAACAGAAACTTTATAACTATAATAAACAGAATGAGATTTGGACATTGCCGCACACCAACTCACCTTAGGAAACTGAACATAGTACAAAGCGCCGTCTGCCCACATTGTACAACGGGAGATGAAGGAAGCCTTGAACACATCATAATGCAGTGCCCACGATTCGGCATCGACAGGCTCGTTCTAGTCGATGAACTTCAATCCGTTATCGAACTAAATGAAGAAGTTAGCACAAGCCTCCAAAATCTATTATCAAACCCCAAATATTTCAAGCCTCTTTATAATTTTGTGGCACGAACAGTGAGCTCCTTGTAAATACATTGTGTAAATATGTTTCAAAAGTGTAAATAGAACAGTGAAGTGAACTGTGTGTGAACGTGATTAAACAATAACAAAATATAAATGTGACTGTGACTCAAGCTGGAAAAGTGACATTTACAATTGTAGAAGTTTGAAAAATAACAAAACGTTAGGCTCAAAAGGGCTAGAACCCAGAGCCGTAAAAACATATTAACAAAAAAAAAAAAACATGCCGTGCTGCTCGATCTCTTCTGAGTCCCGTCTTGTCGTCCAATATCCCGCTACGTGCGAAATTGGGAGTTTACAAGACGTACATTCGCACCAGACTTACCTACGCCGCCCCGGCCTGGTATGCTCTGACTGCGGAGACTGAACGCAAGCGATTGCGAGCACAGCAATCGCTTGCGTTGCGCTCTATCGTAAAGGCCCCTCGCTACGTGAGGAATTCGACGATAACTCGGGACACCCGGATGGAGAGCCTCGATGACTTCATCGGCCATTTGAGCGCCAGGATGTTTGCCCGCGCGGGGCAGTCGGCACTATGTGGGGCACTAGATGGGGGAGTATCAACCTCTCGAAGACCTTGGATAAGGTCGAAAGCAGGGTGATCGGGCGGTAACTATCCGGCCTGAGAATATTTTTTGTATCCTTTGTTTCCTGTCATTGACGCTCGTGGTCGTTAGTCCTCTCCCAGATCCATCCATATATTGTAGGTATAAAATATATCTTCTCTATTATAACCTTATAGTAGTATATTTTATAAAATTTGTGTAGGTTATATTGTATTATAGTAAGTTAACATTCGTATATATTAGTGAATCATAACGTGTTTATTTATTTATTTATTATCTAGATATATGTATTTATACTATAAATTTACTTAATCAATATTCAAAATCAAAAGGATTGCACCACCCTCCCCTCTTCTATCTAATGTCCTTTACCTAAAGGTTGTCTAGTAGAGATCGCTTCCAGCGATAAGACCGCCTAAATTGTACATTGTATCTCTGTATACCTAGCTTTTAAGTTTTGTATGTTGTGCAATAAATCTATCTTCTATTTTTCCCCTGTTTAGGCAGCATGATGACCCGGCCGAGCTTACAAGGGACGGGGAAGTGACCGGTACGGAGAATAGCATTGAAGAGCAGCGTCACCGCCGCGATCGCTCGCGGAGGTAAGTGGCGCAGCGCCTCATTGCTAATTCCGTCCGGGCCTGGTGCTTTCCGCAGCTTGTTCCCCAAGATCATCCTCCAAACCTGCGCAGGAGAGAAGAAAATGGGCTCGCCGTCGGTCGCAAAAGGGCCTCGAAGTATGCCCTGAGGTAGCTCAGGACATAGTCTGTCATAGTGTCACCATCGGCTGGCGGATTCGGCATAAATTGAGTCTCCAGGTGAGCCGCGAAGATCTCCGCTCGGTCCTCTGACCGGTAACGAAGGGACCCGTCCTCGGCCAGTCGTCGCCGGCTCGGTCGACGGCGCGGTGCCAAGACTCGGTTGCGGCTGACTCCTGCTCCTCCGAAATCTTGGCCGCCAGCGCGTTGAGCTGCGTTTTGAGGCGGGGGCATCTGCAGCGCTGCCATTCGCGTCGCATTCTCCTCTTCTCACGGATGAGAGAGGCTATGTGCGGCGGTGTCAAGAGGCGCGCCGGGACTCGCAGTGCTACGCTGATCGTAGCACTGAGGTCCTCGGCAAGAGCGTCGACGTCTACGTACGTCTCGGGTGGGTTGCGACGACGTATGAGTTGGGTTTGCAGCGATGCTGCAAATTTGTCCCAACATTGGACGAACCTGGGAGACGGTGGTGTGGTCCTGGATACGGGGGCTGCGATGGTGAGGAGCACCGGCTGGTGGTCCGAGACCAGGTGGTGGTCCAGGACGTCGATTGACGGAGCGGCCGAAAGGCCACGATGTGCAGCCAAGTCAATGACGTCCGGCATAAAGGCGGCCTGGTATGGGTAGTGCGTTGGCACCTCCGGTCCCAACACCTCGTACCCGTTGCGGTCTGCATCGTCAAAGAGACGTCTGCGTTGTGGGCAGATGTGTAAGGAATTCCAAGCCGTATGTTTGGCATTAAAATCGCCCGCGGTCATCGTCGGGGTGTCGGCATCCAGCAGCGCATGGATGTCGGCTACTACGAGGCGACAGCCTGGCGGATGGTAATAGGCAAACACACGGATTGGGGTATGGTTGATGCATACCTCAACGCCGACGTTGCTGGAAGGGTGGCTGGAGCTGTGGTTGCTGGCTGCGGAAGCTTGTCCTTCTTCTTCTTCTTCCTCTTCTTTTTCCCTCCCGCCTTAGCGGTAGGGGCGGCAGAGGGGGGTAAGTTGGCGGCGGCCATGAGCGAGGCCGGGGCGTCTTTCTCGACGCGGGTGGTCACTTTAGCAGGCGTCTTGGTCGTCTGCATGCGGGCGACGGTGCCGGCTTTCTTTACCCGTGCTTCTTTTAGAAACGCCGGGCAGACGGTGGCGTTCGCCGTGTGCACCCCCTTGCAGTTTGCGCACGTTGCCGGCTCGGTCAGCGGGCATGTGCAGTCCTTTGCGGCGTGTTCCTCGCCGTACCGAACACAGGCCTGCGGTCTGTGGCAGTGATGTGAGGAGTGCCGGAACTGCTGGCACCGACGGCACTCGGCCGGACCACGCTTACCCCGCCATGCTTCGATCCTGATGCCGGGCATATTGAGAAGTTCGGAAACTTCGTATATGGCCGGTATCAGGCCCGAAGAGCGGCGGAGCTGCGCAAAGTACAAGCATCCTGGCCGGCCTTGGCGGGCCTGGATGGTACGCACATACTTTGGGTCGAATCCGAGCCTTTGCAGGTCGGATTCGATCTCGGCAGGTTCAGTGTTCGAGGGCAAACCGCGAATGGCAACCTTCAGGCTGCGTTCAGCCGGGAGCGAGTATGAAAACCAGGATATCCTGGTTTCCTTCTCCAATTGCGTGAGGTACCGCTGTATCACTTTCGTGCACATTCTACGTAAGTGGCCTTTATTGCGGCACTTTCGGCACTCATAGTTTTTAAATTTACATTCGAACTCTTTGTGGTTCGAATAACCACAAACCCCGCACTGAACTTTAACACTTTCGCCCTTAGTAATCTTGAAAAGCTGCAAGTCGGTGGCGCGCGCAGCCCCGCCGGGCCCCGCGCCGGCCGCCGCGCTGCTCGCGGCCACTGCGCGGGCGCACTCCTGGCTCTGCGCGTACTCCAATGCCTTTACCAGCGTTAACTCCGACAGCTTAAGGTCATATAGCTTCTCCTTCTCTGGTCCCGGCAACATTCCCATGATGAATTTGTCACGCAGCATCTCTTCTACGTTCGTAAACTCGCAATGGGCGGTTAATCCCCGTAACCTCGCAGCCCACTGCGCGTGTGTTTCACCATGTTGTTGTGTGGCGGCATAAAAATTGTGACGTTCACCGAAACCAACCCGCTTCGGGGTGAAGTGATTGGTTAGGAGTTGCAATATGTCTTCATACGGGACCACCTCCAAATCCTTCGGCAACGCTAGATACGTTACGAGGTCATAGGTCCCCTCGGTGAGTGCGCTCAGCAGTATTGCTTTTCTTTTTGCGCCCGTAGGATCGGCTTTATCCCCGATGTCATTAGCAATGAAATATTGCTTAAGCCGACCTTGATATGTCTTCCAACACTGGACGTTATGGTCGAAGCTATTTAAAACGCCGAAATTTGCGTTAGACATTTTATGTATATATTATATTTACTCAATATATTATATTACACAACGCGGGTAGGTTAGGTCGTCGCCACTGATAGATATTTGGGGGATATAAGGACGCGGGCGCACGAGTAAAACGCTTGCTGGCTGTTAGCAAAACGGGGTGCGCGGGGCGCGGGGGCGGGACGCAGCCACGCCTTCATACCTAACACAGACCAGTAGCCAGCCCAGGGTCGAACCACGCGCGATTCTTCAGGAGCAATCTGATAATAAAATCCTTACGAAGAAGGCTAATAAAAATTTGCATAGCAACTACTTAGTTTCTCATCTTTAGAGCGGGTAAAATCGAATTTAGTGAAAGACAAAAAGTTCTACCCACGAATTTTGTGATTAAAAAAAAAAATTTGGAAAACAGTTAGGTACTCATTACGTCTATTAAGCGGAAATGGAAATGATTATGAGAAATTGGGAATAACACGGTGCCTTTGTTTTAAAACAAAGGATGTTGTTTAAAACAAAATATTGTAATAAGAACTGATTTACTTCTAACACGAAGTATGTAGGTAGATTAACGGACCGGAATGATACCACTCCTTACAGATAACTCGCCCTTAAGCAGCGCCTTCGCTGTGTTTCGCTGAGTGAATGAGGATACCGGTGGCTCAATTAGGTACAACTACAAACAGTAAGAAGATAGGCTGACAGCGAACCAGTAGCCACGGCTATGGCGGATGTCTATGGGCGATGCTTACCATATAATGGCTTACCATCAGGTGAAACTTCTGCTTGTTTGCCAAAAAAAAAAGAATTGCAATTACGACAGGGTGAAAGTTTTTAGCTAGTGTTTAACCTGTTTGATAGATAGATATACTTTATTACACTACTTATGTACTAGGCATTATAGTAATTCAATGAGTATGTATAAATCGGGCGCTCTTATCGCTGAAAGCGATTTCTACCAGTCCATTTTCAGACAAATTACATTTTGATACTAGAGGGGAAAGTCTTTTGATCTAAAACAAAAAAAATATGTAGAAAAATTAATTAAAATAACTATCATCTAAATTTTAGTTTAAAATCAAGAAACTAAAATTTAGGATGATATAATGTGTTCTAGATTTCAATGGCTCAGTGGCTGAGGCGTTGCGCCGAAGTCTGGAAGGGCACAGGCATGACACGGGTTTCATTCCTGGTTCGATAAGAAACGAACTTTTCTAAATTTTCTTTGATCTAGGTGGACTGGGAAACGCCCCTGGCTAGCATTTCAACATTAACATCAAAGTAAATGTTTGACTGTACATGTATGTTTATAAATAAATTGTAAATTTCTCTCAAAATTCCGACAAATATAACCTCATCATCATCATCAGCCCATCCAAGTCCCCACCGCTGGGGCACGGGCCTCCCTCAATCACATGAGGGGTAATTGCCATACTCACCACGCTTGGCAGACGGGTTGGCGAGGGTTTTGATATAAATGCAGAGTTGTCCTTCTCTGGGTGCTGATGATCATGCCAGTAGCTTTACCTTAGTCGCCTCTTACGACACCGCGGTAAGAGTGAGGGTGGCCTATTCTACTCTGCCGGGGACCACGCGGCTATATAATAGCATAATATAACCTAAATAATAGAAAAAGTTACCACAAAAGTTTGTTTATTTACCAATGCCAAAATTATTGAATGGCAAAAGCCTACTTATTATTCAGTTAGGATTGCTAAAATAACAAGAATTTTGAAAATGATAAACTATTCGCCTACACCACGACATTGTAATCGATATATATATATATAATGTTTGACATAGAATACATTTGTACTTATTAAAAAAAAATGGCGATCAAAACGAGTAACTGGCGAGTTTTCTTGCCGGATTCCGGCGGTAGAATCAGAATAATATGTTTATTCATTTCCTAGTCCGTAGATTTTTTTGTTTCGACATAAGAATAAGAAGAATAAAAATATTTATTTAGTGCTTAAACAGGGTACAAATCAAATAACATAAGAAAAAAAAAACAATTTAAACAAATCAAGCACTAAAACATATTCGTTTAATTACATATTGCATAATTCCTATATAATAATTATAATTTATATTTTTCATGTATGACGATTTGTAAGAGCTGTATACAAGCCTATGGAAATAAAGTATTTTTGAATTTGAATTTTATCGTCATCTAGTCTTCATAGTCCGGTACAGGGAATGCCCCGATTTTAGAACAGGTAATTAGAGTTAATCAAGTCAGGCGAATTTTTCAAAATTTATTTTGTTACTTAAATATTACTTAAATTAAAGTGGTTGAAGTACCGTGTTTAAGTTTCAGGGCTGTAATTTTTGGCTCCTCGGTTGATTTGGTCAAAAATTTAAATAAAATAGTACCTTACGTTCCGCATTTTTCGAACATATATCACCACCATAAGGGCAATCATAGTGGGTACCACATCCCATCATAATTGCGATGACTTGATTTTATGATCGAGGCCTGTCCAATAAATAGGTTGATTCTTACTTAAACCTATATTTTACGAAATTAAATCAGTGGAATATGTTTGATGTTCATTGATGCCGTACATATGATGTATAGATTATAGATTATATAGATTTAGAGATTGATATTATTTATTGCGTAGAAATTGAATCCAGGTATTATGGGTTACAAGAACAATACGGTATATTTTGTGGAAGGGTCAAATATTACTTAATTTACGAAAAACCACTAATTTAATTCTTTTTTTGGGGATTGGCAACACCGTTCTTCCATAATATTATAGTGACAATAGACTGAAATCACCTTAATCAATACCAGAATGACCAAGCGGATTTTTCTGGATAGAAGAAAACTATTGTTAGGTAGTACCTACTATGGTCTACAAAACGAACGGTGAAGTTAGTAAGATAAAACTTTCAGCTTACAACACAAAGAAAAATATACTGGTAGCAAGAGCAGAAATACGATTTAAAGTAATAGATAGTTCTGAAAAGTACTTAAACAAATGTACATACGAATATTGTTGCAAATTATTTTTAGGTCATTGTCACTATTTTAGGTCACATCCCGTTCGCGCTGCACACTCGGCGCGCGGTCTGCCAATCACTGTATCACTGTATTATATGTATAGAAAATTACTACCGCTTTTTTGTATCCTCGTTCTTTTTGTCTTTTCTTTTTGTTATCTTTGATTAATTCTCGCATTCCTTGTTAGATTTCCATAGTCACTCAAGGTCCAAACTGAAAACCAGCACGGCAGCGGCGGCAAACCGCTGCAGTACATGCTGAGCTTGGACCTTGTTGACCACTTCACTTTGTTCCTTTTCTTCTTCCTTGGTCACTGGTTTATATATTAACTTATTATTATTTATTTTTTTGTCTTTGTTTAATATTTTTTCCTATGTATTACTGTGCAATCTCCATATGCTTATGTTTTGTGTCCTGTGTATGTAAATCTTTTATGTGGTCAATAAATGTTTACTTACTTACTTACTAGACGTGACATAGTCATAGATTGAAATAACAAGCTACATTGATAGCATGACAGGTAGCTTCAACAGCTTGATACGGTAGTGTATCAAGAAATTGTGCAGAAAACGTGGTCTTGCGGACAACGTTGGACCTCTAAGCCAAATGGCTAAGCCTAAGGCTCACTCTGGAGCCTCGAGACTGACGCCTAGGGCTATTGAAAAAGTGTTGTAGATTAAAATATGGTCAGGTTAGAGCCCGTGATTACCGAAGTTAGATGGCTCGCACTAGAGCCTGATAACAGAAGTCGAGGGCTGCCTGACGGGGGCCATACGGTTACATTGGAGACCATGGCGGAAGCCTGACGCTCTCTATGGTTCTGAAGGTGACGCCTAAGGCTGCTGACAAGAGCCGAACTATTAAAATGAGACAAGGTTTTCCGGAGACCTGAGACTGAGACTAAAGGCTGCTAGCTAAGGCCGACTAATCGACTAATTATCAATCTAGAATTTTATGATTAAACGTATTAGTAAAATTAATGATTGGCTGGGAGCACTTTGAATGGACTAAGACTGGATGTTTGATGGAACTGATCTAGGTATAATGCCTTCTCATAAAATGATGGAAGGAGACAAAGTTTGATTTATTACTATATAAAATGACTACCCTTAATCTTAAATTTATTTAAGTATATTTTAGGTAATGATATCTGGTTTTAATAGTAAAGAGAAAAATTTCTTTGTTCCTGCTGACAATGCTAAACCATTAAAATATTGATTTCAATGGGGTAAATCATATTATAAATAGGTAGTTAATTGAAACAAATAATAGCTGTTAAAATTTAGTAATATCAGCAGTTGAATAAAATAAATATATAGTTGCGATAGGTACAGTACATACAGTGATACCTACTACACAAAAACTACAAACTCACTGTGCAAGTAGGTAGTATCTGTGCCTGGGCCTTAAATGATTGAAATTTGTGCTTAAGATAATTAGATTTTACTATACTTATCAAAATAAATAAATAAATTCTGGGAAAATAATTTACAGAGTAATTAAACATATTATTATCTCCATAGTGCTATAGTGTAGTTGGTTTTGAACAATTGTCTCTGAATTAATAAATTTAAGACTGAAATAGTTTATATTTAATATAAAATATATTAGTTAATTATAATTTCAATTAATTTAGTTATACCTAAAGCAGCCAACTTTTGTAATGACTGATGATGATAATATGATCTTAAAACATGACATCGATAGCTTTCAGCTTTTCAAGTTTATTTACTTCATGTGAACCGTAGGTGATGATTGTTTACAGATCTAAGAACTACCAATTAAAGTTTGTTGTAAATAATTTATTAAATGACATGACTAAAGAATTATATTTGAGTAAACTGACTGAAACTGAAAGAACTTGACTAAGCCGTTGTTAACTGATTGCCTGATGCTGGTCTAGCTTACTGGGCGGCGAGTAAAGGGGACTAGCGTGGCATTATGATGAGGACTCTCTCCGCTGATCGGTCACTCGTTTGGTGCAAGCCTAACCCACGAGCAGCGGGTGAAGGGGGTTTGGCATGTTTATTCGTGGGACTAAGAGGGTGGTATACACAGACTAAAAGTACCTATCTGTGGTGGTAAAGTTGCATAAACAAAATGCAAACTTGGAATTATACAATAATACCGATTATGATAATTTATTATCAATGGTAGTAGCACACGGACAGTACAGGCATTAGGTATACTTATTATACTTGTAAGTATTTACAAGAAGATTCAAAGAAAATGAGGATGTACATATGACTTCAGTGTTTTATTTTTAAGAAGAAGAAATAATAAGATACTATGGTTGAAAATTTTAGTAAATTGTATTACCTAAGCATTGTGTAAGTGTGATGTAACATTTTTATGTTATTATTTCAATTTAGAAACGACTTTTCTTATCAGACATTTTTATTAAATATTTATTTGCACACTGTGTACAAACAGCTACTATGACAATCTTGCAAGTTAATTGCACAGAAAGAATTATTATTATGAGTAACAGAACCTTAGGTACTTAACTAAGTCTTAATTTGAACTTAAATGTACGTAATTAAGAAATTACTGTCGTGAAGATGAATTTAGTATTGTTATAATAAGTCTTAAATAATATTTTTTTTGTCTTTATCTTAATATTATCAAGAGCATTGATGAGTTTATTTAATGAGTAGTTATATCTACAGCTTTTATTCTTAAACGTGTATTTTCTTCACGTCTTAAATGTATAATTGTACAACTATGTAGTAGCTATCATATTGTATAATTGGAATATCGTACTGCATTTTTTTTAAACAAAAAAGGTATAAAAAAATACGATGAAAAAAAAACGTACCTAAATCATAAGTAGGGGGCCATCGTACTTCAAAACGAAGTACTTGTCAGTATGGCCGTGTTAGATTATTTTTAAAAATAGAATGTCATTTAAGCTCTATAATGTATTAAAAGTCTACACGAGTTATTTTCATGGATTTAGTATTTCCGCCATCCATCGACCAATCAATGACATCCGTAGCGGGTTCTACAGAGGCCCCAGGCAAATTGTAGTAGATTTCTTGCAATGCAGATCCTCCCAGCAGTAACAACGTTGCTCGTTTCGTCACCGGTGTTTCGATTTCGGCAGCTTCCAGGTAAATCTCTAAGGATCTTTTCCATTTCTCCCACCGTTGGCCTATGGAGGCATCATTATTTTCCAAGTCAAGTTTTTCAGGAGTTGGTAAATTATTCGCCATGATGATCGGTCGGTCTCAAGAGTCCAAGTGTGGCAACCTGGAAAGACATCTTTACTTGTACCTTACCTTACTATAAATACGGCCATACCATCTTCATGGATTTTAAGCGAAGATCTGCTATTATTATTCACATGTTGAAAACTACTTTATTTCCAATTGAATGGAAGTTTCCAACACCACGATACCTACTTCCAATTTAATGGATGTTTAAGATCGCAAGTATTTCCAATTAAATGGAGATCTTAAAACCACACAAACGTCAATTGAATGAACATTTTAAGATCGCAGTTATTTCCAATTGAATGGAGATCCTAAAACCACACAAGAACCATTTAAATGGACGTTTTAAGATCGCAGTTATTTCCAATTTAATGGAGATCTTAAAACTACAAAGTCTGAATTCCCTAGATTTTATTAATGCACATACTTACGTTTATTTATTATTATTACCGCAATGAGTACAAACTACAATAAAATCTATTAAACGATTTTTCTTGTTTTCAATCGGTATCCCACTTAGTAGCCCGTGATCGTATACTTCATACAATTATAGTAGGTACCTACGTAAAAGTCACATAATTAAACATAATATGTATGTCACCACACGTCCCGTGCACTAATAAGCACCGAAACGATCGAGGTGCTTACATTTTATTGTAGGCGACTGTACATGGTCTCGTACTGAGAATTCAGCACCTAAACATCATGTACACATTGAGACGTTATAGCTTTTTAACTAACTGATCTATATACCGGTAAAGTGGACTTCTTTTTCCCTCACCTAGACTCTCTTTCGGTCCTTTGTGCGTTAAATATACCTATAGAATAGACACACATTATGTATTAAAAGTCTAGCAAATTCAACATCGATCGGTAAACAAAGTGACCCATAAACAAATGATTCACGTACCTAGTTTTGAAATAAGTGCATGTACGTAATTACCTAATACGTAAATAAATAAATAAATAGCTTATTAGCTAACAACTTGGAAAAATATTTCGTCTTGTTAGGTTAGGTACCCATCTGATGGGGACTCAGGTGCATCTACCTCCTCGAGTGGCCCTGCTGGTAATCAGTTCTGTCCTGATTCCAACTTCGGTTGGTAGACGGGTTAGGGGAATGCAGCCAGGAGTACGTCCATAACCTCAGGCGTGTCACTTTACTACGCCATGAACTAGAGGAGGCTCGCCACTACATCAGCGACCTGGAGACTGAGAAGCAGGACTTTGCGGCGGCCCAAACCCAGTGTTTATTTGAGGAACTGATAGGCAGTCCACCCTGTCTTATTTCTGATGCAGGTAACAAAAAACCAACCACAACTATAAACTTAACCAGTGGAAATAGCCCCTCTTCTAACCCAGCACTGGGAATTGCTACCTGCAGCAGAAATAAATTTAAAAAATATGTAAGATTAAATAGGTATATAAATAAAACTAAAAAGTTAAATAAGAAACAAAAATGCTCATACAATAAGATTAAATGTATTAAAGAAAGGCAGCGTTTGGGTGATGAATTAGATTTATATTCATTAACGTTGGATAATAACATCACTTCCTATGAAAAAAAACATCAACCAATTAGAAAGTCAAATACTTTCACTAAAGGAGTCCTTGGACAACATGACCAGTAGGTACTTATGTTCCAAGAAGGAGAATGACGAACACATTTTGGCTTTGAAGAATCTTATGAACACCTCGGAAGTAAGTATCAATAACAATAATAGCTTATGTAGTTTGTTGAACGGTTCGCGGCCGGAGTGTGAGTCATCATTGTCACAACCAAATTGTGATAACCTACGGCATTCGTTCAGCGCAACAAACTCCAACAGTTCCTTTGCCCTATCTAAACCTATTATTAAAAACGACGTAGTTATGTTTAGTGATGAGCTGGGTACAAATATGGGCCTGATATTGAGTCACTACTTGGGACAAGCAATTTCAAACAACTGTTATCCAAATGCATCCTTCAGTGATATTATAAAAAAAATCAACTTATACAAGTTTAAAGAAAATACCATCCTTATTATTATGTTTGCCAACAGGGGAAATGTAAATAAAAAAATATTAATTAAATGCTTTGACAGCTTGACTGCATTAAATGTAAATAAAATTGTGATGTTTACACTTCCTTATGGAAAAAATTTAACACAGTCAGAAAATGACTATAGATATAAATTAAATATAAGTATGAATTTAATGACATGTAATAATAATAAATTCCATATTATTGACATAAATTCAAGTTTGACATGTAATTTAATTTGGACAAAAGATAAATGTTATCTTCCAAAATTGTATAAACGACAGATAGCATTGTCGCTATCATATTATATTAAATGTTCAGCCAAGAATTTGGCTACTCAATCTGCTTCTATTGAGCATAATACTGACATGTATAATCGGACTTCGGAAACAGTTCCGAATAATAATTTAAATTATCCCTTAAGACAATAGAGGATTACTCTAGCGAATTAGATTTAGTGACAAAAAGAAAGACCAACTTTTTAAACATTATTCACCAAAATATTCAGGGTCTTTCTAACAAGGAACTAGAATTGGAATTGTTTCTTAAAGAAATGAATATATATGTTCTATGTATAACAGAACACTGGTTACAACAGTGTGAATTATTGATTAGTATAGATAACTATAAAGTCATTAGTTCGTTCACAAGGGAGTCCGCTATTAGAGGTGGGTCACTTATTTTATTAAATAACTCATTAAAGGCAAAATGCCGTAAAGATGTTACGTCACTCTCTATTGAACGAACGTTTGAATTATCTTGTGCAGAACTGGAGCGGTTTATTATTATTTGTGTGTATAGACCACCCTCAGGTAATTACAATTTATTTGAAACCACAATGGAAGATGTTCTGAAAAAAGTGTGTAATTGTAACAAGAAAGTAGTTGTTCGTGGGGACTTTAACATTAATATTTTAGAAAGTTCACAAAACTCCATTCGGTTTTTAAACCTATTTAAATCTTTTAATTTAAACAATCTTTTTATTGAACCCACTAGAGTAACTCCTACATCAGCTACTTGCATTGATAATATTTTTTGTGATTCTGAACCAATCACAAAATCTATAATAAACTTTATAAATTCCGACCACAGTGGGCAGGAAGTAGTCTTTGAACATCATGATGCCCCCTCTTCATTGACATTTGTATACAGACCTATTACTGTAAATCGAATGGAAAATTTTAAAGAAAAAATTCAAGAAAAATTTTCCTTTTTACCACTTGATGATAATAATACTATTGACCAACTGTATGAACAAGTATTCAGTGCGATAAAATCTGTATCTGATACTATAAGTAGGTGTTTTTTGGGCATTTCACTTCACTTGATTTTTTTCGAAATCGCTCTCTGCGTTCGCTCAGTCGCAAAAAATCAAGTTAAGTGAAATTGCCCAAAAAACAGATAGATAAGTGTTGATTTAAAATACGGTAACGTTAGATTTTAAGGTCGTTCTATATCGTTGTCACTGTCTGTCTACCCTGGAACGATCATTTCAGTGCCTAAGTTGAGGAATTTATTATTAGACGACCGATTGCACTGTTAGCTTAGTGGGTTAATAGTACTTAGAAACGATGATTCTCTTATTCAACAAAAACTGGAGCATAATGGGATTACGTCTCCGGACTGTTGTGACTTCGTTTGATTCGATGCAACTTTGCAGTCCGGAGACAACCATTATTTATTTTGATCCGTGTTTCATTTTTCGTCTTGTGTGCTTTACCACGTTTAGCGTTTTTTACCAAACGTGGTGAGAGTAATCTTGTTCTGACTGATTTAAACCCAGCCGATCGCTCCGGGTTATAATCTATCATTACAGACATCTCAGATAATCACCTTAGTCTTACTACACCTTTATAGAGCGGCCGTCTCCTACTGGAGTGTTTCGGTCTTAGGTGACATCCACTAAATCCATGTTTCAATTTTGTATATATACAAACTCCAAACTAAAACTTTGCCATCGCGATGCAGGAATATATCTATGTCAGCTAATTTTACGGTGGCGTGTAACGTGATGCACAAACACTTGCTTGTGACTTGGTAGATGTAATGTTTTTGCAGACAGATTTTTAATGCTTACGCATTTGAACAGAAAATAAAACTTTTTTTAAATTAAGTACAATATATTAAACAATTTAAGAACTAATATAATATCACAACGCTCACGCCTAAGAATTCCGAAGAAAAAAAAAATCCGAGTAGGATTTGAACCTAGAACCTCTGAATCATCACGAACCGTATTTAAAAATAATAATTATCTAACTAGTTTTTAATTTGTTTTTTACTTTACTTGAAAGTCAAAGAGGTAAGTACAGTTAGCTATACATTAATGTAAACAAATCTGTAATCACCATTTTCACCTTTATGTCAAACCCGTTTGGTTCAATACCAATTGTATAAATTTGACAGAATGTGGTAACCTGATGTGGCGATGTACATTGTTTGTACCTATTATCACTCCTACAATGCATCATACAGAAAATGTAATTGAACTTTTATGTATAGGTACTTAGTATTATTTAGCACAGTGGTTTGAGTACTGATTGACACGCAAGGGTCGCAGGTTCATGATAATGTATGTGATGTTGTCTATATTTTCATACAAGATACGTTTCTGCTTAATTATTGTCTCACTGTAAGACATATGCTTTCATCAAAGAAATTGAAGTGAGTAAGGGTACCGGAGGTCCAATCCAGGGTAAAAGAGGTTAGAAGGTAAGCAGCGCACTTGTGGCACCACTGGTGTTGCAGGTGTTCATGGGCGGCGGTAATCGCTTACCATCAGGTAATCCGTCGGCTCGTCTACCACCAAATTTCAAACACCATATTTTCATACAAGATGCATTTCATCTTAGGTAATTATTGTCACACTGCAAGACACATACATGCCTTCATTGAAGAAACTGAGTCATTGCTATTATTTTGTGATAAGGTATAATCACTATTTTATCAGTGGGAGAACAATGCTTCGGCATGAATGAGTCGGCTTGACTGTAATAATACCTCACTCTCACAGAAAACCTGCCTGAAGCAGTGCATGCGCTGTATTTCGCAGCGTGAGGGGGGTACCGGAGGCTCAATACAGGGGATGAGGGGTTAAAAGGTAAGCAGCGCACCACCACTGGTGTTGTAGGTGTCCATGGGCGGCGGTAATCGTTTACCATCAGGTGATCCATCGGCTCGTCTGCCTCCTATATCATAAAAACATTATGCTTAACATGAGTTGGTATTGATCACAAGCTCGAGCGGCAGAGCTATGTTAAAAAATCTAATCATATTTTTGCTCGACCGGGAACAGAACCCAGAACCCCTGAACATAACAGATACTTAATCATTAGTTTTGTTTTTAACCATGATGTAAATACAGCTACTAATTTCTGAGATATTTTTCAATAATGGTTCTCATAGTCAAGTTGCATTCGGCGAATACGACGCGCTGCTGAATTTGCATAAAATAAAAACAATGCATGCGTTAATGAATTGGAGCTGGGGTGTAATCACGGACTTTAAGCGATAATATTGATAGAGATTAATCAACGTGTGTATGGATTATGTACAAAATTCATATTCTTGACTTAGCTATTGCGATAGGTGGCAGACGAACAGACGGATCACCTGATGGTAAGCAAATGCCGCTGCCCATGGACACCTGCAACACCAGTGGTGGTGCGCTGCTTACCTTTTAACCTATTTTACCTTGGGTTGGGCCTTGGTACCCTCACTCACGCAGCGAAACACAACGCATGCACTGCTTTACGTCAGTTTTCTGTGAGGACGTGGTATTACTCATGCCAAGGCGTGGCTCTTCCGCTGTTATATACATATATCACAATATAGCAAGAGATCTTTCTATTATAGACAAAAATACCCAATACTCATAAATAAACTTATAGCATTAATATATACTAGGTAGTTTAGCAGAAATTATGAATGAATCGCTAGTATTATAAATATAGCTACCAATGTCACTCGACAATAACTCGATACATCACAGAATCAAGTCCTTAGGGCCGAGTTCACCAACTTTAACAACGGTAATCTCACTTTAAATATAGTTCAACCAAGGATTAGTATTTTTCAGGTACGGTTTAAATGTGATAACTATCGTTTAATATGTTGATGAACTCGGCCCTTAAATAAGCAAATCGAAAATAAATCAACGCCAAGTTTAAACTGATCTGTTTGAACTAATTTATCTTGCTTAAAATTATTATGTTTTTATGATCGTTTTGTTTTAGCCGCTGGTTTCTTGCCTGCAGAATAGTTATTACATCGCCACGGTGCGCACTAGCATGTGCGCGCGTGGCTAACGTATACACAAAGTCTTGATGTTTTCATGAAAGGTCAGTTAATTACTACGGGTAATTTAGGTAAAGCCTTCTCTGTATAGATGTTTTGTAATCGTTAAAATTTAAAAATAACATACTTACAAATTTAAATTAGTTTATGGTCAATGTGAAATAGTCTTTGTACATTCCGTAACGTTAGTTGCAGTGAAATCTTTAATCAGCAATTAATAAAACATGCACACAAATAATTTCGCCGCTAGTTTTCAAGAAATACCATGTGAACAAAATTATTTTGCTGAAAACCATAAAAGTCAGAGGTAGGTAACCTGTTGATTTAGTAGTCAAATTAACTGACGAAATTGACTGAATATAAGTAGATGATTTATTTGCAGGTATTGAAACAACCAAACGCTGTGTTCGCTATTAGAGATATATTGATTTGAATGTTTGATGTAAATGTAAAAAAATATACTTATATTTTGAGTTTGAAAAGAGAAATACAAAACATGAATGTTTGTGTGTAATGATAGTCATCTATTTACCTACCTATGATGTTGTTATATTATTAAAGCTACTTAGTTATATGAAAGTTGGTACGCTGGTTCTAAGCAAATGTGAATGAATAAAGGTTTCTGAAAAAAAAAAATAGAAAATAAAACACAAGTATACATTCCTACCGATTTTCAGACAATTGTACTACACTTAAATAGGTTTTTATTGTTTTCTTCTCAAGAAGTATATTTTTCAAACTTCAAACGTGCCCTTCATATCTATGAATAAAGGTTGAATACCTCTGCTAAAATAATGCGCAATCTGCACTTTTCTATAATAAAAACGCAGTAAAGGATGGGTACCGTATCAGTACTCCCAGGAGACATCTAAGGAACAAGAAGTAGTGCTTCGGCGTCGATACTCTCTGACCTAGAAAACCAAGAAGACCCCAGAAACTCTGAAAAAATGTTCGTAAGTTAAACTTATTTATTGTCAAAATCATCTCTCTTTCCAGGTTTTATTGACGTATTCTATTTGTTGTCATAATCATCTGTCTTTCTATGTCTTATAATGCTAATGTTTTTTTATAACATTATTTCCCATTTTCGACAGATTTTCAAGACCTAATCTCCTGACTATGTGTGATAAAAAACTTATGGATTTCAGGTCTGAAAACAAAGGAAACAAACGGTCGAAGAAGATCGTCAAATCAAACCACTTCTTCGAGTCAGAAGACGAAAGCTTAAGGTAATTTAGATATCCGTTTTTGTCTACTATTCATACCCACATCATCAATTTATTTTCTCTGTTTATCATACTTTATCTAGAACAACCACGTCCAGAATATAATGATAATAACTCCAAAAAATTTTTCAGTTTGAAAAAAAAGAAGATCGCAAAGGGCTCGCCAAAGAACACTAAAGCTTCGCCTAGCGTCGTTTCCGAGTGGCTCTTTGACTCGGAGTCGGACGACGAGGTAACGCCTGCAAAGAAAAAAGAGGCTCCTAGCTCGTTCTTCACCCGTAGAGTGCCAGGTGGAGTCACGCGTCGGACGGCGCAATTGGACGGGGACCTGCTGGCTGAGCTGCGTCTCTACAACGTGGAGGAGGTACGCAACCTAAGCGGCTTAGAAAAGTGCGAGAAGTCTGTTATTTGGGTTCGCCTGCAACGGGAGACGGACTCACCAGAATTTTGTTTGCTAAAAAAATTTGTTAAATGTGCAAAAACTAAATTTACGGAAGAAGGAGTTTTTTACAGCAATAATAATAAAAAAAAATAAACTGGGAATATTTGAAGAGTGACTCCTTCTTCCGCAAATTTAGTTTGTATAAATTTGCGTACTTATTTCAATAACTTGTTTTGTTAGCACAGTGAAAGCATATCCACAATGTCAAACACCACTTTTTGTTCTGTATGCGACGTATCTGTTAGAAACAAAGTTTTTTCCGCTCACTTGAAAAGTATTTTGCACAAAAATAACAGTTCAGTTGTTGAAAGCGATGGTATAGAAAAAGTACACAGTGCTTTTCGTAGTCGCATCGCTTCTTACCGCGTTAAATGTAACAACGGTCGGGATGACGAGGACGAGGAGCACTCGTCGGTCTATCCTGCTGAATTTTTATCGCGATTGCGCGCACGCGTCCGTCTTTTGCTTTCGGCACGAATGCAAGCGCATTCTAGCATCAAAGTAAACTTTGAGTTATTTGCTGAATTTTTTCAGCATAAAAATGATTCTGTTTCAATTAAATCTTTTGCAACCGAAAATATAAACTTGCATCAAAATTATGATTTTGAAGAGACGTTTTTAAATATCATTCATTTACTTTGTAAAAAAATTGAAAATTTTGAAGATAGAGATAGTGGGTGGGCTTATCTGCGAAGTTTGTATTTAGAAGTAAACATTAATAAATACAACCCTTTGAGAGCGTCAAGTTTTATAGATTTGCCTGAAACCATAAAACATAAACGAGCGTGTATAAATATAAAAAATTCTGATAAATATTGCTTTTTATGGTGTGTTATGGCATCACTTTTTCCTGCTAAAAGTAATGCTCATCGAACGACTTCTTATCCGCACTTCAAAACTGTTCTTAATATTAAGAACCTTTCTTTTCCAGTTGGGTTTTCGGATATAAAAATCTTTGAAAAAAACAATCCTCGCATAAGTATTAATATTTATGGTCTTAAAAAGAACTGTAACGTTGTTGGGCCTTTGTACAAAAGCGAACGCCGAAAAGAACATCACGTTAACATGCTTTTCCTTGAAAAAGAAAAACGTACACATTACTGTCTTATTAAAGATTTATCTAAATTACTTCGCAAGCAGTTAACTAAACATCATTCGAAAGTATATTTATGTGAAGATTGTATGATTTTTTTTGACAACAACGATAAACTTGATGCCCACATTTGTAGTGGTGTGGCAACGATTTTACCCAATGAAGGAACTCGAATACAATTTGACCACTACGAGCGTATGCAAGACATGCCCTTCGTTTTGTACGCAGATTTTGAATCGTTGTTAGAGCCAACTGAATGCAATTCAGAATCAAGTTGCACAGCATCATTGCACAAACACACACCAGCTGCATTTGCTTACTATATTGTTTGTTCTTACGACAGTTCGCTCAACAAATTTGTCTCCTATCGCGGACCTACCTGTATTGAAAAGTTCTTTGAATATCTGATATCCGACATAACTAATATTTATAATATTTTGCAGTCACCGTTGCCAATAACGTTAACTGATTATGACAGAACAAATTTTTCTCAAGCAAAAAACTGTTTTCTATGTGGTAAAATATTATTTGATGATAAAGTAAAAGACCACTGCCATCTTACCGGACGGTATCGCGGTGCAGCACATTCTTATTGTAATATGAAGTATCGACTGCCTAAATTTGTACCTATTTTTTTTCATAACTTAGCCGGTTATGATAGTCATCTTTTTATACGAGAATTAGGAGAAATGCCATGTAAAATTCAAGTAATAGCAAAAACTAAGGAAAATTATATTTCATTCACAAAATATTTCCAAGTAAATGGTACTGACATCATACCAGTTCGTTTTGTGGACTCTTTTAAATTTTTAGGCACAAGCCTTGAGAAGCTAGCAGCAAATTTAAATAATAATGATTTTAGTCATTTATCGCGGTTTTATCCATCTAATAAGCATTTTAATTTATTGAGACGCAAAGGAGTTTATCCTTATGAATACATAACTACTTGGACCACGTATGAGGAGGAAGAGCTCCCTCCCCAGGAATGTTTTTTTAGTAAACTGCATAATAGTAACATTTCGTCAGAAGATTACGAACATGCAACAAAAGTTTGGCAAACTTTTGAATTATCAAATCTTGGAGAATATACCGATTTGTATCTTAAAACAGATGTTCTTTTACTAGCAGACGTCTTCGAAAGTTTTCGTCAAACTTGTAAAACAAATTACAAGTTAGATCCCGCTTTTTACATAACAGCACCCAGTCTGAGTTTTGATGCTATGCTTTTAAAAACAGACGTTAAATTAGAATTAATTAATGACTTGGAAATATTACGAATGATTCAAAAAGGTATTCGCGGCGGAATTTGTTTATGTTCAACAAGGTATTCAAAAGCTAACAACAAATATTTAAATTCTTATGACCCGACAAAAAGAGATAACTTTTTAGTTTACATTGACTGTAATAATCTCTACGGCTTTGCTATGTGCGCTTATCTACCTCACTCACATTTCAAGTTATTAAATGATGATGAAATTAGCAGAATTGATTTTCAAAATGTGTCAATTAATGGAGACACTGGTTACATACTAGAAGTAGACATAGAATATCCAGAAGAATTGCATGATAATCATAATGACTTTCCTTTTTGTGCGCAAAAGTTTATTCCACCGGGTTCAAAAACATGTAAATTAATCCCAAATTTATACGATAAATTTTTGTATGTCATCCATTATGCGCACCTGCAGACATGTTTAAACATGGTTTATTGTTAAAAAAAATTCATAGAGTAATTCAATTTAATCAGAGTCCTTATTTAAAACAGTACATAGATATGAATACTGAACTAAGAAAAAAAGCAAAATCAGCATTTGAACAAGATTTTTTTAAACTTTTGAATAATAGTATTTTCGGGAAGACTTTAGAAGATACGGAGAAAAGGGTTGATGTGAAATTGGTAAATAAATGGAATGATGATAAGAATAAAACAAAGAAAAGTATTTGTGCTGAGCGATTGATATCTAGACCTAATTTTCACAGTGTTACTATTTTTACAGAAAACTTTGTAGCTGTTCAAATGAAACCTGAAACAATAACTTTGGATAAACCTATATATATTGGTTTTTCCGTTTTGGAAATATCTAAAAGTCATATGTTTGATTTTCATTATTCTATTATGAAACCTTTTTATAATGAAAAGTTGAAACTTTGCTATACGGATACTGACAGTTTTCTTTATTCAATCGAAAGTAAAGATTTTTATAATGATTTAAAGATACATTTCCTTCCTTATTTCGATACCAGCAATTACCCCTTAAATAACAGTTACAACATTCCAGGCTTAAATAAAAAAGTGCCAGGTCTTTTTAAGGACGAACTAGGCGGGAATTTAATATCTGAGTTTGTAGGTCTAAGGTCGAAGTTGTATAGCATTAAAACAGAAAAAGAGGAATATAAAAAAGCAAAAGGGGTACAAAAACCGGTCTTGAAAAATGTTCATTTTAAAGATTACTTTAAGGTATTAAATAAAAATATTTTTTTACGAAAAAAAAATATTATATTTAAATCTCTTAAACATGAAATATTTACCCAAGAACAGGAAAAAGTAGCTTTGTCGTCTAATGACGACAAACGCGTCATATTAAAAAATAAAATTTCAACCTTATCATGGGGTCATCGGAATAGCATTTTTTAAGATTTATATTATTTTTAGAAATGTTGGTATGTTTTCACAGTGTTTTCTATGATAATAGCGTAGTATGTATAATGTAAAAAATAAATTAGATTAATTTCTGTAATCTAGGGACATAAACTAAGGTTAAACTGTAGATTTGAGTGGCAACCATGATAGTAGATATCGAACCTTTCCTACTTTTTTATTGTAAGCGCCTTTTTATGCAAACTCTATTTTAATTATTGTGTCACTTACGTTTAAATACCGGGTAGGGATAGATATTATGTGAATAGGTACGTATCGTATCTTTGTTTTATATAGCTATAACTTTGTTTATTTTGTGTTCTTACTGAAGATGATAAATAAAACATTTAACTTTTTTATGAGGTCATAAGGTGGCCATTTTTAAAATTTGTTTTTGTTAAAATGATAACATAGAAAACCTAATTTAAAGAGTTGTGCACTCGACTACTTAAGACAAAATGTTGAAATGTTAATAACATTAATTATTATTTAAATGAATATACCTAATGTCGTAAATATAAAACGTTGTTTCATTCTAATATGATCTGATTTTATCAAGATTACAGAGAGAAAGTACAGGTACACATCAATGTACACAAATCTCTAAATTTCTTCAATCTATTCTCATCTTTACGTCAAACCTGTTTGGTTCAATATCGATCAAGAAAATTTAACAGATTGTGGTTACCTGATGTGTAGCTGAATGTACCTACAACATATTTTACATACAGTTTTAGCACAAAATCATGTCTGAACTTGTTTATTTTATTGGACACGTGTATTCTGATGAACACACACAGACCTACGTGTACACATGAAGAAAAAATGCACTGTGTCAGCTTTTAATTCCACTCACTTACAAACTCACACGTACAAATACTTGTGGTATATATTTCATTAAAGCGCATGAGAATGATACTTGCTTTGGAGACACGCAGCAATAAGTTAACAACCCATCTAATAACATTATCATCTTAAAACATGGTAAGTTATTTTAATACGAATACATTATTTGTCTGGAGAGTGCAGTCCATTTATTCATTTATTACGAGGTAACTTATTGTTTTCTTTTTTCAGAACACTACCAAAGCTACACGCGATGGCGAGCAGTACCCACCTTCGCCTCTGCAGGATGCGCAGGACCCCTTAGAAGGATGGTCCCAAATATTCCCACCTTGGTCGGAGGAGTTAGGAGAGGCGCCTCTGCAGAGGAAGATAATAAAGGCTCGCGCTCGCCGTTCTGCAAAGCGTGTAAATCCAGTGCGGACATCTTGTGTCAAGCACCGTCCCCACCCTGATCCAACATCGGTGTCATTTATAAGGAAAAGTACGTCGGGCTCTCGAGCCCGACGTATTATCCGGATTGAAATTGTGGATTGTGAGAAGGATGGTTGGGACGATGAGTCCGAGGACGTCCTTCTCTCCGCCCAGTATGTGGTGACGGATCCTATAGACCCGATATTGGATCAGACGGAGGGGGTGGTGAACACAATTTCAAAGAAATTGTGTGGATATAGCCTTAGTTTTTAAGGCTACAATCTATACTTTTCTTAAAATTAAACTTCTCAAATAGACTTTATGCGTGGGATATCTTGTCACGGATACGTCTATAGAGAGACATTTAAATCAAAATTAACTGTAATGCAATGTACTTATCTAATAATTATTAATTTAAGGCGATGGGTATGGCCCACTAGTGCTACAAATTATATAAATTGTTAGCTAATAAACAGAACCTCCAGCCTGATGAAAAACACATACCTACTTTTAATTTATTGAATAATTGTTAGTTGGTATAATGGATATTCCGAGGAGCCGGAGGTTCGAAATTGTTAAAAATTGATCCGGTTTAATAGCTAGAATTTTAAAACAAATGACGGCGCTAATGTGCTTACCCTATCCTTTAATGGTTAAAGTCATTTATAACTCATAAGAATAACAAATTCACTTACTGAAAAACCGTACAGATACAATACAATTTTGACGTGCATAAGTACATCAAAGTATTACATTACTTTAAAATATCTGCAATTATTATGATACTGATATTTAGGTAGTATCTAGGTGATATCTGTAGAATATTTGTTGTCAGCCCGTATGACAGTGTAAGCGTAAATGAAATAAGAAACTTTACAGCAAATACATCGATGTAGGCATGCGCGTGACTGGATGAGGTATTCATGTGCGTAGTTGGAGCAGATTATAATTGTCGAATTGGTCCTATTTATTTATTATTTCCATTTTGTTAAGATGGTTTTTATTATTAGCAGTTTAAGTTACCTTACTGTTTGTTTTTGCATAGTTACTGTGGCATTTATAAAACTTAACCTAGATCATTGGAATTCCTTATTTACATTATTTGTATACCGCTTTTTGACTGCATGTTTTTATCGTAATTTAATAAATAACTATGATGTAGTTATGAGTTTCATTTCCTTTAGTCATCAATTATTTGAGTAGGTGATAATTGGGCATTTAATAAAAAATACATTATTCTTTTTAAAAACATTTTATTAGAAAACAGACGTTGATAATTTATTTTCTATAATCCATTTTCTTACACAAATTACATTTCTTAAAGCGCAGTAGTTGCTATGGTAAAAACAATTATACATTAAAACGTCTTGACAATATAATTTACTTAAAGTGTCTAAATTAGGTATATCCCTAGAGCTTATATCTAACACATTTTCATGATCACATATTTCTCGTACCCATTTTACTTTTTCTTCTCCTTTTACTATGATTTTACATTTATCAAAATAGGGTTTTATAATCCTTTTAAATTCCCTATAGTCAATGTATCCTTCGCTCCATCGGAGTCCTCTGTTTCTTTCTATCCACCGTACGCGTTTCTTTCCCTCGATAGTCAGTGCCGAGAATGGACAGGGAGGCTTTATTAAAAATGTTTGAGTATATTCTTTTGTGCTAATTGCTAATTCTTTTAATATGAAATCATTTTTTTCATTTTTAAAGCCTTGCAGATCCACAATAACCGTTTTGCTATTCATGATAATTTCTTCACAATATTACTTAAAGGCTTGTATTCAAATAAGCAATCGTTAAGTATCAAACAATAAGCAGAAGTTTGATCGGGTATCTCCGCTTCAGCGTCTATTTCAACACGAACATCGACGACAGAATTTTTTAAATTGTCCTGTGATCTGGAACAATCGATGAGCAGAAGACAGCCGAACTCCTTAAATTCTTTAAAACTCAGCAACGGTTCAGCTCGGCGTCCGTAATAAGACTGTTGAAATCTTGCATATTGTTCGTATATTAATGAATATTTGTTTTCAGAGAAACTGATATTTAGGCTTTCGTATGGATAGTAGGTTGAATTTAGAAAAACCCTAACGTCACGTACAGAGCAATGATCGAATTCCGCCATTGACATGGAGGCATTATGTTTGCGATTTGTTTGTAAAGCAATCACAACCATTCGAGGTTTTTCAATCTGTGATGAAGTTTTAATAGACCAAGTATGTTTCCGGGTTTTGGGTAACAATGGATATTCGTACAAGTCCCAATTACGAAACGCAACTGTTATCGCTCGGTCTCTTTCTAAATGTTTTAGCAAATTAATTCTTTCGCGGTCTGATACTTTGACATGTGGGACTCGCCAAACTATTTTATTTATTATTATATCCTGAACAACTTCACCAGCACTTAACTTCAAAGCGTTAAGATTTGTGTTACTTCTTAAAAGAACTAATTCATGTTTACAATTTATAATGATTTTTTCATAATCTTCTGCGAAACCTAATTCTTCATTTAATGGAATAGAGGCTGAAAATACACCATTATTAGTATTGGATATACCATGAGGGGACCAACCCCAAACATTGGCACATTTAGACTCGCTATCATTTAACGATAGATACGATTTTATTGTGGTTGTAATACCCGCATTTTTGATTCTATCTATTTCAATACCGTTTATTTCATAACGAATGTCTTGAAATAAAAATAAAGCGAAATTGTTGACAAAATGTACATTTGATACTCTTTCCTTTTCTTTTGTAGTACTGTTATGTTTATACACATCGGCTCTGCCTTCGATATACAAACTGCTGAGCGCAGGTAATACGTATACATCTTGTTGATTAATGGGTATTCGTATTTCATCATTCTTGTTGAAACTTGTTACATATGGCTTGTAGGAATGAAATTCAAAACTTTCAATGCTGTTGTCATGTGACGGAGATTGTGCAATATTTAAAATGTTCATTTTATCAATCCAAGTATTTTCAAAAATGTCTTATTTTGTTTGGTCAGCTTCTTTTTCGTATAAAGTGGTGCTCTTTTATGCGATGTCCTCTTGGAACTGGTTTGATTTCGAGAGACCGCTAGGTTTTTATTGAAATTTAACATTTTCTTCTAAAGTGTAAATACAGCTGTACCTCTTCACCGCGTAGGTTAATTTGTTTATTTTCTCCGTCTAACAATCTTATACTGATAGCGGTTATTGAACTTTGATTGACAGGAAAGTAGATTAAGTTCTTAGGTATTTCAATAATTCGATAACCAGGTGGTACGTTTGGCACAAATTCATAAATTATATGACTTGCTTTTCCATTCACAAACGATCCGCTTACAACATCACATTCGATGCGTACTATTGTCGTTGGTAGAATGTTGACAGGATACGGAGACTCGGTTTTTATATTAGCTTTTACCGTTTCAAGACCAAAACCCAAAATCCTGCCAATCGAATCTGTTTTATCAAAGTCAACATCTTCTGAACAGAAAATACACGTTTTTAAAGTATTGTTATTGGCAGTTAACTTCAATGTAGCATTTTTGATGTTGCACTGAAGATAATCACAAATATCTTGTAATTCATACGATCCTTCGGGTATTTCTATTACTCCATTATTACCGTAATAAAATTTATTGTTTCTTTCATCTAAATTAGGAATAGAGTTGAATGTAGAAAAATACAGAAGACCGCACTCATACTCTCCACTTAATTCTAATGTAGGAGAGTAATTTGTTATTGAAAAAGCGTCTCTGTCAGTTATAGACACAGTGAAAGACATTATTATACTGATAAAGATTATTTACTTTGTCCTTTATTTAAATGATTTTTCCAATATTTTTTTAAAAAATGTAAACAGAGATGACCACAATTCACAGTACCGAACTTTTGATACCGTGCAAAATTATAACTAATAGTCATGTTTTTTAAATAATTTATTAATTCTAATGGAGGTTTTAAGTCGCCAAAACTATCAAAGTATTCACAGTAATCATTTTGTTTGACGTAGGCTACCCAGTGTGTCCCCGGATTAGCAGAGCTATCCAAGTTTAGTACTGCACATTCCATTTTTCGAGGTTTTAATGGAAGTGTATTTCTCATAAATACTCCGCGGAAATATGGTATTATATTATAAGTTTATTGAAGAAATAATTACACAGGTGGGTCGCAAAAATTGTAAATAATTTCCTAAGTATTTGTTTCTCACTTTGAAAAAAATATCTCTGTACGGGCGGGAAGCGATGGTTGTAAGGCATCGCGTCCCGGCGAACAGAATATAAGGAAAGGAAGGGAACCTAACTCTCTAGTGAGCCTAGAGCCCCTTTGTCTAAGACACTAAGTCCCTAGAGCCCTAGCCCTGCCTATCCATAGGAATAAATACATATATAGATAAGGTAATGGGAGCTTGCTCCCGGGTCGCCCAGGGTAGCAAGCGGGAAGAGTCAGGACGGTAGGTAGGAGGAGGACCGCTGCCAGTCGAGCAGGCTCACTCGACTGATCATAGTGACGGCTAAAGGTGTCTTGGCCGCAGCGGGAGAAATGAGACCCAACACAGACGGTTGAAATCTGTTTATTGTAAGAAAGTAAATAGTTTATATATATTGTTTATGTTATTATCACATTAAAAGGTGTTTGCTAGTGTGCCGTCGGTGTAGAGTGCCGACGGTGCAAGAAGACGGTACATCGGTCAGCCGCGCTGCATGTAGGTCGTTGCTGAGTTGGTCTGTGCGACGTAGCTCGTACAATCTCCTATTCGCCACAATCCATGTAAATCACTTCGCGGCGCTAGTATCGCAACGGTATCGCCTTAACAGGAAAAAATAAATGTAACAAAAATATCAGAGAGCTATTGACTAAGCTGACACATGTAGAAGCTAATGTTGACTGAACTCAAATTCAAATTCGAATTGAGACTAAAGTGTCCACTTTTATTATGGAAATTGTTGATACTTGTAGAAAGTAATTTTATTACATGAGTTCATGTCAAAAAACCGCTAATACTTTCCTTATAGTATTCAATGAAATACTTTAAATAAAATGTCTCCTATTCGCCACAATCATTACAAATCACTTGGCAGCGCTAGCATCGTCGCGGTGTCACCTTAATGCTTATTATTATTCGAAGTTCTGGGGAGCGTTCGTTGCCGAGTGGTCACTGCGACCAAATTTGATCTATTGTGACCTCCGCTCCCCCGTGGGCCTCGAAGACGATCTGTAAGGGTACAGATCGTCTCCGAGGCCCACGGCTTGCATAAACCGTATAATGGCCTTGGGAGCGATAGCCTTAACATCCTCCGGGCAGATGTGGTAACTGCCTAGGATGCGGCTTCTTGGGTGCCCGAGGGCATCGCATTGACAGAGGACCTTAATGCTTGACAGACATGTGCTTTTTTGCCATATTTTGCTGATAATTATCTGATAACGGCAACAGAAAGACGTCTAATATATTTACTATCTCTAATATATATTATTATCACATTTAACTATAGAGGAACTGAATTTATAAAGATATTGTGTGAATTGTCCATTACACGCAGACGAAGTCGCGGGCAAAAGCCTTACCCGCTTAAGCTTTTGCCCGCGACTTCGTCTGCGTTATAAATTATAGCCTATGTGTTATTCTGATCTATAAGCTACATTACTGTAAAGTTTCATTAAAATCCGTTTAGTAGTTTTTGCGTGAAAGAGGAACAAACATCCATCCATACATCCATCCAAACAAACTTTCGCCTTTATAATATTAGTAAGGATATATATATATATATATATATATATATATATATATATATATATATATTTGTCAATTTCCTGTACCACATAATTTTACTTTTTAAAAATATATATTTTTATATTCGGATTTATCTATTTCCTTTTCCGACCGAATAAAATCATAAATATTCTGACTTGTCAATTTCCGTTTCCGTTCGAATAAAAATTTAAATTATTTACTTAAATTTAAAACGGAACGGTTTTAAATTAGAAAATATTATGTTTAGCAAACTTCCGTTTGCACTATAATTATTATAAATTGTTTATTTAAAATATTGTAATGATTGAATTATTATTTTATATTCATTGTAATATGTAATTTTAAAATATTTCTTGTATTTTGTTGATTTTTAAACTGACATGTAAAAATGGGATTATTATAAATTATGTGATTTCCGGTGCGAATGGAGTGGGGTAGCTTTTCCTTTAGTATTTAAGCCACTGGCAATTGGGATGACAGCATTCGCATTTGAACCACGGCACGAAGTGTTGCTCTATTTAAAATTATTATATAAAAAAATCATTAAAAGCAATTCTCGGAGTTAAAGAGTCTTATTTGCACACTCATAATGGAACCCAACGATCCTCATGGAGGACCAACGCCGACATGCACTACCGTTATACCTTTACAAACTATTTTTTTATCAGTAATTACGACATCGATTAAGGACTCAGATTCTTCAGTCACCCTAGTTACCTCCGTAACCAATGGACAACATTTCAAAATTGCTAAGCTCTGAAACAAAAAATACCATTTCTTTATTTACTTTTCCGCTGCGCGAATATATATTTATTATTTTTTTATATTGCTTATTTACTTACTGAGAAAAAAATGAAAAACCAAAAAACGTAAGATGACGTCATCGGACGGCAGATTGTAAAATATTTCTTTGCCTAGCACATTATGGTTTTAAATTTACGAAATGCCAAACCCATGACATGAAACTGTCAAAAAAAAGACAATTTGTCAACGTTGAATGAATGAATGACGTTGACAATGTTGACACTAGTAATATTTACCTTTGACAGTAGTACCTTTTTTTTATTAAAACAATGATAAGCAAAGGAATATCGCTGTATTCAGCCGTCCGATGACGTCATTTGGCGCTTACGTCTATTTAGAATATAAAGAATTTTAATAATTATTTTATGCATGAAAATGGACAAATTTTGAAAAAAGAAAAAATATGGGTCCGTTCATTTTATGTCTATTTTCATATAAAAAAACAATATGGACATGTTAAAAATATGAAATGTTGTCCATTGTTCCATGTTTTGTTTGATCACAGAAATTAAGAAGTTCCTTCGCTCGTGCTGAACTTTCTTTTAACAAATCAACATTAAGGTCTCCTACCAGACATATGTAGTCGCTTGTAAATGAGTTTATAGAATCACTCAAAGAATCCCACGCCACCTGATGTGTTATACTCTCTGGCCTACATGCGGTACCTAGTATCAACTTAGCCCCTGGTAATTGTATTTCCAGCCAAAGCTGTCCCAAGGCTGAGTGTGGATGCCTCCGAACGCGAGCACTAACTCTTGCCTCACGTAGAAGCCAACGCCACCACCCTTTTTATGTTTGCGTGCCCTGTGTATAAATGTATAATTAGGTATGGCTGGCGCGAGAGTCAACTGATTTTCGGCTAGCCACGTCTCATTGACAGCTAAAATGTCTGGCTTAAAATTTTCGAATGTTATCAATAACTCGTCCTGGCCTGTATTTAAAGACCTTGCATTTAATAGCCCTATTCTCAAATATTTATTCTTACGGTTAGCCATTTTTATTTCTTTCTAATTTCTTATGCCAAAGAGGCAGATAGTTTTTTGTGAGAAAGTATTAAGTAGCTTATGTGTGGAGTATAATTGTGAGTTTTGTGATACACACATGAGACAGAATGAGGTGACACATTTGGTATAAAGACATAATACAAACATAAAATCACAGTAAAACAACATAAAACATTTTGATATAAAACTAGTATGAACAACGACCATTACTGCTTCCAACCTATTTTTGTCCGAAAAAAACCCTGTTAATATTTTGTGCAGACTTAAGACGATGTCGAGGCGCTCCTGTTTCGCGGTGAGCAAAAATATTACCGTCCCTTGTCCATACGTAGTTCCATTTGGCATTCGAGGAGGCTTCGCGGGCTTTGAAGAACAGCTGACGGTTTTGTTCAGTAAGTCTTTCATTTATATAGAAAGGTTTTGGCGTGCTAGACAGGCCCAAGCCCTCTGTATCCATAGTGTGACGTACTCTCGCTGCCGCCAGCAGCTGCCCCTGCAGCACACGCCGCGCTAGGCGCACGACTAGTGGCCGAGGGCGGGCGGGCGGTGCGCCTTGAACTGGGGCACGAATGGGACCTACACGATCAGCGCTCACTATGTCTCGTTCATCCATAGACACGCCAAGTTTTTTGGCCACTGCCAACACAATGTGTGCGACACTTTCAGATTTTTCTTCCGGGATCCCAGCCACTTCAACGTCGTTTGACAGTAGTTCTTGTTCCCTATCGTTCAGGTCCTGTTTCAGTTCTGCAATAGTTTCCTCTAGTGAGGACGTCCCTGCTGCGGAGCCCTCAATGGTGCTGTGTTGCTGCTCCAGTAACTCTATCCTGGCAGATAGGCCGTCAATGCGCATGCTGTCAGTGGTTACATCAGTGGTTAAACGCTCCATCCTATTCCTAAAATCCTGCATTTCACATCGTACTGATCGCAGTTCATCAAGGATGTTTTTTTATGTCCATCTTTGTTTCACTCAAAACATCTGATGCACAAGGTTCTTCCGGAGTCATCTGTCTACTTGAGTTGCGTGGGTTTCGAATTGTGACATTTTCATCTCTGCTCTCGTCGGTTTTCATCCGTATCGGTGTGTTGGTATTGTCGCGTTTAGGTTCCTTATTTTTACATAAGGGGCATTCCAAGTCGTTCTATGCTCAGGTGTGTAGTGTATTGTAGAAACGACTTTCTGACACATTAGCGCATTCAAGATCATAGCACTGTAAACAAACACTGCATTTCAAATATTGACGACCCTTTATGATCGTTTTACAACCACCACATTTGATATTTTTCGATTCCGTGCCGGTACTCATTATTTACAAGCTTTTATTTTTTATTTCAACTCGGCCGTACGTAAACACAGGTACTCTTTTCAAGCGCTTTCTTCGCTAAGGTGAAGTATCCTTTATTAGACTCGCGTACGCTTCAAAGCGCTGTTACTGCTAACTATGTAACCTAGCGGTGATCAGCCGATGCGTAGCGGGTCGCGACCGAAAGGACGTAAGTGCCGTGCAAACAGCATCGCTTACGCGTTTAGTCCACAGACTGTGTATTTTCGGCCGTTGAGTCAAGATTTCTTCTATTATTTTAAAAGATTAGCTAGTTTAGATGATTTTTCACCACAAGATTATTATGTCACTGTATTCACAATTGGATAACGCACAGTTTGTGATATTTTCACGTTATAAAACTGATAATATCCGCACAATCCGAATAAAAACAGAGCCACGGGCCGGGAGAAGTTGTTTACGCTGCGACGTCAACCAGCGTATCTTAAATTTCTTACATAAAAATAAGAAGTTTTATGTAAGAAATTTAATGAAACATTTATATTTCATATTTTCATCCCTTATAATTTCAAAATACTTAAAAAAACGTATCATTCAATGACCGTGCACATACGAAACGCTTCATCATTCGGTCAATCGTCCGTTCGCAATCATTAGAACTTGAGTGCGCGCACTTGAGATCGGTATCAAGTGATACGCTCTTGATGATGATTTATAAATTAGTAAAGATCTTGAGAGCGTAATTACAGGTTGAGAGCGTATCAGCTGAGATCGCTCTTGAGATCGGTTTTGAGAGCGATTTATAAATACGAGCCTTAGGATAACTATGCTGGATATTATGAAATATTTACCGATGGATCCAAAGATAATCATGATGCTGGAGCAGCTATTTTTTGACTCCCGAGAAAATATTCATTTTTCATTTAAAATTAATTCTAAATTATCGATCATGTACATTGAATTTTTGGCCATAAGTGAAGCGATATCCTACGTTAATTCAATAAATTATGAAAAATTTCTTATACTTACAGACTTTAAAAGCGCTCTTCAACACATAGCTCGATGTATCTCGACTATTCGAGGAACACCGATAGCTTACACAATTATTAAGCAAATTTTAGAGTTGAAACAACGCGGTAAATTTATAACGCTCCAGTGGATTTTCTCCCACGTAGGTATTACGGGAAACGAAACAACTGACAACCTAGCAAAACAGGCATGTCACTCAGGTGTGCCCTTAGTAGTTCAGCCGTACTTCACTGATTGTCTATATTTGGTAAGGAGGCATTGTTATGCAGCTTGGAAAGAGTATTTTGATGCCAGGTCTCAAGAAAAAGGTATCTGGTATAAAACCATACAGCCTGCGCCGTTGACCGTACCTTGGATTGATAACACCGCTTTAAGTAGACATAATATTGTAACAGCCATGATACTCCGGGCACATTCCAACTAGAAAGTTTACGTTCTTAATGGGTATATCGCCATCGCCCCTCTGCGAAGAATGCGGAGTAGTAGAAGACGTGTGTCATGTCTTTATGGAGTGTGCGCGCGTAACGAACAGCTTAGAACAAATATTCTCGGAAGCTGTTAATGTGATGTTGGTAAATGTAACAGCGCTCTGGCCAGCCCCATGTCGGAGGAAGCTCGAGCGCTGTACAGGTTATTGTACATGTGGGCTAATAACAATAGTTAATTTCCGTTTATTGATACTTGGCAACGTACCTACATTTTAGTGATAGCTGCATATTTAAGTAAACTCTTTATATAATGTATTTTAAATGTAATGTCTGTTTATAACGGAGCGACATAGTCAAATATTGACAAAGCTCCTTAAATATATATAATGGTATATGCTCGGATGAAATAAAGACGTAATTGCGTTTTCTGAAATAACAACAATCTTTTATTCACATTACACTAATACACAAGTTTTCTTACTACAACTACCATAGTTCAAACAGAATAGCATACCTGAAATAACAAAAACAACATTTAAAGCCTTTACTTCTAGTTAAAATAATATTATATTTCCCATTACATTAACCAGGAGAATATTGGTTCCCGTTTTTATAAATATCCCATTACCTAACTTTTACCTTCTAAAATTGACAGTCGGTGTCACTCACGTCACTGACATCTAATAGTTCCATAGATTATATAATGACTGCATAAACAATACAAATGGAATATACACTAGCGTAGATAGTGATCTTCCTTTACATCTCCCACCCTCGAGAGAGAACAACTTCACAATGATTGTTCGATCAGCTTCTACTCATTACTGGAGTTAACTTTGTAATATGGAAGAAGTTTGACTCCGCCTTCTTATGTCCAGCATCAACTTCATAGATTGAATTTGAAATCTTTCTTAGGATTTTATAAGGTCCAATCCTTAATTCCTCCAATTTCTTCCTATTTAGCCGGTTCCCATTTTCGATATATACTCTGTCACCCACTTCAAATTTATATTCTTCTCTTTTTAGATCATATATTTTTTTATTATAGTTGTGAGATTTTATTGAATTTTCAAATGCTAGTTCTCTGTCCTTTTTGAGATCTTCTACTGTACATCTTGATTTCAATTCCAGTGGCAAAATATCCGTTTTTTCTCCTTCCAAAAGATATTTTGGGGTAAACCTAGTGACTGTATGTTCTGTTTCGTTATATTTTTCAATACATTTTTGTGCAGTAGTTGTCCATGCTGTCTTACTGTTCCCTTCATTTATTTTACACCTTATCCTATTGACTAAAGTTTGGTTCAACCTTTCATTAAGGCCGTTTGAAAATGGCGCGTCCACAGCAGTGAATACCATTGTTATGTTTTTCTTTTTCAAAAAGTCTTTAAATTCTTTGGAATTTATGCCAGGATATTGGTCTGTTAATAGCATATCTATATTATTGCTTTGTGTCACTTTTTCTATTAACTTGATGAAATCATTGGAGTTCTGATTTTTTGACGTCAAAATGTATGCATATCGTGTAAAGTGATCTACCAAGAGATGTATATATATATATATATATATATATATATATATATATATATATATATATATATATATATATATATATATATATATATATATATATTTGTCAATTTCCTGTACCACATAATTTTACTTTTTAAAAATATATATTTTTATATTCGGATTTATCTATTTCCTTTTATATATATATATATATATATATATATATATATATATATATATATATATATATATATATATATATATATATATATATATATATATATATATATATATTTAAATTTAATTTGAAAGGAAACGGAAATTATCAGAATTTTGTATTTTTAATTTTAAAAGAGGAAACTGACTAATCATTATACATATTTTTTAATTTTTGACGGATCAGTATTTTTTTATTTTTATTGGATAGACAGCGGTGATTGATTTATTTTAATTTCTTAAAAATGGAACGCCGCCCATACGGCCATACTGATCCAGCGCGCTCTCTGCGCTGAATAACTTTCATGATTTTAAGTATTTACATCAGCATTATACCAATATGTTATGGCATAAACAGAAGTTTCAAAAATAAAGCATCACCCGTACTGGGATCTAGCCATACACAAATCAGGCATCACCCATCCAGGGATCTAGCCAATACACATATCAGGCATCACCCATCCAGGGATCTAGCCTACAAGACCTGGAAAGGAAACGCGTGGTGGCCAGCCAGCGTTGGGAAAGGAACGTGTCGTACACCGATTACAAAACGTATAATTAACATGAACTATTACTTAAAGTCTTATCTACTACATCATCTGCCCATACGGTAGATTCATTATCACTATCATCAAATGGGTTTGCCTGTCCCATGGGAGCGGGCCTTAAATAGTCGTGACTAGCGATCTTTTCAGAGCATCCACGTAAATTAATGTGTTTTAACTTATAACGGTCGTTAGGAAGAATTGCTAAAACTTCCATTGGACCCTCGAACTTAGGTCCTAATTTTGTTGTATGACGTTCGTGTATGCGCATTAAAACAAAGTCTCCAACTTGAAAATGTTTGATTATGGCTTTGCCTTTATCAAATCGGATTTTGTCCTGAATAGATCGCTCGTCCATCCTTTCCTTACAAGCATTCCTAACAGCTATAAGATCTTCTATGGGTTCATCATCATCGACTTGGAGGAGTTTGATGGCTGGAGGCGAACATTTTTTGCCAAACAATAATTCCATTGGACTTTTCCCAGTGCTTTTAGATTTTGTACAGTTAATGGCTAGTTGTAAATCTTGGATTGAATTGTGCCAAGGCTTATCAAGCTCCACCACTGACATATTGTCTTTAGTAACTTTCATGACCCGTTCCACCTGCCCGTTTGCCCTGCTAGCACCTTTTGCTACAATATGATGTTCTATACCAAAATTTTGACAAAACTGCTTAAAATCCAACGATGTCATGCATTTATCTTGATCGGTTATAAGTCTAGTGGGAGTACCGAAAATAGTAATCACTTCACGAAAACATCTTATAGCAGAATTTGTTGTACGGTCGTTTGAGTATACTAAATGAACGTATTTAGTAAACGCGTCTATATAAACAAAAGCATATTCAGGACGATTACGTTTTCCATTCATCTGACCAGTAATATCTGCATGCACCGTGTGGAAAGGTATAGAATTTTTGTCAATTGGGTGCAGAGAAACTTGCCTGGCACCTGAAACTCCTTTCCTAACTCTACAACTGACACAATTCTCAATGAATTTCCGGACCAGTTTAGACATATTAGGAAACCAATATTGTTCTCGTATTTTAGCCAATACCTTTTCCCAACTGAAATGTTAAAGTGAACTATGGTAGTGGGAAATAAGATTCCAGCGGTAGCTGCGTGGAACAATGATCAATTTGCGTGTTTTCTTGTCTATTTGAATTTTACGTCTCAATAGTTTATCTTGCAAAATAACATAAGTGTCTGTAAGATTTTCGGGAATGGAATCGGACTGTAATTTGTCGACTTTATCCTTAAGCACGGGATCACGTTTTTGTTCGATAAGTAACCAATTATGGTCGAGAGTGGAAGCATTAACGGAAAAATGCAACGTCTGGCCAGGACTAGATATATTGTAAAATACTGCTTTTCGTGGTTTAGGCATGTCTACTGGATTCCTACTGAAATAATCCGCGTGAGCAAGACGTTCTCCTTTACGATACTCAATTTCGAATTGAAACGACTGCAAATAAGACCACCAACGGTGTACCCTAGGAGTCAGTTCCTTTTTGTGTCGTGAGGCTTTAAGGAAATTGCAGTCTGTTATGACTTTAAATAAACGACCATATAAAAATGACGAAAATGTCGAATCACTTTGACAACGGCAAGTGTTTCAAGCTCATATGAATGATATTTGCTCTCTGCACTTGTCGTCCTCATACTAAAATAGCCTATGACATGGGGAACCTGGTCCTGCCTTTGTATTAAAACTGCACCATAACCAAGAGCGCTGGCGTCTGTATGCAGTTCGGTCGGTAAGTCAGGGTCAAATATTGTCAACAACGGGGAAGATGTTAAACGGCAAATTATTTCTTGTCTAGCTTTTTCTTGGGCTTCAGTCCAATTCCATATTACGTTAGATTTTGTCAGTTCATATAAAGGTATCATAATCTTAGAAAAATTCGGTACAAATTTCCTAAAATAACTAGCTAACCCATTGAACTGGCGAAGTTCTTTTACATTTTTAGGAATAGGGGAGTTAGCCAGTGCTTGTATTTTTATTGGACTCGGCTTTACAGTGCCATTTTCGACAACATTGGCCAAAAATTGGACAGATCTTTTCAAAAATGAGCACTTAGCAATATTCAATGAAAATCCAGCATCGATTAAACGTTTGAGAACAAGATTGAGATTGTGCAAATCTTCTTCAGGAGTTTGAGAGAAAATTAATATGTCATCTATGTAAACTAGAGCAATTTTATCTTTATAATCACCTAATGCTTTATTGATCGCCCGCTGATATACTGACGGTGCGTTACAAAGCCCGAAAGGCATTCGTAAAAACTCATATTGGCCGTCAGGTGTTACAAAGCCAGTTTTCTCGATTGAGTTTGCGGCAACAGGTATTTGGTGGAAACCTGCGGCCATATCGAGACATGTAAAAAATCGTGCTTTTCCCAATTTATCTATTTGACCCGCGATTAAAGGTAACGGATAATGGTCCCTAAGAGTATTGGCATTCAGCTCACGAAAGTCGACGCAGAGTCGATCTGAACCATCTTTCTTTTTTACAAGCAAAATCGGACTGCTAAATGGAGAAGAGCTATCTCGAATAATACCGTTACTCTTGAGATCATTTATTATTTCTTTCACCTTTTCACGTTCAACAGGAGACAATCGGTAGGGTCTACGCTGCACAGTTTTATCGGGGTTTTTTAGTTTGATTTCTAACTCTCCCGTTTTTACTACTGAAACATTATTTCCTGTTGTGAAACTTTGTTGGTAACTATTTACAATACTTTTTAATTGGTCAAGTAGGGCCTGATCAGTAACGTCAGTATCAAGATCACAAATAGAACCTAGAACAGTACATTCATTTATAGTCTTTGAGATGTAATTGGAATCTAGTTGTACTGAAATTCCAGTGTTAGTTAAGGTGACACTGAGCCCGGGAATTTGTAAAAGGTCGTTACCTATCAAAATATCGAACCGAGTTTGCGTATCCCCAACTACATAAAATTCAAGCTCTACACTAACTCCATCAATCTCAACAATTGTTGTAATAGATTGTGATGAACGCACTGGGCAACTGCCAATACCCGAAAATATAACATCAACAGTTTTCCTTCTTCCCGGAATTGATCCCGAGAATCGTTGCCGTATTAATGAACAATCGGCGCCGGTATCAAATAAGCAATCGTAAAATTTGTTCCCTATTTTTACTTTTGTGGTACTGCGATTAACATTATTATAAAAAAATATTGATTTATTTTGAGAGCTATTGTTACGTTCGTTATTTTGTTTCCGGAAACAATTCTTCTCTACGTGACCCATTTTATGACAATATTTGCATTCGACAGATTTGACTGAAGCATTTGGAACGCCAGAGTTCAGAAAAGTATTTGATTTAGATACTACTGAGGATGATGGAGGTGCAGAGGGTTCCTTGCAATCGCGAAAACGATGTCCAGGCTTGTTGCATTTGTAGCAAGTAAATGACTGGTCAGATGTTCGTGATCGTTTAAAATTACTACTATTCGGCTTTTCTGAGGTATCTAATTTACGTTTGCGGTAAGTTTTTAAAACAGTAACTAGTTTGGGCAAAGAGTCAGGTGTGTTTCTAAGTAATTCAGACCTTATATGTTCAGGGTAAATACCTGTTAGTAAAGCGTCGATTACTTCAGCGTCTGAAGCCTCAGGTCGCACCCGCTTGAACAACGTCCATCCCGTAGTGGCGTACTCGGCGTAGCTGGAAGCTTGATCCGATGTGAAGCTCCGCCATTTTTGAACATCATCAGCATACCGGAACTCCTTTCCAAAAGTTCGAATCAAATCTTCTTTCACCTGTTGCCATGTGGTGGATTGTAGGGACCAGGTGTCAGCCCACATTTTAGCGCGTCCCTTCAGCTGAAGAATAGCCTTCATGCGTGCTTCTTGAGGTGAAATGTTGAGAGAAGTAATTGTTTCATCAACATTGGCACACCAATCTCTGATAGGTATCATGTGAGCGAAAGTCTGGATCAAATGGAGGGAGGTAGAAATTACAGCGATCACGTGGCGCAGGGGTGGTAGAAATCGCCGCTGTAACTGCACTCGCAGCAGCTTGTTTCGTCACACTTGTCAATAAACTCATCACTTGGTCCATGGAGAATGTAGGCTCACGTCGTGACTCCGCGGCTCTGGAGGCTCCAAGTACGGGAGATTGTGATCCCACCGCTGCTGTCGGCGTTGGTCCTCCATGAGGATCGTTGGGTTCCATGATGAGTGTGCAAATAAAACTCTTTAACTCCGAGAATTGCTTTTAATGATTTTTATATATAATAATTTTAAATAGAGCAACACTTCGTGCCGTGGTTCAAATGCGAATACAGTCATCCCAATTGCCAGTGGCTTAAATACTAAAGGAAAAGCTACCCTACTCCATTCGCACCGGAAATCACATAATTTAAAATAATCCCATTTTTACATGTCAGTTTAAAAATCAACAAAATACAAGAAATATTTTAAAATGACATATTACAATGAATATAAAATAATAATTCAATCATTACAATATTTTAAATAAACAATTTATAATAATTATAGTGCAAACGGAAGTTTGCTAAACATAATATTTTCTAATTTAAAACGGAAGTTGCCATTTTACAATAATTTAAATTTTATTCGAACGGAAACGGAAATTGACAAGTCAGAATATTTATGATTTTATTCGGTCGGAAAAGGAAATAGAATAGTATAGAATAGAATAGAAAAATGTTTATTTGGCACCAAAAATACAGATAACAAAATATAGATCTATACATTACTTATTAACTTAATCCTAATCTAGGTATCTAAATTCTAAGTGGCGCCAAAAAGGTCCCCGCTCAGCTTTGTGTCGAGACACAGAGCCTCGACGCTGATATTCTGCGGATACCTAACAAAATACATATTTCACATACAAATTACTTACAACAGAAACAGAGATCGCTTCAGAATGTAAGTAAGTAAGTAAGTAAACATTTATTGACCACATAAAAGATTTACATACACAGGACACAAAACATAAGCATATGGAGATTGCACAGTAATACATATATTAAACAAAGACAAAAAAAAAGAATAATAATAAGTTAATATATAAACCAGTGACCAAGGAAGAAGAAAAGGAACGAAGTGAAGTGGTCAACAAGGTCCAAGCTCAGCATGTGCTGCAGCGGTTTGCCGCCGCTGCCGCGCTGGTTTTCAGTTTGGACCTTGAGTGACTGGGGAAATCTAACAAGGAATGCGAGAATTAATAAATATAACAAAAAGAAAAGACGAAAAGAACGAGAATACAAGGAAGCGGTAGTAATTTTCTATACATATTATAATACAGTGATACAGTGATTGGCAGACCGCGCGCCGAGTGTGCAGCGCGAACGGGATGTGACCGATCGTGTGGAGGTGCCGTCAGCTGTTTATGGACGTCACCTTCTAAGCAAAAGGAAAAACAGAGAAAAAAAGAAAAAAAAATGTCTATGAACACCGTATTTTTCAGTCACAAATGTCACAATCGCAATGTTTATTACTTTTAGCAGAATATTCGTATTATGAAATAAAATTGTACTATGTTTCGTTTGCGTCCAACATAAAAAGGAAAAGGAGAATGTTAAACTCAGTGCATTTAACAGCGACTACACCGCCCGGCCACGCCCGGCCACACCCAATTTGGGCACAAACTGCCACGTCAACATAGGATCTGTGATTGCCCATTGAATAGTAGAATCATTAATGGTAAGAAGACCGAATAAGTTCTATAACGAGATCAATGAACCTAAACACATCTAAGCCGAGAATATACCATTTATATGCAATAATAAGTTCCGTGGGACGTTGTACGGAGTATTTATGTATGTCATTGTAGCCGGCGGAAAGTATTAAGTATAGTAGTGCGATAGTAAATAAATAATATTCAGTGGAGTGTTGAGCGTGTTGGGACTAAGTCCTCACCCTTCTGCGCAAGACAGCCTCAAGAGTGCCGGGACCGATCCCCGATGCGCGTCGTGAATACCCTGGAGGTACGTAGCCACACTTTTGCTCAGTGATCAAATGCTTTTTGAGTTTGTTTCTAAAAGATCGCAACGTTTCCAGGTCACGCATCGGCGGCAGGAGACAGTTCCAGCACTTCGTGGCAACGAACCTGAAGGAGCCGCGGAATGCAACTGTGCGGTGTTTGGCTGTGCTGAGGATCTGTGTACACGACCTTTTCGGGTATCTACTGGAGTCCCTCGCCCATACCAGCTTGTCAAAAAGGTATGGAGGTCGCTGCTCCTTTATGACGCCAAATAGCATGGTGGCAAGATGTAGACGTCTACGTGCTTCCATTTTAAGCATATTACCAGCGTTAAGGAACGGAGTGACGTGTGCTCTAGGTGGAATGCTAAAACAGAAGCGTGCACAGGCATTTTGGACTCGCTGAACTAATGTCTGGGTTCTGGCAAGTAGAAAGGGGCCATAGACAGTGTCACAGTAGTTCAGCTTGGATAGCACTAAGGTCTCGCATAAGGTAATTCTGATTGCTTCACAGATATAAGGTCGTATTTTGTACAGTAATTTTAGTCTGTAAAAGCAATTCCGGGCACACTCAGCGATATAGCTCTCGAAGTTCAGGTGCCCGTCAATGATAAGTCCCAAGTTCCTAGCTGAATCAACTCTCTCAACAAGCTCACCATTGATTAATATGTTTAGAGGGATATTTTTTAATTTTAGGAGACTCTTTCCTGTCCCGATTAGCAGCAGCTTTGACTTTTTGGGGTTAAGTACCAAACAGTTGGACGTACACCATTCGGCAATCCGTTCCAGGTCCCTGTTTATTTTGCAATCAGCAAGGTCATGGTCATCTGGCTTGAAAGACAAGTAAAGCTGTAAGTCGTCTGCATAGATGTGATACTGGCAATCCTTGATACATGTCGTAATGTCTGCCCCATACAGGGCGTACAGGAGAGGCCCTAGGATCGATCCCTATGGCACGCCTCTAACTACAGGCATATTAGTAGAGCGTGCCTTGGTTCCATCAAGGTTGGTTATCTCCACGCACTGCCACCTATTCTCCAGGTAGCTATGGAACCAGCGTACAGTGTCAACGCTGAACCCATAGTAGGCTAGTTTAGAAAGTAATAGAGCAGTATTAATCGAGTCGAAGGCCCTAGAAAAATCGAGTAGCAGCAGGGCAGAGACCTCCCCTTTATCCTGCGCGGCCAAAAAGTTGTCTACCACGTCCGCAAGAGCAGTAGCAGTCCCATGTCCTCTACGAAATCCGGATTGTCGCTGGGGCAGTATGTTGTTTTCCTCAACATAACCCACTAACTGTTGGCATACCACTTTTTCCAGGACTTTTGAGAGGCAGGGCAGCAAACTGATGGGGCGCAGATCACTAAGAGAGGTTGGACTAGTGGTTTTAGGCAGCCGCTTCACCACCGCAATCTTCCAGCTGTCAGAGAAGACTCCATTGGTAATTGAGTGGTTGATTATGGTGGTGATGGCCGGCAAGGACTGTGGCAGGGTCAGCAATAACATACTCAGCGACATTCTATCCATGCCCAGGGCATTCGACTTGAGCCCCCTAATAATCTTGAGTACTCTATCTGCAGTCACTGTGCACAGAGAGAACTCAGATGAGCTAAATCTATGATACTCAAAGAAAGTTAGCTGGGAAACCTGAACTTTAGTCTCTCCAGGCACCTTGAGAAAGTGCATGTTAACTGCATCTGGGTCTCTGCAAGATGGGGGGAGGTCCACATTACTCTTGTTGCCCGGGATAATGGAGGATTTAAGATTACTCCACAATTTTATAGGGTCTTTTATATTATTGTTGATATACTTGTTAAAGTAGCCTCTTTTCTCCTGTTCCAGTGCCTCAATCACAATGTGCCTCATAGTCTTGTAGCATTCCCTCGCCGACTCAGAGTTGCAGCGTTTCCATTTATTATGGTAGCGATTTCTGATGTGCATCATAGTTTTGACTGTGTCAGTGACCCATGGGTGAGGTGGATGCTTGAATTTCGTTGTCTTGGTTGGGGCATGCAGATCAAACAAAGATGTTATACAGCTTGTAAACAAGTCAACGAGGATATTTGTGTCGTCCACTTTATGGAATTCACTCCAGTCGATACTGTAAAGATCCCGGTTAAAGTTTTCTAAAATTATATTTTTAGCGGCCTATATGTGACCCATTGTGTAGGAGGTTTCTCGGCCTTGATTTTAAATTCCGCTGTAATCATCGTGTGGCCGCCCAATTCCGGAGTGTGCTTGACAACAACCATCCTTGATCTAGTGTCTGTGCAGATCACATCTATCAGGCTACTGCTATGCTCGGTGAAGTGGGTGGGCTCGTCGACCACTTGGTTCAATCCAGTGCTGCTGAGGAACTGAGTGAGGAGTTTGGTCTTACTGTTTCCACTGTCCAGTAAATTTGTGTTGTAGTCCCCCGTGACGATTAGCGCGTCGTAGTTGGAGAAAGAGGTTATAGAGTCCGCTATTGAATCCAAAAAGACGCGAGCGTCCAGCCAGGGGGGCCTATATGCTGTTCCCACCATGACCACCACACCGCCCGTGTGAACCTTGAGCCACATCTGCTCCACATCCTTGCATGGTGGGAAATCACACGACAGTGCGTTTATTCCCCTCCGTATGTAGAACCCGATTCCCCCCCCTCTACCCCCTCGTGTGTGTGTAGGTCTGGGGCAATGTTTCAGCCGGTATCCAGTCAACCTAGGAGCCTTATCATCCTCGCCAGCTCCGAGCCATGTTTCATTGATGGCGAGGATGTCAGGGCTTAGCTCACCTGCAGCAACAATGAACTCTTCGTGCTTAGTGCCGAGTGAGCCGGCATTGTACAAACCAATTTTAAGATTTTTCAAAGGAAGTTTTGTGCATAGAGAGAGATAATTAAGAGAGCTTGTGTAAAATATAGGGTGAAAATACATAGTACTATAGCTTGTTTTTTATATATATACTTATTAGATGTAGTGAGTGTAAATTTAAGGATATAATAAGATATATAGATAAAATAGGATGATTGTTTTTTAGTGTATATGTTTTCAAATTGATTTGTTGTGGATAATGCATAGTAGTGGAAGTTTAATGTATATATAATGATGTATGTAGTTTTTATATGTGGATACTTTAAGTTGTGTATTATAGATGTACAGTAATAATAATAATATTGTTTCTGTGTTGATTGATGGACTTGGCTTATTGATTTATGATATTCATATAATAGAATATATATTATATCTTGACCTCGGTGTACAACATTGTTATGATTCACTAATTCATCAGACTCTTTCCAAATGAAACATATAACAGGTAAATACCAAATTCTTGACAGTCAATAACCATGATTTAGAAGATAAATACAAAAATAATAACTTTTCTTTTTTATGTGCTTACAGGACCAGAGACTACGGATTATTAGGTCCACCGAGCACGCGATCAACATCCGCGTCCGTTCGCAGCTGAAAAGTAGGGGTGCCGTCGGCCTGTCGGACATAGATGCGTCCGCGCCTCGTCCACGTGTACCGCCACCGCAACCTCCTACACTCCTCGCGGACCCGATGGAACAACTGCCTATTTTTCCGCGTCAGACGCTCATTCACGTAGATCTTTGCGCCGTCTGCGGCAGTGAGCGTGCGGCGAACGCGTGCAGCGCGGAGAAGGTCGTCGCGCAGCCCCCGTCGGGCGAGCCTCACCACGACGCGCCGCGGCCGCCCGCCCGCTTCCTTCACTGGAGGGCCCACGCGCTCCGCGAAGACGATGTTCCGCTCTTCCAGCTGCACGCCCAGCCGCGTGGCCAACACAGTGACCGACTGGGCTACGGACGTCCCGCTCTCCTCAGGCAGCTGCCCGATCTCGAGGTCTGACAGCAGAGCCTCCTGGTCGCGGTCGTTCAGTTCTTGCTTGAGCTCCACGATGGTCTGCTCCAGCTCGGCTGTCCCACCATGGCCAGCGGCACCCGGCTCAGCCTGTTCCAACGCGTCAAGCCTGCACTCCACGCTATCCATCCGACCTTTTAAAGCGCCCAGCAACTGGGTCATCTCCTTGCGGAACTCCCTCATCTCCGCCATGAAGATTGCCAGCTCTCCATCTCCGCAGCCCCCACGGCCGAGAGCATCCGAAGGCGTCCCCTGTTTTGGTGGAGACGACTGCACAGCACCAGCAGCGGCGACCGGCTCGTCGTACAGGCCTTTCACAGGTGTATGGTTGTTGTCACCCTTACGCACATTCTTCTTGCAGTTCGGGCACGACCAGTCTTTCCCGACAGGCGCGCGCTCTGGTATCGCAAGGCAGGCTCGATGATATTTATGTACGCACGACGTACACGCAACGCCCCCTGTCACCGCCATAAATTTACCGCACGCACCACAATTGACCATGGTGACGGTCTTCCGCTCGTCGCTAGATGGCGTCTCAAGCAAATAAAGCAGAGCAAAGGGTTCAGACTTGCGACGGGTTTGTGAATCGGTGTCTAGTATTACCGCTAGGTGGCGTGTGTACTATTGCCCACTAGATGGCGCTGGTTGCGGTTGTAAAAGGGAGGCAACTGGAGAAGCCGCTAAGCAGATTTACCCTCCAGAGGAAAAAATCCAGTTCACGGGCAGCAGATAAATCCCGATTCCAAAGCACTCTTTGCAAGAATACAGAAACCCACACTCGTACAGTTCGCAGTCACTACAGGGATCCACCAAACACAGTCACGGAACCAAACAATACGCAAAAGCGGACGAAATTTGATAGAAAAACAGCACAGTGACCTCGCAGTATAGCGCACGAAACGTCACTCTGTATAGCGCACGAAACGTCACTCTCAATCTCTCTCAAATAGATAAATCCGAATATAAAAATATATATTTTTAAAAAGTAAAATTATGTGGTACAGGAAATTGACAAATTTGAATATATATATATATATATTTTTAATTTAATTTGAAAGGAAACGGAAATTATCAGAATTTTGTATTTTTAATTTTAAAAGAGGAAACTGACTAATCATTATACATATTTTTTAATTTTTGACGGATCAGTATTTTTTTTATTTTTATTGGATGGACAGCGGTGATTGATTTATTTTAATTTCTTAAAAATGAAACGCCGCCCATATGCACAATAGAAAGTCTAAGTGACCATGCAATAGTTCTAGCCGATTTCAACATTGTTAAACCTAAAGTAATAAAGCAAGTTAAACTGTCTCGAAATTTAAAGAACATCAACTTACCACTTTTTGATGAGGATCTGAAGTCTTTGAATTGGCAGGGTATCATGTCTCTTGGGGACGTCAATCTTATGACGGACTTGTTAAGTAAGTACCTAGTGGAATTGTTTGACAGGCATGCACCAATCAAACGAACAATTATTCGAGCTCCCCCTAAGCCATGGATCACGGACATGATTAAATTCATGATCGATCTAAGAAACAAAGCATTAATCAAATCTCAAAAGGAAAAAACAGAAAGTGCTAGGGAATATTATTGTAGCCTTAAAAATTATGTCACCGCCTCTATAGAGAGAGAGAAAAAAGCCTATTTTAACCACATCCTGAACAACAATTTAGACAAACCAAAAGAACTTTGGAGAAACATCAAAATGACTTCACTATATGACACTCAATCCAATCCTGTCCCCCAACACCTAAACGACCCCGACAAGATTAACGACCATTTACTTAACTTACCAGATAATAATAGTATAATTTCAGATCAATTAAAAATAGCGCCGACATTTACTATTAATAAGCCACAACAATTTAGACTTAAACCCACAACAGACGAGGAAGTCAGAAACATTATATACAATATCAAAACTAATGCCGCAGGACACGATACACTTACCATAGAAATGATTTAATTTACCTTAGATTTTACTTTACCTGTTGTTGTATCCATAATTAATAGATCTATAGAGACAAATACTTTTCCCACCTGCTGGAAAACAGCGCTGGTCAGACCAATACCGAAGAAAAACTGTATAGAGACTATCAGCGACCTGCGACCTGTATCAATATTACCAGTTCTCTCAAAAGTGATAGAAAAAGTAGTCCTGAAACAAATAGAAAACTATATAGAAATGAACAATATAATACCAAAGTTTCAGTCTGGTTTTCGTAAGGGTCATAGTACTGAAACTAGCACGATTACCTAGAAGATACCTATTCACTCGCGCTTTGAAAACCCCCAAATTGTAGCCACTAGGGAACACCTCCTCAGGCAACTGATTTCACTGTTTCGCAGTACGAATAAGAAAACAGGATTCAAACCTCTTTGTGCGGACTTTTGGTATTTCTACCATGTACCGGTGTCGATTGAGGGTCTGCCTGGTGGAGTAGTGTAAGAACGGAGATGCTCCAATGGCATTGTACAGTTCCGTGGAGCACTCTCCAAAATGTATTCGATAGAAGACCGATAAGCTTGCTACCTTGCGTCGGTGTTCAAGGCTTTGTAGCCTCTTACCTACAAGCTCGTCGTCGCCAATTAGCCTCTTGGCCCTTCTCTCAATACTCTCTAACGCCTCAAGCTGGTATTTGTCTGAGCCATCCCAAAGATGAGAACAGTACTCCATGCAGGCTCGGACTTGCGCTTGATATAAGTTAAGCAGCTGTCCTGGCGTAAAGTACTGCCTCACTTTAGCCAGAATACCGAGCTTTTTTGAGGCAAGTTGAGCTTTGGACTCGATGTACGTGCCAAAGTTGAGGGAAGGGGTGAGAGACATGCCAAGAAGCTCAAGACGGCTAGTAATCGGCACGGACACATTCCGGAAAGTGGGAGTCAGTTGGAATTGACCCCGTTTAGCAGAGAACAGACACGCCTGGGTCTTAGCTGCATTGAACGAAACTCGGTTGGCATTTCCCCAGTCGGAGACCGCCTTCAAGGTCTCGTTCATGCGCTCGACCATCGCCTCTCTATGTCTCTGGTTGTCCGCCGGCTTGGCACGTGCACTGGAATTGTAACTCTCTACAACTGTGCTGTCGTCCGCATACCCATAGATGCCGGGTTTTAGCAGGTCGTTTATGTGCAGCAAGAAGAGAGTTGCAGAAAGTACAGACCCCTGAGGGACTCCAGCATTAATCGCCAGTTGGTCAGAAGAGCAGCCATCAATGACCACTCTTAAGGACCTACCCCTCAGGAAATCAGAAATCCAAGTGCATAAGCCAGCGGGAAGTCCATACGCGGAAAGCTTACCAATAAGGCTATCATGCCAGACCCTGTCGAAGGCCTTTGAGATATCAAGGGATACTGCAAGAGCCTCCCCATGATTCTCAATGGCTTGGCCCTAGATGTAAGTGGCATACGCTAGGAGATCCAGTAGACCGATTCCGGCGAAAGCCATATTGTCGGTCGCTGAGGAGGTCGTTCGATTCTAGGTATGCCAAAAGCCTATTGTTCAGTACACGCTCCATAGTCTTGCAGAGTATGGAGGTAACCGAAATTGGCCTGTAGTTAGTAGGGTCGGCACGACTGCCTTTTTTAGGCACGGGCTGCACGTTGGCAAGCTTCCATGACTTTGGTACTATACCAGACGACATGGAAAGGCGAAAGAGGCGCGTAAGTACAGGAGCCAGCTCAGGCGCACAGGTTTTGAGTACTATCACCGGAATCTCATCTGGTCCACTTGCTTTATTCACGTCTAGATTCCGCAGGGTTTTCAGGACCTCAGTCTGGCAAATGTGTATTTCGGGCATGGAACACCCACAATCCGGCAGACTAGGAGGTGGTACACTGGCGGAATCCAGACGCGAAGCCTCCGCAAATTGAGTAGCGAATAAATCAGCTTTCTCTTTGGCGGTATGTGCAAGTGAGCTATCAGGTTTCAACAGTGGTGGGAGTGAGGGACGGCAGAAGTTCGATTCGACCGCCTTAGCCAGAGACCAAAAAGCTTTACTACCTGCAGGGTACGAAGCAAGTTTGGTCCCAATTCGTCTTATGTGGTCAAATCTAGCCTTCCATATTGCTTTCTTACTGGACTTAGCAGCCTTTTTGAATGCTTTTTTCTTTTCGGAGACATCCTTTGCTTTGCGGTTACGAGCATCAACCCAGGCTAGGTAAGCTTGGGGACTACGGTGCGGCGGCCTCCTCGTGTGGCCCTTTCAGTAGTATTTTTGCTCTGTTTGGAGCTGCTACCGAAGGGGTCCTGGCGTCCCTGGGCAACGGCGGGTAGTAATCGGCATCGCCCATTGCTACTCGACGGCTAACAGCTGCACATACACGGGAGGGCTCCTGGAGTCGTTCTGTCGACCCCCAGTTGAGCCCCCCCGAGGCCTAGGACCAGCCTCACGGTTTGGGGCATCGGAAACCCCTCTCCTGTGGCCTTTTTTGTTCTGGGCCCGGGGCCCTGTCCGGCGTCACGCTACGCGTGATAGCGTTTTCGACGTGGGCCCCACTGGATGGAGAGCCTTCGGGCTCAGCGGCCGTAAGGCCATGTGCTGGAGGTCCGGCGTTGGGCCGTCTAGCCAGGATGGCTCAATGTCGACCGGTGGTGCCAATTTTCTCGGCTCCGCATCCAGCGGAGTTGGGTTTTGCGGCGTTTTTCGTTTTGAAGCCTGTGGGTTTTATTTCCCCAACCCACTCTGCACTGCAGCCAGCAGTGTATGGGTGGGGAAGGGTACTCGCAGTCCTCCTCCCGGTGGTGTTTGCACTGCAGCCAGCAGTGTGGGCGCCATTCGGGGGGCGGTGTTTGGTGGGCCGTGGGAGAGGCCCTAGGTCCGTTGGACCGGAGTGTGGTAAGAGGCCGTACTGGCGAGCCTCTTTCGCCCTGAGCGGGTTCGCGGTGATAAGGTTCGTCCTATAGCCCGCGTTCCCGCTCTGAGAGTTTCTCCCGGGCGAGGGATGGAAACTGTCGCAGAGAGTTTAGTGGGTATGCCCCTAGGAGCACCCCAGGGGAGAGCCCCACACTACTCGGCCGACTCCCAGCGGCCGGGTGTGCATAAGGCGGCGCCGACCAACGGTGCCGACGTCGGTTCCTTCTGAGCCGGCGGCATTCTCTCTGCGTTACCAAAAAAAAAAAGGCTAGGTAAGCTTTGTGCTTCGCCGTTTCGGCCTGCTGCACAATGCGTTGAACCAGGGTTGAGCTTTGCCAGATCCGGCTACGTCACGGAACGGAATAAAATATTCCATTCCCTGACGCAACACTTGCGTCACGGCTTCCGCACAAGCTGAAGGGTCTCCAGAAGAAAAGCATATCGGCCACCAAGGGTAAGATGCAAAGAACGATCGCATCTCATCCCAATCCGCTGACTTGTATCGCCATACCCGCCGGGTGCCACTAGGACAGCGATCGGGCGGGAAATAGACAGATCAAATTTCACCAAACAGTGGTCGGAACTGCCAAGAGGCGGTAAAACCGACACTGAATAACTGTCTGGATCAGTAGTCAGCAGAAGGTCCAAGCAATTAGCGGTGTGGCCGTCAACATCAGGAACCCGAGTCGCCTTTTGAACCAGCTGGGTGAGATTCAACGCTAACGCAAGCTTTCGTGTCTCTCTCCCAGCATGATCGGTGCGTTCATGGGGGAACAGCCATTCCTGGTGGACAGCATTAAAGTCTCCCAGAAGAACGAGTTGGGCCGTCGGGTATTTCTGTTGAGCGGCGTCCGCCGCCTCACCCAAGTACTCTGTGAGCCTGGTTGTCTCCACGTCTCCGCCATGTGACCGGTAAACACCGGCATAAAGAATTTTCTCGATGCCAGGATCCACCAGTAACCAAATCACGGAAAAGCGGGGGTCTTCAAGATTACGGAGACGCAGACAGCAGATGTCATCCCGAACGTAGACGCACACACCAGCCTTAACCTTAAATCTATGCTCTAGGTTGTAGCCGGGATAATCTAAGTACGCTACGTCGGACGGACACCCTATCTGCGTCTCCGTAAGAAACAAGAGTGCTGGCTTGTCAGTCTCAAGATGGTAGTGGACTGGAGCGAGATTTGAGTGCAGGCCTCGGATGTTAGTGAGGTGCACTTTCAGCGAAAGGGAGTGCTGCCACTGTGCAACGCTTCTCTTGTTTTTACTCTTCATTATGTCGCGAGTGTAGGTGGAGGGAGACGGCAGTGGAACGAGGCGTAGGTAGTACCATTGACCATTAAGTCGCCCGCTGAGAACTACACCAATGGGGATCTAGGCTGGAGACTGCGGGAACGCCCGAGCCCCCCCAGAGAAGTCCATGGGGCCCTTTCGTCCGGTCGCCAACCGGCACCATGGCGCTTCCTGGGATTTTTTGCAAGATGGCGGGGCAGCCTTTCATGAGTGGCTAGCTCGCTACTTGGGCCCCCAACTATCTGCGGTCGGCCAGCGGTGCACCGTGCCTCGGATCCCGCTACCCTCCGCGACTAGGCACCCGATGCAGCTCCCTCAGCAAGCATCAGACCGGTCCTCTGGTACCATACGCGACTGTTCCGACCCGCCTCTCTCGTTAGCTACACCGGCCAATGCACCGGAACACGGCAAGCCGCTTGGCGGTACAACTTAGGCCGGTGGGTGGTCATTGTAGCCACAGCCGTGAGGCCTCCCACTATAGGCGTGTTGCTCCTTTAGCGCCACCCGGGGGATACGTGTAAGACATCGAGGGCTAAATCCTACGGACGCGAGCAACTTGATCCCCCAAAAAGATAGTGATGTTAGTGAAAAGATAAAGAACGCCTTTTTTAAATTAAAATTAATGTACAGACTAAGACCTTACATAAGTGAGGAATTAAGGATACATCTGGTGGATTTGCTTGTGCTTTCCCCATTTAATTATTGCGATACTGTTTATGGGCCTAGATTAAATTCTAATATAGAAAATGCAATACAGAGGGTACAGAACGCTTGTATGAAATTTTGCTTTAGAATACCAAAAAGAGGACATATAACTCCATACAAGAATGAAAAAGGCATTCTTAATATGAGAGCGAGGCGCGAGCTGTACTATGCATGCTTGACACAAAGAGTGATTTGGTCCAAAAGTCCTATTTATCTATTTGAAAAACTGACATGGAAAAAAAACCTTAAGCGATCCAATCTACGCTCGGTCTCGTCAAATCTCCTCCAGATACCTTGTCACAAATCCAGCCGGTTTAGAGGATGTTTCAAATTTAAAACAGCCAAAATATGGAATGACCTACCACAGCCCTTAAGAATAATGATGTCGGTAAAATGCTTCAGATTGAAATATAAAGTAGCACTTCAAAAGAAACAACGTGCGGTGGAAAATTTGAAACAACCTTTTCACAAGACAGTAGCCCTACGAGATTTTTTCTGATTTGTTCAGTCATTTTATTTATCTTCTCTTTTTTTTTAAGTAGTGTGTAATTTTGCCTAGGGTGATTAATAAAAGGCCCTTTGTCAACAAGTTATAATAATATAATAATAAAAAAAATAAGTTAAGTCTACATAGATAGTAGGAGAACAGCAGGAGTGGGTACGTTCATTCACAACCGTTGGTATAATAGAACCCAATCATAAACATCACTATCCTGAGTCCGTGTTCCGATGTCCCCAATTTGTGATGCTTTTTCCCCAATCCGTAGCAAAGTGTCCCCAGCAGGAAAGCGTAGTCGGCCGAATATGGGATACGGCTGATGTAGTCCGGTACCGGAGCGGTGGTCCCTGGAATTATATAAACCTGACATTTTACATATATCCAGATTCCATTGTCTAGCTGCGACATTCCGCGCGTTAGCTGTAAGCGGCCTGATGCAAAGCGGACAGATGATGAGAAGCGAGAACGATGATGGAGGATGACGTTGATGATGAGGAGGACTATGATGAGATGATTAGCAAGAATAGTGATCAATGATGAGGCGTACAATAATCAACTAAACTCAGAAATATTTAAAATAGACGGTACTATGAAAATACCAGTACACTACATAGAACTAAACAGATAATTGCCTACATTTTATCATCTTTATTATTATTATTTTATATTTAAGAAAAGGAAATGTAAGGCTTTGAATGCTACTATGCTTTTAGTGTTATAAAATATTGGCAATATCAATTTACTAGACATTATAACTAAACACTAGATTACACCAATGGACTATGCAATATCAATAATTAGTTAAGGCTGACTCAGGTAAATACACACAATTAAAAGTTTGAATAAAACGTGATGAGAATACGATGATATTGCATAATCCATCCACCAGCCAATTACACTATTGCTATCGCTAATAACTACGACCTAAAGCTAAATAAACAGGAGTAAATAATTAATACTTTGCAGCACTTACCCAATTTGGGGAAATCACACACAATAATATCTCTAGATATTAGGAACGATTAGATATTACAAATATCTATAAGTAATCGTAAGTTTTTTTTTTATTATTTTAAGTAGGTAGATTACGTTAGGCGTAATAAAAACGGTCGAGCGTCTGACCTCAGACCTGTCCAGTCGCAAGTGTCGTCGGCGTTCGGGCATCGGACCCTGCAATCGGACCCCCCCGCGACAAAACCGTCTCACGCGCTCGCTGCGTGATCTCCAAACATGATGGTTGCGCCCGGTTTTACTTTTGTTAGAAAATTTTAGAATGTATAATAACTAGGTAATTGACTTACGATTTTGTAATTAATTACTCATTATAAATAGTTAATATTATGTATGTATTAAATTGGTTAGTGTTAACGCCGTGACCAACCGCGCCGCGCTCGCTACGCCGCTCGCCCCCCTCGCGACCCAGTCCCCTCAATCGTCTGTCGACCCGCGACGGTTCGCCGCCCGAAACTAGCTTCACTTGCCATCTTACCAGCCTAAAGGATCGACGCCGCCTAACGAGTGTACAGACGACCACATTTGTACCTTACTTTGAAAGTACATCGCTGTAAAGAAAATCTTCGTCGTATTATTTCATCGCCCCGTAGCTGCCTGCCCATTTCTTCGAGCCGGATGAAAGGAAGAATCCGTCCGTGAAACTTTCAACGACCTTTGGACGAGACTCTGCGGTGCTGGCGCCACGTGGACGAGGGACGACGACGTTGATGTACATCTAGGCGATGTATTGATGATCACCAAGATCATCACATCCACACCAAGAAGGTCACGTCAACATCGTGGTTGCGGAAGTGTAAATCTTGTGAGTTTGTTCCATTTTGCCCCCATTTATTTCTTTCTGTTGCTAAAAGCACACCTATTCATTCTTCATAAGCATAGATACCTATTTGTCTTGCTTACGGTTCCGCCATATGGGCCGATATACCTACCTATCCAGCTAATAGCGGTCCCGCCACATGGGCCGATAATTACGTAACTTCATTTCTATTCTTTCCACTTCACTATCTAATACATTTATTCATTACGGTTCCGCCATATGGGCCAACATATCTTTTTCTAACTTATTTACTTAGCCATTTCCATTAGTGCTAGTCCTATGTTGGGCTGGGACCTAAAAAGAATGATCCAACTGCTACGCTTGCCTAGCATGTCGTAAAAGGCGACTAATGGCACACCTAGGTTCCTAATACCTAATTATTTCCATATTTTCCAACAATTATCTTATTTTTAACCCCTTCAGGGACAGCGATTAATTTTCATATTTAGTGCAAATAGATATTACCTATTCATGAATACTAACGGTTACCGCCAAAGGTCCGTTACGTAATAATTTATTTTACAAATCCAAGCTTAATCATTTCATTTATCCACTCTCATCTTCATTTTTCGTCACTTCAGCTGCCTTGCATTATTGTGTGCCCCTATTTGTACCAATATTGTTTGCGTTGCTTATCTAACATAATACAATTTCGCATTCCAGGAATCGAACGAAAACCAACGTACCTACGCGCCCGCGCCCGCGCATTGCTAAGGCCCGGTGCCTACCGGTCGCGTCAAGGTCAAGCGGCCTCGGGAATTCACTACGCACCGTGCTTACGCTTCGCTTTGCACACAATACCCACATCTTGCGTGTTTTTCTGCTGCGTTTTAAAATTTAAGTATTCCTTGTTTTTTTTTTCTTACTTTGCATTTCTAATTTGTGCAAATCATTTAAAGTTTCAATATTTCAGTGGATTTCGATTTGAAAATGGATTTAAAAACATTAAGAAGGACCAGAGGTATATATAAATCAAAATTAACTCTCTTCAATAATTATTTAGAAAAGGTTCTCGCGTGCGATAAACTTAATTCATTGCAAATCAGAGAAATTTCAAATCGCCTCCAAAACTTAAAATCCAGTTATAACGATTTCGATTCATACCAAATTCAAATAGAAACTTTGTGCGAAATTCCAGATGACGAATTGAAGGAGAGGGAAAGCTACGAGGCTGCCTTCCATGCAGCAGTCGCCTCTGCGGAGGAGTTGCTAGCCAGGAACGAGACCTGCAGCGGGCGCTCCTTGGCGGGCGATGACGGCTCACAGGTGACGGGCTCTGGTACTGCTATCGCAACAGGGCCCCCTTCATTAAAATTACCAACAATACACCTACCTACCTTTTCTGGCCGCTATCATGATTGGCTAGGATTTCATGATTCATACACGTCTCTGATTCACAATAACAATTCTATTCCTAAAATTCACAAATTCCACTATTTACGCGCGTCTCTGAAAGATAGTGCTTCTTTAATTATTCAATCTATAGACCTTTCAGCCGATAACTATGATGTAGCTTGGGACCTAATTTGCGACAGATATAACAATAAAAAATTACTTATAAATAACCATATCAAGGCCTTATTTGATGTTGAAACAATTACAAGAGAATCATCTAGTCATTTGCGAAATTTAATTGATATATTAAATAAAAATCTCAGATCTCTAAAGGTCTTACAGTTGCCCGTTGAACACTGGGATGCACTTATTATTCACATGGCCTCTTCAAAACTAGACCCAACAACATCACGAGAGTGGGAAGAACAAAAAAATAAATTAAACGACATTCCCACATTAGAACAATTCTATAACTTTGTAAAGGGTCGCGCGGACTTACTGGAGACTATAGAAATAGGTCAACACAAAGGTCGCAGACACAGCGACATCACTCCCATACGGCCTAGGACGTTGATAGCATCACCTCAAGTGTCGTGTCAGGTATGCAAGGGGAGCCATAATATTTATCATTGTCCCCGCTTTAAGTCCCTGCCAATAGAAAAAAGAATAGAAAGGGTCAAAGATTTAAAGCTGTGCCTTAATTGTTTAAGAAAAGGTCATGACCTAAGCAATTGTAGGTTAGGTCCTTGTAAACTTTGCTTCAAAAAGCACAATAGTCTACTGCACCTTGAAAAGAATTACTCTTCTGAACCAGAAAATTCATTACAAACACAATGCAATGTTTCTCATGATAAAATCACTTTATCATGTACCAGTCATAGTCAGGTTTTGCTATCAACTGTTCTTATAGGCGTGTCTGATCACACTGGTAACACTCGCAAGGTTCGTGCTCTGTTAGACAACGGAAGCACTTCAAGTATCATAACGGAACAATTAAAAAACAAACTCAAACTCACAAGTCAAAAAACACATGTTAATATTCAGGGCCTACACAATCAAACTTCACAAATCACAAACAGATGCCAAGTTAATATTCATTCACTAGTTAACAATGATTACAGCAGACAAGTAACCTGTTTCATTGTACCCTGCATTACCCAAATGCTACCCTCTCACAAAATAAATATAAATTCATTAAACATACCACAACACATCCAACTCGCAGATCCGTCGTTCCATACGCCATCCGAGGTGGAGATGCTGCTCGGAGCTGATCTCTTTTGGGAGGTCCTCGGCAGCAATACAATTTCATTAGGTAAAAATAAACCAACCCTAAATGAAACAAAGTTAGGTTGGCTGGTCTCAGGTGTAAACCGGACCTTTTTACCACAAAACACAAAAACATTCAAACATAACTCATCACAAAATACAGTCCACTGTCACTTACAAAACTATTCAGACACTGTGCTACAGAAGAAACTCGATCACTACTTCGAGTGCGAATCATTCAATGACCCACCTCGTCATACTGATGACGAGACACAATGCGAAACCATTTTCACCAAAACCACAACTCGACAGCCAAATGGTCGATTTGTAGTTGATATTCCATTAAAGCTGTCCCCAAGCTATCTTGGGGATTCATATGAACAAGCACATGCTAGATTTTTGTCTTTAGAGCGCAAATTCAGCCGGGACCCCAATTTTAAAATAAAATATACAGATTTCATGAAGGAATATATACTTTTAGGCCACATGAAAGAAATAACAGAACCAAAAAGGGGTCAAGGTTCTTATTATCTGCCGCATCACGGTGTATTAAAGGAAACTAGCCTATCAACGAAGTTGAGAACCGTTTTTGACGCCTCCTGTCCCACTACATCAGGCTATTCTCTTAATGATATTCAATTCATTGGTCCTACGGTGCAGGACGACCTACTTAGCATTTTGCTACGTTTCAGACAACATAAATATATCATAACTGCAGACATAGAAAAAATGTACAGAATGATACTTATAAACCCCAAACACAGGTCACTGCAACGAATACTGTGGAGGGCAGACCCTACAGAAAATGTAAAGGTTTACGAACTGAATACTGTCACGTACGGTACTGCGTCTGCGCCGTACTTGGCTACGAAATGTCTATCACAGTTAGGACACAATTACCTAAACAATCCAACTACACTAAACAGCACTAAACATCACCAACTTCATACCTATTGGTCCGATTCAACCATAGTGTTAGGTTGGATAAAAATGTCTCGATCTAAATTAAAGCAGTATGTATACAACAGAGTAATTGAAATAACTGATAATACAGTTGCCTCAAATTGGTATCATGTACCTACTTCTATGAACCCGGCAGACATAGGGTCACGGGGCTCGAACCCGCAACAACTGATCAACAATAAATTATGGTGGAATGGGCCAGAATTTCTTCATCACATCACAATACAGACACCTCCACAGCCACTAAATAATAACACAGAAACGCTGCCAGAATTGAAATTACACTGTCATCTGAACAACGAATCAGCTGATAATGATTACATAAAACGCTACTCAGTATTTTCTAAATTACAACGTGTAATGGCTTATGTTTTGAGATTTTTACATAATTGTCGCTTCACTAAAACTAAATATCTTGGTCATTTGCAGATGGTTGAAATAAACCGCAGTCAAATTGTTTTATGCACACTTGTACAAAGAGAAATCTTTACCAAACAATATTTTTTACTTCAAAACAACAAATCCTTACCACCTAAAGATCAATTACTAAATTTAAATCCAATCTTGGATAAAGTGGGTACAATGAGAGTAGGTGGAAGGTTGTCTAACTCAAATTATACATACGAAACTAAACATCCTATTTTACTGCATGCAACTCACCATGTTACTCAATTACTAGTTCAACACTACCATAAAATACTATTACACGCAGGCCCACAGCTCCTGTTATCCACATTGAGACAACGATTTTGGATTATTGGAGGACGTAATCTAGCCAGGAAAGTTGTGCGTAATTGTATTACATGTTGTAGATTTTCTACTAAAAGCATTCAACCAATAATGGGTGATCTTCCTAAGGAAAGACTGCACGCTGACTTTCCTTTCCAGAATATAGCTGTTGATTATGCTGGGCCAATCATGATAGCGGACAGAAAGGGCCGTGGATGCAAGCTACTAAAGGCCTACATATGTGTATTTGTTTGTCTAGCAGTGCGAGCAGTGCACATTGAGCTCGTCACCGAGCTGAGTACAAATGGTTTTTTAGCTTGATTAAACAGATTCATCGCTCGCCGAGGTAGGCCGGTAAAGATTTATTCTGACAATGGCAGAAACTTCGTAGGAGCATGTAACGAACTAGCTAATTTTTTAAACTCGAAATCCAATGAAATTTCATCTTACGCAGCAGAAAATCAACTAGAATTTAAATTCTCTCCTGCCTATAGTCCCCACTTCAATGGCTTGGTCGAGGGGATGTGTTAAGTCAATTAAATATCACTTGAAGCGAGTAATAGGCCTTACTAATTTGACCTACGAAGAGATGACAACATTATTGGTACAAATAGAGGCTATACTAAATTCTAGGCCGCTCACTCCTCTTTCTTCAGATCCTTCTGATCTTATCGCCCTTACCCCTTCACACTTTTTAATGGGACGAACGATCATGATGACCACTCCGCAGGCACATGACGAAAGGCAGAATATTTCTACTCTAACAAGATACAAAAGAGTAGAACATGTAAAATCACACTTTTGGCAAAGATTTCAAAGAGAATACATTTCAGAATTGCAACGACGCAACAAGTGGCGTACCCAATCAGAAGGGCTACGCCATCATCAAATGGTGGTGGTCAAGGATGACCGCTTGCCGCCGAACCGGTGGCTGCTGGGACGAGTCTCCCGCATCTACCCTGGCTCAGATGGCGTCACCCGCGTCGTGGACATCCTGACCTCATCGGGGACCCTGCGACGAGCCTACAACAGGCTCATTCCACTACCTTTGGAACCAGGGGTTCCAACGCCGGGAGCTTGTTAACGCCGTGACCAACCGCGCCGCGCTCGCTACGCCGCTCGCCCCCCTCGCGACCCAGTCCCCTCAATCGTCTGTCGACCCGCGACGGTTCGCCGCCCGAAACTAGCTTCACTTGCCATCTTACCAGCCTAAAGGATCGACGCCGCCTAACGAGTGTACAGACGACCACATTTGTACCTTACTTTGAAAGTACATCGCTGTAAAGAAAATCTTCGTCGTATTATTTCATCGCCCCGTAGCTGCCTGCCCAGTTAGGCATATTAGGATAAGTGTTTATTTTATATTTAGTTAGTTTTTTATTCTTGTTTATTATTTTGTACTAGTTTAAGATTCATTTGTTCATATTGTTTATATACTAGTATTAAATGCGTTCATAACTTAGCTATAATCAACTGCTTATATAGTAAACCGTTACAGTAGCTAAAAACAAAAACATTTACAGTAACACACGAACGCACGCACACACATACACACTTACTATCTCTTTCACACACACACACACACGCACACGCACACGCACACGCACACGCACACGCACACGCACACGCACACGCACACGCACACGCACACGCACACGCACACGCACACGCACACGCACACGCACACGCACACGCACACGCACACGCGCACGCGCACGCGCACGCGCACGCGCACGCGCACGCGCACGCGCACGCACACGCACACGCACACGCACTCGCACACGCACACGCACACGCACACGCACACGCACACGCACACGCACACGCACACGCACACGCACGCACACGCACACGCACACGCACACGCACACGCACACGCACACACACACACACACACACACACACACACACACACACAAACACACACACACACACACACAGAACAGGACACACACATTTGGATTTAAATAGATTTTAAAGTGTTATAATATATAAGTAATTAAAGTAACAAGTTAATTTATACTTACCTAGTTAAGATGTAGATACTTATGTAGTTAGATGTCAACCAGCTAAACCATAGGCTCTCAAATTCCGCCTTAGAGAGCCGGGAGAAGTTGAAAACCAGCGCTGACCGAGGGTGTACACTCGAGGCAGCATGAGCTGAACTTCGTCCCTTTGTCTCAAATTTGTTCTCCTTTTTCAACTAATGTACTTATAATTATGTTTTTAAGAGACAATAAACGATTTTTATTTTTTTATTTTTTATTATTATTTACGTCTTTAAAACAATAAACGACAGCATAAATAAAAATATATTATATATATATTTTAATTATCTACAAAGAAGAAACAAAACGCAAGTAGCGTTTATACAGTTGTCACTGTCGTCAACAAAAAAAAGGACGCACAGCAGACCAACAAAAAATAAAGGACGTCCGCTACCACTTCTTATTAATCGACAATAATTATTATTTTAACGAAATGGCATCAAAAAAGCACGTTTTTTCCCAAATTGAGAAAAAAGTGTTCCTCGACGTGTTAAAATCTTATTCAGTCATAGTTGAAAATAAAGGCACCGACGGCGCAACATTGCGCGAAAAAAACGCGGCATGGGATAATATTACAAGGGAGTACAATGCAAGTCCTCATGTAACAGCCGAGGTAATTACATTCATGTTAATGTTTGTACATATTTTTAAAATTACTCTTGCTATTTGCTCAGTTGTATGATCTAACCTACAATTTATTAATATCAGATAACAAATAAACAATTGAGGCGACTGTGGATGAACCTGAAGCAGCGTCAACGGGAAGCAATGACCAAAGAGCGGCAACATCGCATGGCCACAGGTGGAGGGCCCTCAACCAGTAGTGCTGTGATAGATCCGGATGTTGCGCAAATTGCACCAGCTTTAATGGTCGAGATTCCTGGAGCAATTGATTCGGATTCTGCATTTTTAGGTATCTATTCATACATTAATTTGCTTCCATTCAATGTCAATACAGACTAATATCTATTTCCAGTCTTTGATTCCATTTTTTTTATTATTTATTTTAATTTAACTACAGATTTTTATTGGTAAAGTTTAATATCCAAATTACACTCAATAAGCATACAGGTTGTTTATACTGGGTTTTTGGATAAATAAATAAAAAAATAACATCATTTGAGTACACATGTAGACAGTGATAGAATGTATATTGTCAGTTTAAGAAATATTCTCAACCCATCTTTTTTTCAGAAACTGCAGATGAAGTGATGGACACAGACAGTAACCAGCTCGAGTTAAGCCTGGACATCACACAAGTAATGCAAATATCACAGACTGGCCTATCTCCAACACACCCAACTCCTCCTCCTCATCACACTATTACAGATCCAACTCCCCCCACTATTACAAGTCCACCTCCACACTCTATTTTAACTCCACCTCCTATTACTACTCCACCTCCACGGACTATTACTACACCTCCTCCTCGCAGTACAACCACTCCTCCTCCTCGCAGTACAACCACTCCTCCACCTATTGTGCCTGGCTCTGCTGTTCCCATTAGAACAATTCCTTTGCCACCACACTCAACCTCTTCCACATCCACCATCTCATTCCTACGCCATAAAAATAGTATCCTCGATAAGGAATATATGGACAGGTTCAACCGGGCTGGTGAAATCCATGCTATGGAAAAGGAGCTATTAGCTTATAAAATCAGGGAAGCTAAAGCAAAGGCTGAATTAGCAGAACTAATATTACAACGAAAGCGCGCACAAGAAGGTATTTATATCAACCATATTTTACTAGTACCTGATTGTGTGTATTTAATATAGTATAAATATAAATATCAGACATCACATACGTTGACCCCAAAATAAGTATGTAGCATAAGCTCTTGTGTTATGGGTATTAGAAACAATGAAGGTATTACAAATATTACTTAAATAGATATTATAATGCCCAGACACTGAACAAACAAAATAATGTTCATCACAGGAATGTTTTTCCAGGGTGGGGATCGAACCCACTACCTTTGGTGTATAGGGTAGGATCACTACCAAATGCGCCATTGGGCCACTCAAATTTGTCAAACAAATCCTGTTCTTGGTTTGATTCAATGCCCTATTCTAATAAAACCAAAGCAATTGGTGGGGTCATTGTTAGGTTATACACTGGTAGTACCCACATAGTAGTTATTTTTGAATTACTTTATTATGTTTCAAAATTAACCTTATCATTTTGTTTTTCAGATCCTAATGAACCGCAATGACAGACGCAGAACAACAGTTTAAAGGAATATTAGTAGCATATAATGTAGATTATTATGGTTTAATAATATTAAAATCAAAGTACATATGTAATTGTTTTAAGTTTTATTTAAATATTTCTTGACCTTACAAATAGACATAAAATAACATTCTTCTGGTATTTCAGGCAAAGTAATAAATATTGTTATTTAATTTTACTAGTACATACCAAATTTATTTATTTGTAAATAAATTTGGTTTAAATTTATTTATTTGTAAATAAATTTGGTTTTCCCAATAAGGGATCAAATCATTAATTTTTTTACATTAAAAGTTACACAAATAAAAAATTTAGTAGGTAGTACTTAGATGTCAGAATTCAAAATTAATAACAATATAAAAAAAATTCAGAAAGATTCCTACATACATGAAAAAATAATTTTGAATAGGTATAACATACCTATTTTAAAATAAATTTAAAACAAATTACTTCATATAAAAAAATATTGATGAACAAAACAAAACTGTTTGTATCTAAAGTATTTGACGTCATATCATTTATTAGTTGTTTTGTATACATGCAAGTTAAAAATAAATTTCAATTTATATTAATTAATTAGGTAGGTACAGCTACATACATTATTATGTATTATAATAAGTACCTATATGTAACACAAATAAATACAAAAAAAATCCATAGCTAGAAATTATTAGCAGGAGGAATAGATGCTATTCCCCCTGGTAATAATTTTCTATCAATGTATTTCTTAGTAAAAAACCAGAACTAGTGCTTGGAACTTCACTGTCTCCTTCGGGTGGCTCTTGATATTCTTCATCAGGAAAAGTCATGACATCATTTAAAATTAAGGAAATATTATGCAAAACAGCACAAGCCACAATAATGTGGGACACTGATGTCAAATTGTTTCCAAGTCCTCTTGATAAACAAGGAAACCTGCGTTTCCAAATGCCAAAAGTTCTTTCACAATGTTCCTCGTTTTAATTTGTGCTCTATTATACCTAACTGATGGTGGAGGTAGTGGTTCTTCTGGAGACGGTCTAATAGGTGTCAACACAAATGGCAATGTAGGATATCCATTATCACCTACAAGCCTGCCTGTTAAGATACCCTGCGTGTATTTCATGAAGACCGATGACACTTGGAAAATTCGGGAGTCGTGCATGCTGCCTGCCCATTTCGCAACAATGTCCAATATTTCAGTCCGAGGTCCAACTATGACCTGGACATTGATTGAGAAATCAGATTTCCTATTGCGATACACTTCGTGATGTTGACAACCTGGTGTAGAGACAATTTTTACGTGAGTGCAATCAATTGCTCCATCAATACCTGGAAGTCCAGGCCAACGGCCACTTCTTCCCCATTCTTTAAAGAGCTGCCTATTTACAGTTGCCTCTTCTCCTGTGGGGAACTTAATAAAATGCTTGTGTAGCTGGGCTAATAATTTTGACACCTTCCTTATTATTATTGAAGCTGTGGGTTGGGAGATATTAAGTAGATCCCCGCAGACCACCTGCAAAAAAAATACAATGAAACAATTGCAAGACACACAATTTAATTCGAGTTAATTACCTCTATACAATAAAACATAGACTAACCTGAAAAGATGCTGTAGCATAAAACCTCAGGGTCAGTAAAACCGCTATTTCAGGGGCGATTGGAAGACCCCTCTTGTCCATTTTTTCCAGATCACTTTTAATTAAATTTGTAATATACAATACGGAATCCTGGTAAAATCTAAACCGTTTTTGAAATTTTACGGGCTCCATTTCGAAAGGATTTATCATGTCCCTTACATATCTTTTTGGTATGCGATAGAAGTTAGGCCAAAACATAAGGTCATAATGTTCTAGCTCGTCGTAATAATTAATTTCAGTCAAAATATTTTCAAAATCCATTTTGTTTCACAAAGACACACCACGAATCTCTATCTTAAGTCACGGTTTGACGCCACTTGAGAAATGAAGTCTTGAGATGCATCTTGAGAGAGCTCTTAAGTGCCGAGATTCATTTATTAATACGCGAGCCACTCAGTTGATACGCTAAACTCAAGACTTTACTTAAGTTCGGTCTATTAATTAGGACAGCGTCTCAAGATCGATCTCAGAGTTAAGAGCGATTTATAAATGCGAGCCTTAATGTATTTGTCACAAATTTCCTTCAGAGTAACTGCACTAAATTGTTTTTTACTTTTTTCTATAGCTTTAATTTTATGGCATATATTTTGTGATAAATCAATATACGTGACCCAGTAGCTAAGAGTAAACATTTCTAAGTTTTGGCTATGATGTATTTGCGTTTGGAAAAGATATTCATGAGTATTTATTAGTATCGGCTTATTTTTTCTATTCCAATTGTTCATTTTTAAAGATAGTCCATTCAATAAATTTATAATCTCTTCGTTAAGTTCGACGGATTTGCATTTGAGAAAATATTTACTGGCCAAATATCTTCTACGGACATACAGCGGTTGCAGACTTAACTCACTACCCATGACATGAATAGGAGTCGTTTTTATAAAGCTGCCTATAACTCGCATTGCTTGCTTTTGAATTTTATCTATTTTGTATAAATTAGTCGGACAACTATCCCCGAACAAGAAACTTGCATAATCTAACCGACTCCTTATTAAAGCGAGATAGACTCGTCTTAAGTGTTTAGGGTGCACAACCCAGCTGGCACCTGCTAAGGCCTTTAAAAGATTAATACATTTATTCGATTTTTTCACGATTTCATTAATGTGCTTAGACTATCTCAAAGAACGATCAAGCCAAAGTCCAAGGTACTTTACATTTTGTGCAACCGGAATAACAGTATCATTTATACTAAGTTTAAAGATTTTTCTGTTGATCCCTTTCTTAAAAACACATATTTTACTCTTTGCAGGTGATATCTCCAGACCTAAATCCGATATTAACCTAGTTATATGATTCAATGACTCCTGTAACTGGCTGATTGGTGCTAGAGTATTATCATCCGTTGCATATATAGCAAAATCGTCAGCGTACTGACAAATTTGAATATAATTATTTTTAATTTCTTTGCAAATATCGAGAGTGGCAACATTAAAAAGTAAAGGGGATAAAGGGTCTCCTTGAGCTAGACCTCTAGCAGTGGTACGAATGTCACTTGAGCTACTCATCTTGATTTTGAGAAGTCTTTCTCTCAAATACTCCCATAAATAAGTACATATTTTTTGACCTACTCCTAATAAATAGATAGATAGATAGATACTCTTTATTGCACAACATACAAAAATTAAAAGCTAAATCTATTTTTCTAATAAAATATTTATGTCAATATTATTATTATTAAATAAAATTGCTTTTTTTTGGATCTTCCGGCTGTAGCCCACGTAATTTATGCATTTTCAATGTCAATAAAACAGCGCTTAGATTGTGACTTGGTTTTTACAAAACCCATTCTGAATATTTAAAACTAAATGACTTAAATTATCTAAGCTCGATCTACTCTTACGGAAACCCAAAGTATGTTCTGAAAATAATAGATTTTTTTCAAAATACCACTCTATTCTTTTTTTTATAAAAGAGTGGAATATCTTACAGATGCATAGTACAACCGAGATTGGTCTAAGGGCTGATATTGAATTAGGTTCCCTACCTGGTTTAGGGATACGGGCGATACTTATGTACCGCCATTGATCAGGTACAAACCCATTAGAAAAAATGCATTGTATAACTGTACCAATACCAATTTAGCATTATTTGGTAAATGTTTCACTATTGAGAGTGAGATTTCATCATTTCCCGGAGCAGTATCTTTAGATTTAATATTTTTGTTTAATTCTTCAAGGTGTTTTTTTTTCTAAAGTTAAGTTTTGTGATCTAAAGGTTGGTTTACAGAGACTGGCGTAATCGGGTGATAAGCTTCGCAGAAGTATATTTGCTATTACCTTATCAATGTGTTGATGTGAGGCTTTGTGACCTTTCATCCACCTCATCTTATTCCATAATTCACTTGCAGTAGACTTTTCATTTATAGAGGAACAAAATGTTTGCTATGCCTGCCTTTGAGTAGGTACTTCGCAATAGCCTCTGTGATTCACTTATTTTGCTTTTCAATAATATAAGGTTTTGTGGAGTAGGGTTGCGTCTAAACTTAGCCAAAGCTAGCCGTCGACATGCTACAGATCGCGAAAGATCTGCAGTCCAGTATGATTTAGGTTGAAATTTACTATTGGGGACAAGGTATATTTTTGATTGTGGTATACAGGGTGTAAGGAAAAGGGTATAACATACCGAAAACTGTAAATAGGGCTTGCCTTGGGAGTACTTGGAAAAATAGTAAAAAAAAATCTGTTATAGTTTCCGAGAAATTAGCCAATAAAGTTTTTATGTGAAATTGCTTGTACACAACCCTAAAACAACTGATTTTATTCATAAACTTACTCGAGGCCATTCACCTCATCGACAAGGGAACACATAAACTCGTTATGTAGGAACAGAAGGGACATGCCAACATTGCATTTCCTGCCTACCACTAATATTACTTCTGAGAGATACGTCTGTCAACCAACACGAGTGTTTAATTAATGAAACGTTTAGCAAAGGAAGTTCATGGCCTGGTTTTGTTACTAAGTGTTACTTACCTACTATCATCTGATAAAATTGGTTTTAGTAAATGTTTTTATTATGATGGCTCACCTGATGGTTAGTGATTACCGCCGCCCATGGATATGTGCTACACACACAGATGCGTAGGGTTTAGTAATTAAACAGTGTGTTAAAATTATTACGAACGCTTGTCCGATCGACTGCCGCCATTCTTGTTTTTCTAATTGTGATGAATTTAAGACATTAACTAAAAAAAATGTCTTCGTAATGTATGTACTAGATAAAATGATTTACTTTTGTGATTTTGAGACTAATTTTGTAATTTTTTTTCATGTCAAACATTCATCATACTCGTAATTATTGTTAAAAGTGGCAACTATCATATTTGTTATACGTGCAGAGCTAACATACCTACACAAATTTGATCTAAAAATATTAAAATGACTTCTTTGAGCGTAATGCGATGGGATTTTTTATTTAAATGCTACTTGTTTAATTAAGTAGGTAAAGAACTAAAGACACAAATTAAAAAATCCGCCATTTACACTCGCAAAGTAAGAGAAGCTGCTTTGACTCAACGTAAGTTCATACTAAACACGCGGGCTTTTTGACCCTTCTGGTTCTTTAATCTTTAGATTTTTCGTCACATTTACACACACAAGCAAAGGCGGGAATTTCTTGCAACCAGTTGAACAGTTGTGAAAAAGTCCCGCCTTTAGCGTGAACTGACGCGGTTTCGCTGCCCATAAACAGATGTCACTAATCAAAATCAAATTTATTATTTAATAATGGGTTCCGTACATACTTTGTTTGAAAAAAAATATTTTGTAGCAAGGAAGAATTTAAGCCGCATCATTAATCGAAATTATTGACTAACATACATTAGCTACATATCCTCAATATGATTTGAGTTTTTTTTTATTCATAAAAGTTTATGAAACTACTTAGAATTCATTTTATGAGGCTATTGATTTTACATTTTTTATGTGATAGGAGACAGAAGAACAGACAGATCACCTGATGGTAAGCGATTGCCGCTACCCATGGACACCCACAACTGGTGTTGCAGTGTGCTGCCAACCTTTGAATCCCCCTTTCACACACCTCCTTCACCCAGAGAAACACAGCACACACGCTGCTTCACTTCGGTTTTACTGTGATCCGGTCTATTCATGCCGAAGCGTGGCTCTCCTAAATTTTGCTGAATCACCCCACCTTCTTTTTAGAATGTGTATTACTTTTCGAACTTTTTCGTATTCGAATAAGTTCTTCCATTTGATGTGTGAAATCAAAACAAACGAAGCGTGGCTCTCCTAAATTTTGCTGAATCACCCCACCTTCTTTTTAGAATGTGTATTACTTTTCGAACTTTTTCGTATTTGAATAAGTTCTTCCATTTGATGTGTGAAATCAAAACAAACAAATCATGGAAACATTGTATCCAATTACACTTTTACTTTTATTAATAATTAATTGCTATCATGATAAGTTTACAGTCACAAAACCTAATATTAAACTTTTTAGGTACCTATCAACTTAAATTTCATTCGCTGATTTGTAATAATGTCTATTATTTTCATTGAGGAACCCTAAAATGTGGAGCGTGTGAGTACACTACTTGATTTACGCACGCAGCGTGCACACTAGCGACAGCACTAGTGGCAGCGGATCGAGCGGGGGAAAAGGTGAACTAAATCGCGTGCAGTGTTATTAGGGACGGAATCATTTTTTTTTGTTATCGATAGTTGTCGATATTAGCTTCTGTTGTCCTTGTACTTAGTTCACATTTTGTAACGAACCGATTGCTTCAAATTAAATGGAATGTTTAGTTCTAGTCCACAGTTACTAAAATACTTGCTTTTTTGCACTTCAAACTATTCGAAATAACTCATTTACTATTTCAATAATAATAAGTATTTTATTATCAGTAGGTACTTATTGGTAGCTCAGAGGATAGATCCGTGCACTTCCTAAACGGGAGGTCACATGTTCGAATCCTCCATCCTAAACAGGATGTCGTAATATCTAAATTATGCGTATTTCTACTACTAGTTTGGTCATGATATAAAACATCGTTAATTACGTAATGATTGATAGCGCCACTGCCGCTTACGTCGTAAGGTATGGTAACCCCCTTGGTTATAAAACATGGGAACTACATCCCGACTTTCTTGACGCAGTGTATCTAAAGGTTGTGAAGGTCAGACGGCAGTCGCTTGATAGTAATTACCAGACTTCCCTGGTTAATGGCCCAAGCGTAGCCCGTTCTTCGAAATGACGGGTTTGCACCCAAAGCTGTCATTTCGAAGAACGGGGTTCACACGCATTGACGCACGCACATCATCATCGTCATCATCGTCAGCCCATTTAAGTCCCCACTGCTGGGGCACGGGCCTCCCTCAATCACATGAGGGGTAATTGCCATACTCACCACGCTTGGCAGACGGGTTGGCGAGGGTTTTGATATAAATGCAGAGTTTTCCTTCTCTAGGTGCTGATGATTATGCCAGCAGTTTTACCTTAGTCGCCTTTTACGACACCTCGGTAAGAGTGAGGGTGGCCTATTCTACTCTGCCGGGGACCACACGGTGACGCACGCACGATGACCTTTTATTTCGAATTAAAACTAAAATTCGACCTTAGGCTATAAGAGGAATTATGGTTACTTGTACAAAAATTATTTTAAAAAGTACTTTCGTAAAACTGTTAGTAGTTTTCGTAAAGTATTTATTCTCAATAGTACTTTTTTTAACGTCTTATATTCCACCACAGTCAAAAAACATTAATTGGCAGCGCTATCTTCAAATCATTGACAACGACTTGTACTATAGCCGTATTAGACTTGCACCGTCACTTAATGTTACGCGCTGCTACATGACGTATGTCGCTGATGACCTACTAATTAGTTAAGTTAAATATAATTGATTACGTTAGAATCTCTCTCTTGTATTGTAACCTCAGACAATACAACATGATATAACTAACTGCTGGTTTTACTTAACACGTCCCCAACACCTATCAACCTCAAGATACTTCATGGCGAACCTGCCTCCAACGGATTTGGACTTTTGAAGAAAGGAAAATAACTATTTTAATAAAGAAGAATGAATATTATTGTATAGAAAAAAAAACAAGAAGAAAACACTATTATAGAAGATTCCCGAAACCTTATAGAAGAATGTGGATACACGTGAAGAAAGAAGCGTACGGGTCAAGGATGGTGTCCAGGGTATAGCCCGGCCCAGTTGGAGGGAGTCCAGGGATATCCCGGCCCACTCGTCGAGCAGCCTGCAGCGTGCGCCGCGTCGTGCCCGCGCCCTACTTCCAGCTGCCTACGTGCCCCGTGCTGCCAACATGTCATCACTTCCGGCCTGCCACATCACTGCGAGACCCTTGCGTTATTCACGGTATTTTAGTTAACTTTTTTTTTTTTTTGTTTAAGAAACATAAGTTGTGAATGTAATGGGTAAATGATTTTGATTATTGACAAAGGTTATAATAGTTCGATAAAGTAGATATTTATATAGTTTTTTTTTATATTATGTCTGAACAATTAACAGAATTATTGCAGAAATTGAATCACTTACGTGAGAGTTTAGTGAAATTAGGACCAGAGAGACGACAGAAGGAAATAGGTAGTAAAAAATTAGAGGAAGCAAAAAATATTTTCACTAACGTTGAGTATATTGTGTCTGACTTAAATAAACAATTAGGTTTATTAGATCCTTCCGAAGTAGATTTAATTAATTCATTACTTGGGGAAATTAAGATAGTTTACAGTAAAATTAAGCAATTAGGGATAAGTGAGCCGTGCACTAGTAATATTATTTCGGAAGATAAGTCTTTTGAGTCGAAAAAAATGGCAAAATCAAATTTTGATATTAAAACGGCAATCGCCTTGTTACCCAACATGACGGGACATGAAGATGTCACCAAACAATTAATAGATGGAATCAATATGTATAGTACGATAATTAATGTAGAATCTCAGCCGTTACTCATAGATTTTGTTCTTAAAACTAGGCTATCATCTAGCGCTAAGCTGCGAATGAAATCCGCTTATGAAAGTGTTGTAGATTTAGTGTCGGATATGCGAAAATTTTTACTTCCTAAGAAGTCGGCAGAAGCCCTTCAGAGCAAGCTGTTCCGTACTAGACAGGGACGAAGGTCTATAGAGTCGTTTGGGTCCGAAATTGAAGATCTTTTTGTTAACTTAACTATCTCACAAGCAGATAATGATGATAGCAAGTTTGAGTTTCTAAGAGCGATGAACGAGAAGACCGCGACTAAGCGATTTGCTGATGGATTGTCTGATATGAGGCTTAGCACTATAATTGCTTCGAGGCAATTTTCATCTTTATCGGAAGTTATAAGAGCAGCCGTCGATGAACAAGTCTTGTCCTCAGAACACGACCAGGTCGCTCACTATTCTCAGGAGCACCGTCCCTACCGTCCTAACTATTTTCCCAACAATAGAGATAGGTATTCCTCGGTAAGGGGACACTATTTTAATCGCGGCCGCGGAAATACTTTCTCTCAATATCATAGTACAACAAATAGAAATATTTCGCAATCAGCTGTGAACAATACAGGTCACAGAGGTGAACGCACCGCGCACTATTTTGCACGATCAGCGCGAGGCTCGCAGCCCGCCCGCGCCCCGCGCGCGCCGCCCAGCCCGCGGATACACGATGACATTGATGACATTAATGTGGGTCATCGTTCTGATGATTATCCAAATCAGTTTTTTCGTGCCTAAATTAAATTATGGTATTTTTAGTTATAATAATACGAGCATAGTTAATTGTAAGATTGGTAATCATTTGATTGATTTATTAGTAGATAGTGGTGCTACGAGGGCGGGATGAAAAGTACTTAGCCTAAGAATGAAAAAAAAATTCTCGACACCAAATATTTTTTATTTTTCTACAAAGTCTCCTAGAAGCTATATGCATTTATTCAATCGATGCTCTAAAGCCTTTATCCCATCCTTAAAATGATTTTCTTCGAGGTCTGAAAAATAGCTGTTTACAGCAGATTTAACCTCGTCGTCAGTCTCAAATTTTTGTCCTCCTAGATAAGTTTGGAGCTTAGGGAATAGGTGAAAGTCTGACGGGGCTAAATCTGGCGAATAAGGCGGATGTGGAAGCAAATCATAATGAAATTCGTTAAATTTCGCCATAGCAGTGACGCATGTGTGAACGCGAGCATTGTCTTGATGAAAGATTATTTTTTTCTGGCCAAGCCTGGCATTTTTTCAAGAATACACCCTTGTAATTTGTCCAGTAGGTTAACGTAATAATCACTAGTAATGGTTTTGCCCTTTGGAAGGTAATCGATCATCAAAATTCCCTTCGCGTCCCAAAAGACTGATGCAATCACTTTTCCAGCAGATTTTACTGTCTTTGCCTTCTTTGGAGCTGAAGTTCCTGCTTCAGTCCACTGCTTTAACTGATTTTTTGTTTCGGGTGTATAATAGTAGACCCATGTCTCATCGGTAGTTATAAATTGCCGCATAAAATCGGTCGTATCCCTCTTAAAACGATCCAAACATTCTTGCGATATTTGCATGCGAATTCTTTTCTGATCAACCGTGAGCAATCGCGGCACCCACCTTGCCGATAATTTTTTCATCCCTAATTCTTCGCTCAAGATGTGATGTGTCCTTTCTTTGGAAATGCCTAGGATAACAGCTATTTCGGATAATTTTAATCTCCGGTCTGATATAACCATATCATGCACTTTTGTGATCATTTCCGATGTTGTGACACTTTTTGGGCGACCAGAGCGATGTTCATCTTGAATGCTAGTACGGCCTCTTTTATATTCTGGTACCCAGTTCTTTACCGTTGCATACGATGGAGCACTATCACCTAAAACGTTCTGCATTTCTTTAAAAATCTCAGAACTCTTCAATCCTTTAATATACAGAAACTTAATCACTGCTCTTTGTTCGATTTTATCCATTTTCAACAAAACCCGTATTATCACTTTTTAAAAATGCCGCTAACATCAAAGTAAACGCGTAATTGACTTTATTTTTTTTAAATTACGGTATTAGAAAACCAATCTATGATTCGACATATTTTTATTAAAAATTGCTAAATTAAAAGTGGGGTAGGCTAACTACTTATCAACCCGCCCTGGTAGCTTATGCGTTTTGAAATACGAGTGGCTTGAAATGTACCCAGAATTATCGCAAAATATAATCAAAGAGAAAATCACCATAAAAGGAATTAGTGGAAATTTAGTATCAGAGGGTTATATTTATTTAGATTTAGATTTTAATGGATTTCTTTTTAAACAAAAGTTTTAAATATTTAGGGATTTAACATGTTACGCTGACGGTATTATAGGCCAGAATTTTTTCCAGCACTATCAAGCTGTGATTAATTATAAGAATAGTTCATTAACATTATGTAATAGTACGTATACTATAGATATACCTATAAATAACAATAGCAGTAGTTTTATCCATGTTATTCCTCCACGTTGCGAGATTATCAAGTACATACCTACAAGTCAACGCGCAGACTGTGTCACTTTAGCGCAAGAAATACAAAAGGGTGTATTTGTTGCCGGGTTGATATCCAAACCAACCTATGGTCGAATCCCGATACGTATTTTAAATACAAATAATACCGAGATAAAGGTAGATTTGTCAAGTTTAAAATATCATAATTTAGATTATTTTGACGAATGTAGTTTCGACAAACAAAAAATAAGCGTCGATAGATTAAAGACCTTTTTTTTTTTTTTTTTTTTTGTTTTCCCGGGAGAAATGCATTACGCAGACCCTGCCGCCGGGGGGCGACAGGGTACTGTGGGACTCACCCTCCGGGCCGCTTCTTCTAACAAGAAGCGGCCTGAGGGCATACCCACTAAAACTCCCGGGGCTCAACCACCCGTGGGTATAGAATGGGGTCACGGGAACTGCACTAGGCTATTCCCCGCAACCCCATTCCCCCACAGGCCCCTACACGGGGTGTGCGGCCACGCCCCTCCTCAGACTAGGAGGAGGGGGGTTGGGGACAGCCGGAAGAGCTGAGCCGTCCCCAACGAGCGGTGGAGGTGCCAATGGCAGTGCCGGCACAGGGACCCCCGTCCCTGTTGCCGGCTGGCCACTTCCACGGAGAGGACGAAGAGTTCTCCGCCGAACTCGTCCTCTCCTTGCTCGAAGCGGGCCTGCGCGGGGGTTAGACTCGCGCTCCCGCTCCTGGTACAACGAGAGGTCATGTCCGACCTCCGCGACCAGCGCGGACCGCTGTTGGTCGAAGGACGGGCACACCACCAAAGTGTGGTGCGCCGAGTCCTCCGCAGCGCCGCACTGGTGGCACATAGGAGTGTCCTCCCGTTGAATTCGGTGCAGGTAGTTACCGAAGCAACCATGCCCGGTAAGTACCTGCACCGTCCGGAAGGACAAAAACCCGTGGGGCCGCTCGAGCCACCGGTCCAAGACCGGGGCGAGCGCCGCGAGCGTGGGACGGCCGTACCTCTCCACTTGGAGAGAGGCCGTCCATGCATCCGTCATTTGCTGGCGATCCTCTTTTCTTCTCGCCTCCCTTTCTCGGGGGCAGAAGGGATCGCCAGCCGCTCGCTTGGCCGCCGTCCACTCGTAGACGGCGGCCAGCACTCCAGCCTCCAACTCCCATGGTGGGGTGGAGGCGAGTGCGCAGGCCGCGGAGAAGCCTACCGTTCGGTAGGCTCTCGCGACCCGCTGGGCAATGGCCCTTTGCGGCCTCCTTAGGAGGGCCGCATTGCCCCTCCTGCTCAGGGCCTCCGCCCAAATCGGGGCCCCGTAGAGGGCCATGGAGCGGAGGATGCCGGCATATAGCCGCCGACACCTCTCTCCAGGCCCTACTAGATTTGGCAGCAGCCACGAAAGGTGGTCTGCCGCCTTTAGGACCCGCGCTGACACCCCCCTAAAGTGGGGGCCAAAGTGCCAGCGCGGATCCAGTGTGAGGCCGAGATATTTCATCTCGGCCCCCACCGGAATGTCCACCCCCCCGACGCGGATGGCTGCGCCGGGGGGTGGTCGGCTCTCCCGAGGCCCGGGAAATAGATTAAAGACCTTTTTTTTTTTTTTTTTTTGTTGACCCTGGTGAAAATGCATTACGCATACCCGTCCGCCTGGGAGCGGACGGGTTATGTCGGACTCTCCTCTGGCGGGGGCTTCTCCTAATGAGAAGCCGGCCAGAGGCATACCGACTAAAAACACCAGGGCACCACTCTCATCGTCCTTAAGTGGGGAGTGGCCGTGATAACTGGTACGAAACCTTGTTCACGACCCTCCCCGGACGGAGCCCGCCTGAACGGCGGGCAGGACGCTGCCCCCCCCGGGTGGGCTGGGGGGGGCGTTAGGGACAGCCGAGGGTGAGCAGCCGTCCCTAACGAGCACTGGAGGTGACCGGTGCAATGCCGGCGCGGGTATCCCAGTACCAGGCGCCGGCTGGCCATCTCCAAGGAGAGGAAGGAGACGCACATATTGGCGTCGTCTCCGACCCCTCCTCGCTCTTCGGAGCGCGTCGGCGGAAGGCTCCTCCTCCCGCGCGCGCTCCGCCGCCTCCTTGTTGGCCACCACCTCCTCGCAGAAGGTGGCGAAAGCCTTCCAGGCCTCCTCCCCTGACAGTATAGCTCGCACTATACTGGCAAGGGTGAGGTTCTGGCCGACTTTCGCCACCAGTGCATGGCGCTGCTGGTCCCACGACGGACAATACGCGAGCGTATGATCCGCCGTGTCGTCAGCAGCACCGCACTCGTGGCAACAAGGGGCTCCCTCTCTGCGGATTCGATGCAAGTAATGACCAAAGCATCCGTGCCCGGTCATCACTTGCACCATCCTGAAACTGAGGGAGCCGTGCGGCCGCTCGAGCCACCGGTCAAAGACCGGGGCGAGCGCGTCCAGTAATCGACGACCGAATGAGGCACGTCCTAGGTCCGCGGCCCATAATTCGACCAAGTCGTCGCGGGCCAATTTGCGGACCCTTTCTCTCTCGACGGGGCAGAGAGGCTGGCCCTGTTCTCTTGCATCGACCGTCCGTCTATAGACAGTCGCCAATACATCCGCTTCTAGCTCCCATGGAGCAGATCCTGCAAGCGCGCAGGCGGCGGAAAAACCTACTGTGCGGTAGGCCCGCACTGCGCGCTGTGCGATCGCCCGTTGGGGCGCTCGCAGAAGACGGACGTTGTCCCGAGACAGGGCCTCCGCCCAAATCGGGGCCCCGTACAGAGCCATGCTTTTAATTATGCCGGAGTATAATTTCCGGCATTTTGAGCCTGGGCCGCCTAGGTTTGGCATGAGCCATGCCAAGCTGTCGGCGGCCTTCATGAGTCTCGGTGACAGCCCGCGAAAGTGCGGGCCAAACTGCCACCGAGAGTCGAGTACTAGGCCGAGATATTTCATCTCGGCCTTCACGGGGGTACGTACCCCTCCTAGGAGGAACGACGCCTCTGGTGGTGCGCGTAGGTGCCGAGGCCCAGTTCCGTGGAACCAAACGGCCTCGGTCTTTTCGAGTGCCACGTCGAGCCCGAGCCGCCTGATCCTCTCTACGACCAGGTCTCCTCCTGCGGAAGCCAGAATGGCCGCGTCCTTAAAGGTTTCCCCCCGGGCAGTGACGAGGGTATCATCTGCGTAGCAGATTAAACCCATGCCCGGGAGGAGGACTCCGCGGAGGAGCCAATCATACGCAATGTTCCACAGGAGGGGTCCTAAGACCGACCCCTGTGGAACCCCAGACTCGACGTCGTGGCGCACCACCTCGCCCTCTCTACTGGCATACACAACTGTCCTACCATTGAGGTAGTCTTCAATAAGGTCCCTGAGATAGGCAGGGACCCGAAAAAACCTAAGCGCGGCCAGAATGGTCGCGTGAGGAAGGGAATTGAAGGCATTTTTGATATCGAATGATATTGCCAGTATTCCCTTCCTCTCACTTTCGGCCTCCAAGATCACCTCCCTGAGGCGGGTCAGGGCGTCTATAGTAGACCGCCCCGATCTGAACCCGAACTGGGCGTCGGACAAATCTGGGCCGACGTCCTGCATGTGCGCGACGAGGCGGAAAGATATCAGCTTCTCCATCATCTTCCCCACCTCGTCTAGCAGGACAATCGGCCGGTATGCCGATGGAGAGTCGGCCGGACGCCCAGGCTTATGGAGGAGGCACAACTGCCCCTCCTTCCAGATTCCAGGGAACCTCCTCTCCCGGAAACACCGGTCAAAGAGGTCCCTGAAATTTGCCTCCATCCTGTTAGCCGCGATTGCCACAATTTTGGCCGGTACGCCGTCAGGGCCGGGGGCGGTTTTCTTCCCCCGGAGCCGTAGCTCTAAGGCTCCATACTCCTCCGTAGAAATGGGAGAGGGGGGAGAATCAGTCTCGGGTAGTATTTCACCTCGAATAGGCCCCATTGGAGGCGGTACAAAATCCGGCTGTCGGGGCGGGAACAGCGACTGCACGACCCTTTGCAGGAGGACCGGCTCGAGAGTCTCTGTCAGTGGGGGACCAATAGGGCGCAGCTGTGCGCGCGCCGCCTTATACGGTCTCCCCCACGGATCCCGATCGAGACCCTCAAGCATCTCTTGCCGAGAGCGGTCCTTGGCTTGCCCTATCCCATGTTTCAGGGCTCCTCTGGCGGCCTTATAGGCCGCGTACAGGTTGGCCTCCTCTCCAGGGACTGTGCGCCGACGGCGCCTGCATCGGGTGTAGGCCCATCTGGCTGCGACACAGGCGGTCCGGAGTTCTGCGATCTCCGCCGACCACCAATGAACAGCGTGTCGGGGATCAGGGCGGCGGGACCGAGGCATCGAAAATTCGCATACCTCGGTCAGCGAGTCCCTTAGCTGGGACGCGGCGGCATTAATATCTTGCTCGGCGTTGGAAGGGCAGAACCATTCCTGATATAAAGCCGCCTCTCTCGCCATATCGCGATTCAGACGCGTGAGGGCCCATCGTTTGAAAGGGGACGGGCGCCTCTGTATGTCCTGTTGTGGGACCCGGCTGGAGATGGAGAATCTGACGTATTTGTGGTCAGACAAGGTCTCCACCGGGTCCACGCGCCAATCGCCGATCAAAACGGCTGTCGCCGGACTGGCATACGACAGGTCAATTATTGACCCGCCGTTATGCCGGACACAAGTGTGTTCTGTCCCCCTGTTAAGGAGAGACAGCCCACACGCAACCGCCCACGCCTGAACGGCGTTTCCGCGAACGTCGGAGGAGGGGTTGCCCCACTCCACCGACTTCGCATTAAGGTCCCCTGCGAGGATGACTTGTCGCTGTGCCAGCCGGCCCAAAACAGCGGAGAGGGAGTTTAAGTAAATCTCAAACTCCCTAAAGGGCCGGTTGGGGGAGAAATATACTCCCACCACGGCGAGGGGACCCCATAATGCTGCGACGTAGCCCAAGCCCCTTTCAAAGAGCGAAAGGGGGAAAGCAGTGGAAGACGGGCGCGTAAACACTGCTACCGTCTCTTCTACATCGCCCAGCCAGTTTGCTGGGACGAAGTAGGGCTCAGCCATTATGCCCAAGTCAATTTGCCACTCGGCCAGTGCCTGGGACATCAAGTCCTGGGCCGAGCGGCAATTGTTGAGATTGCCCTGTAATATGGTGCGATGTCCGACACTACCCATTATTCTGACATCGCACCATCTTGTGCTGCCGAGGAGCCGGCAGCGTCAGCAGTAGGAGCCGTTTTAGGTTTCGGCTGCTTGCCTTTCTTGGGGGGAGGATTGCAATTTCTCCCCCTCATGACATGACCCGATGGCCGGCCACTTGCGGCACAAACGGCACATTTGGGATCCGCCTGGCATCCGGCCGCCTTGTGCCCTTCGGAACCGCAGCGGAAGCACAATGCCGCGCGGGAGATGGGAGAGGGGCAGCGAGCCAAAACGTGACCAGTTCCAAGACAGCGGAAACATCGAAGCGGACCATCATCGAGCGCCTTGACCGACGCCGAACTGAATCCTACCAGAAATCGGCCCGCGCGCAGGACAGCTTTGGCGGCTGTGATAGGGCACTGTAGGCGAATCGTCCCTACACCGCCACGGCCAGTGCGGATTTCGCCGACTTTTATAGTCCCCACTGCGCAGCCGCCAATCTCAGCCAACTTCTCGGCCACCTCCTGTTTTGTGACCGAGTCGTCGAGGTCGGACACTTGCAGGGAGGTGAGCTTTTCGGGGCGTGCGACAACCGCAGCGCCCCCCACCGCCTCTCTCAATCTGGCAGCAAAGTTGTCTGCCTGATCGGCTCTTGCTGCGGGAAACTCAAAGAGCCGAGCTCCCGTCAGTGTTGAGCGGCATTTTTTAGGCGCAATGCCGAGCGCCTTTACATCACCAATGGCCTCCCTTGCCTTGGTGAGCACACTATCGTAAGTCTCCCCCTCCTTTGCTGCACTGTCCGTCAGAGATATAACGACAGCCGCAATTTTGGGAGAGACTAGTTTCCTCCTTTTGGGAGAAGCACTGGTGGTCGGTTTTTTGACCGCGGCAGAAGAAGAAGGGGTTGGCTTCTTTCCTCTTACATTTTTATTAGGCTGGACTGCTGGAGTAGCAGCCTGCTCCTTTGCATTTTTCTTGGCCTTGTTGGCCTTTTTTCTCCCGACAACCGTACTCCAGGCCTCATTGGCGGGAGTGGTTGACGGGAAAAGCGCATCTTCATCCATAGGCACTGGTGCCAGGGCTGTGGACGGGGAGGGGACTGCAACGTTTGCGGCCTTCGTTTTTTTCCCCACTCCTTTTCCCTTGCTTTTGGACGGCGGAGGGAGAGAGTCGGGTATCTCTGGCACAGGAGGGGGGGAGGCTTCTTTGGCCTTCCTGGTGTCCGCTGCGAGAGGCGGGCGCAGACGTTTCTCAGGGAGGAGGCGATCCTTGATACCCTCAAAGCGGGCACAGGTATAAAAGCGCTCCTCCGCCAGCTTTTGAGAGAGCAGAGCCTCCATGCGGACCTCAAATTGTGCAATGAGGTCCACCTCTACTATTGCTGGCGATTTGCGCGCAGCCGCTTTGGGCGCTTTTTGCGCCGAGGCAGAGGCCGCAGCCACCGCCTGACTTGCCCGGAGTGAGGTGAGCTCCTCCTGTACACGGACCAACTGCTCGGACAGGCGCTTGACTGTGGCTTGAAGCGCTGCAGTCTCGTCCGAGGTGGTCCGCTTGCTCATCTCATCAATCAGCGCCAGGAAGGAAGTGGCGTGATTTTTAAGGGACTTTTGACAGGTCCCTTTTATGTTCTGCGACTTTATCGCTACGGCAATTATCTCCTCCGCGTCGACTTTAGCCGTAGAGACAAGGTCGGCCACAGACAGGTCGGAATAATCGAGTATGTGAGAAGCCCCATACCCCGACTTTGCCCGGGCCTTCCTCATCTTTGCCTCATTATCTGATATTTGGGCCTCCAGATCGGCCTGATTCTTCTCCCGGGTAGCCTTCGCCAATTTAAGTTTTGCCTCGGCCAAGGCCACATATTGACCCGAGGTAGCGGGGCGACCCTTTACACGCTTGGCCGTGGAGGCTTTGCTAGCCTTACTGGCCGACGACTTGTCTGTGTCAGAGGACGCAGACTGGGACTTCGCCGTGGCAGCACGCTTGCGCGGCCGCAGAAATTTGGCGCGATCACCCGGCTCGGGTCCGCTAGCCATAGACTCGTCTATGTCCGACACCCCTCGCAGGGTGTCGTCCGAGTCTGACAACTCCAAGTCCCCGGCGCAAAAGAATTTACTGCCGGAGACATTCACACCGGATGAACCGGCCAAAACAGGCACTTCACTGCCGATACCTTCGGCCGCCATTCCAGGCGCCGAGTCTGACTCCGAGAGTCTCGTCAAGACGATAGAAGGAATTTTAGCAGCCATTCTAAAAAGAAACTTGCTGCTAAACAAAAAACACACGCAAGATCGCTGTGAAAGCGCAAAGTCGCAACTAGGCGCCCAAGTGGTGCAGCTCAACCTGGTCAGGAGAAGCCCCTCGACTGGAACCAGGGAGCCGCAAGAACACTTAGAAGCACAGGAGGTCACGAAAAAACTGCGAAAACAGCGAAGACAACAAGATCTCAGTGAATCTTAGCCGGTCACCGCCCTGCCACTGCGTTACCGTGGTCAGGGGGGTGCCGTTGCCCGGGGCGTAGGACGAGGACCTGTTCACTGAGGGGCACGCCCCAATAGATTAAAGACCTTATTTAACTTACTTAACTTAAGTTCCTACTTAAATAAAGAGGAACAGTTGAGCATTGAGAAGATTTGTGCTAAGTATGCTGACGTTTTTTACTTGCCAGGCGACAAGCTCAGTACGACAAATTTGTTGCAACATTCTATTAAATTGAAGGAAAATACAAGTCCAGCATACATTAAGCCTTATAGAATTCCACATGCGTTACAAAAAGAGGTACAAAAACAAATTCAGAAGATGCTTGATAACGACATTATAGACTACGTCGAGTGGTCTAGTCCCGTTTTACTAGTGCCTGAAAAATCTGATAAAACCGGTGAGAAAAAATGGAGATTAGTTGTCGATTATAGACAGTTAAATAACAAGATAGTCGACGACAAATTTCCATTGCCTAACATAGTAGAAATTTTAGATTCTTTATCGGGAAGTGTTTACTTTTCAAAGCTTGACCTTTCCCAAAGTTACTATCAACTTTCCTTAGATGAAAAGTTCAAGAAAAAAAAAAAAATACACCGCTTTTAACCTCAATAAAATGTATCAGATTTCATTAGACAAACAGTCTCGTAAATTCACTGCTTTCACCACAGATAAAATGTACCAAATGAAACGTTGTCCTATAGGACTTAAGACCAGTCCTAGTGTTTTTTCTAGGCTAATGACTATAGCCATGTCAGGCCTCAATTATAAACAATGTTTCATTTACTTGGATGATTGTATTGTTATAGGAAAATCAGTTTTTGATCACAATTAAAACTTAGTAAGCGTTTTAGAACGTTTTAAAACTAGTAATCTGAAGCTTAATCCTTTAAAATGTGAGTTTTTATGAACAGAAATTATGTATTTAGGTCACAAAATAACTTCAGAAGGAGTCGAACCCGATCCTGAAAAAGTTATAGCTTTAACTAATTATCCAAGACCGAAAAGTACAGACGATGTAAAAAGATTCGTTGCATTTGCAAATTATTATAGACGTTTTATTCATAAATTTTCAGATATAGCTTATCCATTAAATTATTTGTCAAAAAAGAATGTAGATTTCAATTGGACATCAGAATGCGAAACTGCATTTTTGAAATTAAAAGATGCACTTTTGAGTCCACAGGTTTTAGACTACCCTGATTTTTCAGAAAACAATACCTTTATATTAAACACTGACGCATCAAAGATAGGCTTAGGCGCCGTACTGTCTAACAGCAACGGCAAGGTGGTCGCGTACGCTAGCCGTAACTTGAAACCCGCAGAAACGCGATACCCGGTGATAGAGTTAGAGTTGTTAGCAATAGTGTGGGCTACTAAACATTTTAGACCGTATCTTTATGGCAAAAGGTTTAAAATTATAACAGACCATAAGCCATTCATTTATCTTTTCGGAATGACTGATCCATCGAGTCGACAAACGAAATTTAGATTGTATTTAGAAGAATACGATTTTGACATCGAATATATTCCGGGACCGCAAAATGCTGCTGCAGACGCTTTGAGTCGGCTACCAAGCACCAGCGATGATTTAAAGAGTATGAGAAAACACGTTGTATCAGTCACGACGAGAGCACAGACTCGGAAACGTTTAAATAATTATGAAGACAATACTACAGATTTGACAACTGAGCCTGCCATTAGTAATTCTAGTTCTAATCAACCGAAAAATGTGGAAATTCTTAAAAAACCACGACAATGTATAGAATTAGTGTTAAATAATAACTCATATAAGAGGGAAAGAGATGAAATAATAAGTATTAAAGGTAACTTTGTATATGTGCCCTCCAAGTTTTGCATATATCTGATGTCCCGATCGTTATCTACCGTAGGCGTGTTAGCGAGGGAATTAGAAGAATTTTGCAAATTGTTTAAGATTGAGGAGGTAGTTATTGTAAAAGATGAAGAAAATAAAATATTTTTGAATAAGCTTTTAGAACGCAAATGCGATTTTCCTCGTGTTTTGGTAACAAAAAATTTTACAAAAATAAACGACTCCCATGAAATTAGAGTCATACTGAATGATTTTCACTTATTACCGACCAGTGGCCATGCTGGCGTGAATATAATGTTAAATAATATCAAAAAATATTATTTTTGGCCAAATATGAGCCGTGACGTCCAGGATTATGTTAAAAAGTGCAAAGAATGTCAAATTCAGAAACACACTAATAAAAATACACATGAACCAATGGTAATTACAACGACTCCGAACACATCGTTCGAGCGTATAAGTTTAGATTTAGTGGGCCCCTTAGAAGTAGATAATTTAAATTATAGTTATATTTTAACAATACAGTGCAACTTAACTAAGTTCGTAGAAGCGTACCCTTTAGAAAGGAAAGACTCTGAATCGGTGAGTAGGTCATTCGTAAATAACTTTATTTTGCGCTATGGTGTCCTTAAGGAGATCATTACTGATCAGGGAACGGAATTTATGAGTAATGTGTTTACGAAAGTGTGTAGCTTATTAAAAGTTAAAAAATTAAACTCTACTGCTTACCACCACGAGACATTGGGGGCGCTAGAAAATACACATAAACATCTAGGTGCGTATCTTAGAATTATGTGTAGTAATAATAAATCTAATTGGAGTAGTTGGTTAAGTTACTGGTGTTTCTCTTTTAACACTGCAGTTCATACAGAGACAAAATATACTCCTCACGAGTTAGTCTTCGGGAAGTTGTGTAATTTACCAACTAATTTGAGCACTTCTGTGGACCCTCTGTATAATTACGATAGTTACCCTAAGGAATTTAAGTTTAGATTACAAAAAGCACAGATAGATGCTAAGAACAGTTTGTTAATAAGTAAGACCGAGAGAAAACTAACATACGATAAGAAAATAAACTCACTAACATATAAACCTGGTGACTTTTTGTTAGTAAAAAATCAAATAGCAAGTAAGTTAGATCCAATTTGGAATGTTCCTTTCTTAGTTTTAGAAGATATCTCTCCAAATGTAAAGATTCTTAAAAATAATAAAGAATATGTCACTCATAAGAATAATACAAAATGGTTTTGTAATTAAGATGTTGTTATTTAAATTAATATTTTGTACTTTTGTAAAAAATAATAATAATAATATAATTGTAAGTTTGAATTTTATTTATAAAAAATTTATGCAAAAAAAAACCTTTTTCTTATTTGTATTTTATTTTGTGTAATTAGGTTCTCAACGATGTACGTCATAATTGTTTTTCCTATTTCTTTCTTTTTCTCCGGGGGTAAAGGATGTCTTCCGGGGGAGGTGTACTATAGCCGTATTAGACTTGCACCGTCACTTAATGTTACGCGCTGCTACATGACGTATGTCGCTGATGACCTACTAATTAGTTAAGTTAAATATAATTGATTACGTTAGAATCTCTCTCTTGTATTGTAACCTCAGACAATACAACATGATATTACTAACTGCTGGTTTTACTTAACACGTCCCCAACACCTATCAACCTCAAGATACTTCAGACTCACAGGAATATGAGATAAAAGCGGAAGGCTTAAAGCTGTCGGCTGTACTATTAATACAAACACACGGCGTCACATCAAGTTACCGGCCTCACAGAAAACCGTGCACGCCGGTTTCGCTGCGAGAGAAAGGGTACCGGAGGCCCAAATCGGGGGAAAGGAGGGGGGTGTAAATGTTGGCAGCGCACTTGTGACTCCACTGGTGTTGCGAGTGTAAATAGGCGGCGGCAGGAACTTACCATCAGGTGATCTGTCTGCTCGTCTGCCATCTATCAAATAAAAATCTCAATAACTTTATTTGCATTTCACAGTACGACGATCGGTTCCGTTCCATTATTTGTACGAGCCCGGTATGATCGAAAAAACTATTTTATTATTACGAGAAAAGTATTGTATCAAACGGTTACGATAACGGTATCGTCGTTACTTCGGTTTGGGCTGTCAATTGATTTATCGATTAGTCGATAATTTCTGCCAACGTACTGACATCCCTTCGCAACGCAATTCCCACCGCCTCTCGGTTCGGTCAGTTTCTTTTTAGTTGACCGCCCGCGATATGTAAATTGTTGTTTTACGAGAATTCCGTGATTTAAGTTGATAAAATGAGCCTGATTGCTATTTCTGTAACCTTTGTTGGTCATAATAAGTTACGCTGGCTACATAGGAGTCGGTTTTAACGTTTGTTTTTAGGTTAAACAAAGAACATTTTGTGGTTCCGAAGAGTGCATAGGTTATAATTAAGTGATTGAAATTATTTTAGCCTAGGTTCAGTTTATCGGTTAACAGTCGAGACTAGCTAGAAATAAGTAGGCGTGGTTTACATTATTTCAGGCAAAAAAAAGATTGTGAATAAAAAAGCTGTTCTGTGTGCCTGTGTAGTGAATTGTGTTTCATCATTGAAAGTGATCGTTTTTGTGATTATCTTATTCAACAGGATATCTACTACGGAATCGGATTATCAATACAATTTTGTAAGGTAGGAGGAAGTTCAGAGTTAGTTTTTTATCGCTTAGGTTTCGTACTGCGCATACGCGGTCGGCGCCAGATTGTCCCATAAAAAGTACCACGGATTTTAGTGGGAGGAGTCATTTCATTGATAATCAGGGTTGTAAATTTTTGTTTTGTGAAAAAATAATTTTCACTTTAGTATGGAAGAATCGGAAATTATAAATTTCACAAATTCCAGTTTTTGATACTGGCATAGCGTTTACATACACGGGCTGTACACGCACCTTTCGGTATGTTATACCCATTACCAAACACCCTGTATATTTATCTGCTGCACTATTAACGTGGTCAATAAATTGATTGTAAGCAATTTGCAGGTTGTTATCTACAAAAAAATGATTAAAGTTATTTTCTAAAAAATCTTTGTATTTTATCCAGTCGGTCTTTTTTAATTGTCTTTTTTTATGGATTTGGGAGGTATTTTGAGAGAAAGTTTTACTGATTTTTATATTAAGATGGTCGCTTCCCAGTGTTTCATTCATTACTAACCAGTTAAAATGTAGGGCTATATCAGTCGAAATCATTGCTATATCAGGAGAGGATTGTCTTAAAACGCCATCTACCAACTGTAAACGTGTAGGGCTGCCGTCATTTAGAATGATAAAATTGTGATCTATCATAGCGTCTACAATCTGTGCACCCCTAGTATCAGTTCGATGTGACCAGTGTGTATGGTGACTATTAAAATCTCCCAGTAAAATGGTTTTATTACTTTGTATGGAGAATAAATAATACCAGACCCTTTGGTTTGTATTGGCGTCTGGAGGACAATAGACAGCAATTATATTTTCTATTTGATTACAGTTGAATAATTTTTCATGTACTATTTCTAGATCGGAAGCACTGTCCTGCACCCGGACCTGTTGTATTTGAACGGATTTATGTATTAAGACCGCTACGCCTCCACCGGGCAAGTCCCTGTCTTTTCGAAAAACATGGAAGTTACTTACATTTAACAGGGTATCAGGTTCCAGCCATGTCTCAGTAATGACAGCCACAAGTACCATATCTCGAATTAACAACTGTTCTAGAGATTTTAACTTTGGTTTTAAATTACGGGAGTTCCATTGAAAAATGTTAATATTAACAATATTCTTATTAGGCCTCCTATCCATTACCAGACAATAAAATATTTTTCATGGTGGTAAAGTTAGGTATTAAGTTCATAAAAAAGTTATTAAAATACTCTATCAATGTGTTAAGCCATATTTTTAGTGTTGCTACTAGTCCATTTTCTTTGTTAACAATGACCTCCTTTAATTTTTGTAAAAATTCTGTAAATGATGATTTTTTATTCTGGTGAGACTCTGTAGAAGCCGAAGTAGATCCAGTATTGTCTGCCGCAGGTATTTCCTTCTGCGTGTTATCGGACAATTCAGAATTGGATACCTCAAGATCAGAAATAACATTTTCCAGATATATTGTAGGAAGTTCGTTTCTTCTTTTTCTTCTTGCGCTTTCTACTTTGATCTTCTTCGTTTTGTTTAGTCAATTCTAGGGTTGGTTGCCTACTTACGCCAAATAACTCAGAGTAAGACGGTGTCATATTTTCAGGTCTCGGTGTGGTATCTAGGAATATTTCTGAGTATGCCCAAATTTCCAACATTTTGCGAATTGAGTCACCGGATATATAAACGGCTCAACCTTAACCTTTATGTCAAAAAGGTGTACATAACTCGGCAATGAGTTCCCCTTAAAGCCAACCCTTATGGTTTCACTAGGGATCCACTCATCTGCAACCTTTCTATTAAGCCTCTTGAATGACAGAATTTCTTTATCAGATAAAATATACTTATTTAGTTCTTCACTCGACAAGTCTAGATCAATATCTCGTATAATTCCGTACGAAATTCCAACCTCCTAGGTTTTTTGCCTTCGCCAATGAAGTTGCTCAAATTGGGGACATAATAAGATTTTCTCCGCACTGCATTCACTCTCAAATGTAATTGTTGCGATTAAATAAAAGAAGTTGGGTTTATTCGAGTTTTCTTTATTCCTTCCTTCAACTTAGTACGTATGTACAATCAGAGAGCAGAGACAGAAAACGGATGTCACAAAAAGTAATGTTGCCAACCACAAAATGATTACCTATTATGTTATGTGACAGATGGTTAGTGTTGCCATAGACATATTATTTTATTGCTATTTTTAACACCCCCTCTCAAAAAAATAATATTAAATTTTACTAACATATTTTCTCTGCTGACTCTACATATTTTCTGCTGACTACATATTTTCTGCTGACTACATATTTTCTGCTGACTCTACATATTAAATATTTAATGAAATCTCTAAAAATACTTAACAATCCTAATTAATTATTACACTATTTTAGACAACATTTCTTTACGCAATTAACAAATAGTTCTCTACTAAGAGCTTTAGTAAAAATATCAGCTGGTTGCTCACTTGTACTAACATATTTTACAGAAATTTTATTATCTTTTATTAAATCCTTGACAAAATGAAAACGTATATCAACATGTTTCAATCTCTTCATACATTCTGAGCCTGCTGAGAAAATGGCAGACTGATTATCACAAAATATAGTTACAGGGCAAACATTCTCATAACCAAAATCTCTTAATAAATTTATAAGCCAGCAAGCTTCACTTGCCGCCATGCTGAGAGCAATGTATTCTGCCTCAGTTGAGGACAGACTTACTGACCCTTGTTCTCGAAGCTCGAAGAACGAGCTCCACATAATAACACAATTAGAAAAAGTAAACATAAAACCTGTAGTAGATTTTCTATCTTTCAAGTCACCCCCCCAGTCAGCATCACAATAGCCTTCTAAATTTACAGTTTCATCACATTTGTATATAAGCTTATAATCTAATGTATTTTTCACATATCTTAAAACCCTTTTTAATGCTGACAATAACATACAATTTGCATAAGTTTGATATCTACTCAGTAATGATACTGCAAAACACAAATCTGGCCTTGTGCCGGAGACAGCATACATCAAACCACCTATGATTTCACGGCATAGTTTCTCAATATCTTTGTTTTTAGTTCTATCATAGCTTTCGAAAATTTTAGAATTAAAATTAGGGTCCATAGGGGTCTGTTGGCTTTTACAATTTTCCATATCAAACTTTTTAAGCACTTTTTCTAAATAATTTCTTTGACTTAATTCAGTAGTTCTAGTTTCTAAGTTTTGATTAACATTTATTCCTAAAAATTCTGAGATCTGTCCTAAGTCTTTTATATTAAATTCTTGATTTAACACTTTTTTAAGCTTACTTATTTCACACTTATTATTTCCAAAGATCAACAAGTCGTCAACGTACAGTAGAACAAAAGTCTTTCCATTTACATTGCATTTTGTGTACAGACACGAATCACACTCTGATCTAATATATCCTTCTTTAGTAATAACAGAATTAAATTTAATATTCCAACATTTTGGAGAAATCTTTAAGCCATACAGTGATTTTTCTAACTTAACACATCTATTGTTTCCTTTATATGCCCCCTCTGGTAAATTGAGATATACTTCTTCTTGTAGTGCCCCATACAAAAATGCCCCCGTTACATCCATTTGATAAATAGGTAAATTTAATTTATTTGCAACAATTATGAATAATCTAAAAGTTGATAACTTTGCTACTGGTGCATAAATTTCATGCAAATCAAAAACATTCTGTTGTTCAAATCCCCTTGCGACTAACCTTGCCTTATATTGAATGCTATCTTTTCCCCTTTTAATTTTGAAAACCCACTTACTGCTAACTGGTTTAACATTTGCTGGTAACTCACTATTGGTCCATGTATTGTTCTCTCTCAGGGTTTTTAGTTCCCTGTTTATTGACTCACTCCACTTACACGAATCACTACGGCTCATAGCCTCTTTGTAAGACTTTGGCTCACTCACTTCACTAACAGCACTATTACACGTGTAGAAAGAGGTCTGCTTCCTCACTCGCGTACTTGTTCTTTCATTCCGGGCTGGTGGTGTCTCAGCATCAACATCTGATGAGCTTAACTCGTCAAAACATGGTTCATATTCACTTCCAGACATACTCTCGCATGCTGTATCTTCAGGGGTAAGAGTCACATCCTGTGTTATTTCACTCTCTCTATTGTCTTCACTATCTGTGACGTCAGTCATAGTTTCACTATCCTGTACTTCCACTTTTATTTTTACTGAAGATTCTTGCTCTTCCCTTTTTTCTTCTAAGAATACTACATCTCTCTTTATTTCTATTCTTTCCTTCTGTTCAAAATATATTCTGTAACCTTTAACATCTTCGCTATATCCTACCATCAATCCTTTCTCTCCCTTTCTATCCCATTTCTTTCTTTTCTCCTTTGTAATATGCACAAATACGGGTGTCCCAAAAGATATCAATTGATGTATGTCATAGCTCTTATTTGTCCATACTTCATATGGGGTTCTTCCATCTTCTTTACTTTCTGCCGTCCTATTTAGTACAAATGCTGCAGTATTTATCGCTTCTGCCCACAGCTTTTTAGGTAATTTCTTAGCATGTAGCATAGTTCTTCCAGCCTCAACAAGTGTTCTGTTTTCTCTCTCGGCTTTACCATTTTGCTCAGGTGTGTATGTGACAGTCAGCTGGTGCGTTATTCCACGTTTTGAGAAGATTTCCTTAACTTCTTTGTTTGTGAATTCTAAACCATTATCACTTCTGAACACCTTTACTTTATTACCAGTAATATTCTCAGCTTTGTTCAGAAAATCTTCAATACATTTCACAATCTCATGTTTATTTTAAACAAAATAAACATACCGGAATTTAGAGTAGTCATCTTTGAATAACACGAAATATCGAGAACCACCAACTGCACTTTCCTCCATAGGACCACAGGTATCAGCGTGTATTAATTCACAAGTCCTTGTTGAACTATTCTCGCTGTTACTGAAGGGTAAACGATGTATTTTGTTTTCCAAACAATTTTCACATTTGAGGAGTGAGGTTGTTTTGGTTACAATATTGTTGTCAGATAACACCTTTTTCACATGACTGTAGCACTGGTGCGCCAATCTTTCGTGCCAAATATTTATATCAGTTTTTGCCACGTTAGCCACACTGCAATCATATCTAATATTCAGAAAATATGAACTTCCTTCTCGGTTTGCCGTAGCGTAAACATCGCCATGTTTGTAAAATCTGCAAGAACTGTCATCTGTCATTATTAGATATCCCTTGTCTGTGGCACGATTGACAGAAAAAAGATTGAACTTCAAATCAGGAACGAATAATACGTTGTCTATGGTTGTAGTAACCCATTCACTTCCGTTTTGCACTTGCACTGCCATCTGTCCACGTCCACGAACACTAATCGAGTCACCATTTCCAATAATTACAGATTTTCCTGGTGAAATAGGCTCGTATGATGTAAACAATGCCCGATCTCGGCACATATGATCACTAGCGCCCGAGTCCACTAGCCACTTGGTTTCACAATATTGTTCACCAAAGTCATAGTTACACACAACAAACGCGTTGCTTTTGTTTTCTTTGTTCTTTTTGAACCAACACTGCGATTTCACATGTCCCGTTTTTCCACAATAATAACACTTATTTTTCGAGTCCTCTTCAGTGTTTTGCTTACTCTTACAGTCACTCTTGTAATGCCCCACCTTGTTACACCTGTAACATTTAACGGTTTTTTTATTCTTAGCCATGAACGCAGATGATGGTGAGGTTTGAGAATCCTCATTCTTCTTTTTCAGTCTTTCCTCTTCTACAAGCAATCTGGCCACTAAGTTATCCACGGTTTGTTTATCATCGGGTGCAGACTCCCACGCAGACACGAAATGACAATACTCGTCTGGGAGAGACATGAGTACTTTGGTGATAACAAACTTGTCGGTGATGATTTCCCCGCGCTGTTTGAGCTGGTTTTGTAAATCTTGAATTGTCGACAAGAAAACCGACATATCTGTCCCTCGCTCGTATTTGTATTGGAAAAACCTCTGCTGTATAATATGAATGCTTGTCTTAGTCTTTTGCTCAAAGACACTTTGTAATTTCTTCCACATCTCTGCTGAAGTCTCGCACGATATGATGTGTAGCATGACGTCCTCCATCATTCTTGTAACCAAGAGTGTTTGCGCCTTCGCATCCTTTGTTTCCCAGACATTTTTCTCAGCTCCTTCTGGTTTTATACTTTTTCCTTCCACGATGTCGAGCCATCCTTTCCCGCGTAGTAAAACGGTGGTCTGGAATTTCCAAATGTTCCAATTCCGAGAACCTTCCAGTCTGATCGAGTTGAAGTTATTTTCGCCATCCATCTCGTCCGAAGATGTATTTCCTCGTCTTCTTGCAGTTTTGAGTGGTAAATAACGAGCATAGGTGCATGTAATTAATAAAATGGAAGATAATTACAAAGAAATTTGCAATAATTGTTCCGTCTGATTATAGTCCAGAGTTAATAACATTTTGGTAAGACCAGCTTTGCATTTGGCTTTGGGTAAGGCATAATAAGGGAGTTAACTTTGTTGTAGAGGTAGCCACCCAGGAAACAGATTTTTTTTGACAAATTTTGTAGAAAACCTGTGCAGGCATCTGTCAACGGGGACACAGCGGCTGCGCTGCAGGTTTTCAGAGGATTTGTCATATGTAATTAGGCTTTGTTGTTTGAGGATAGTACAAAAGACAAAAAGATGACGGATAGTTAGTACCTCAGCTTGTTTATAGAGAAGAGTTGTGGGATATCTATAAGGTCGGAAATATGCTACCTTAAGTATAGCTCTTTGGGCCCTTTCCAGGTTGATAAGGTTTGGCTTCGGTGCACCACCCCATGATGTGATGCAGTAGGTTAAAAGAGACTGCACAAGGGACAAATATACTGACCTCCGAACAGACTCATCAGCAACGTGTCCCAGGGTTTTAAAGACGTAGATCATTTTACGGAGTCTGTTATTAAGAGTATTTATGTGTTCCTTAAAATTCAGATGTTTATCCATACAGACGCCTAGATATTTGATGTATTCACAACTTTTTAGGTGGGTACAGTCACAGAGAGAGTTAGCATTGGGTTCGGGACAGGAGTGAGCAGTAAGTGTAGCTTGAGATGAAGGATTTTTAAGACTCCTGGCCGAAAACTCAATGTATTTCGTTTTGTCAGTGTAACACTTATGATAAAACCTTATGCTTAATAGCCGTTTAATAAAATACCTATTATAATAATATACCTAATATACTCTTAAACTAAATTTATTTACAAAAAACGCAACGTGTAACTAAAGTTATAAAACGATATATACCTAATTGTTTTAAAAGTGCACAGCGTCTCGTAGCTACGTACGAGTACAAAAGGCGACGTCACACATCCTTGAGCCCGTCCCCGGAGTGCGAGCGACGGATTGCGATATTGGCCGAGCGCACGCATTATTATTCTACGCGCTCGCTTCTCCTACTATTACCTGTGCGGATAAAGAATGGGATCAGAAATGGCGGCCAATCTATCCACTTCTCGCTCGCACACTATTTGCGTCTATGCTCGCACTCGTGGGGTGCGAGTATAGACGCAAATAGTGTGCGAGCGAGAAGTAAATAGATGCGCCGCCATTTCTGATCCCATTCTTTATCCGCACAGGTTGTATACGTACATCGTCTACGGTGTGATCTATTGAATAAATTCTGTTTCGGTCGATGACCCTAAATATTTTTATAGTGCGCGTCCAGCTAATTTTATTAATGTCTCTAATTGATTAAATTATTATTGATTTATTATTTTTTTGCCGTACGGATTCATAATTAACCTTTAAGTATCTTAGTACAAAATTTGTATCTATAAAAAATATTTTGTAAATTGTGGAATGAGTATGGCAGGAATTACCATAATAGTCTTATATCAAAGCCTTTAGTTTTAGTAAATAAATTACGCTTACCCTCACTTAATGGTGTAATGTATAAATTTAGCCTTATCTAAATCATGCTACTAGTTACTGTTAAATTAACATATTTAACAGTAACATTGATATTATTTAATAATACTTCTATTCTTAAACTTTGCCGCCATCTGTATTGGAATAAAAACTGTCCGTTGTGTATAAATTGTCCTAAAGACATAACTTTTAAATATTAATTCATTGTTTTTCTGTGTTTTATTTTGCTATTAGGATTATTGTAGTTTTGCTTGTACTGCTACACCCTTGATCACTAATTAACGCTCTAAAAAAACCACGCTGTAGTTAGTGGCTCGCTTCTACATACGGAGCTGGATGTCGCAGTTAAGTGTGTGAAATCAGACATTTTCTAAATTGGCTAAAATGGAACATTCCAGGGTTCCAGTCCTAGAATTTGGATAATTCCGACTCCTGACTCCCTGCGACCTACACTTGCTGCTGAAGATGCCGGCTGCGTGCGTGACTGCTCACAGGACAGTGGTTTTCTTTTATACCTTATGCAAAAGGACTTCGACTTGCCAAAATAGAACCCAGACCCTGAGGTCTGAATAAACTAAGTTTTTACTACCTAACCTGTTTTATTTTGACCACAACACTAGTGTGACAGTAGTAACCCATTCACTTCCGTTTTGCACTTGCACTGCCATCTGTCCACGTCCACGAACACTAATCGAGTCACCATTTCCAATAATTACAGATTTTCCTGGTGAAATAGGCTCGTATGATGTAAACAATGCCCGATCTCGGCACATATGATCACTAGCGCCCGAGTCCACTAGCCACTTGGTTTCACAATATTGTTCACCAAAGTCATAGTTACACACAACAAACGCGTTGCTTTTGTTTTCTTTGTTCTTTTTGAACCAACACTGCGATTTCACATGTCCCGTTTTTCCACAATAATAACACTTATTTTTCGAGTCCTCTTCAGTGTTTTGCTTACTCTTACAGTCACTCTTGTAATGCCCCACCTTGTTACACCTGTAACATTTAACGGTTTTTTTATTCTTAGCCATGAACGCAGATGATGGTGAGGTTTGAGAATCCTCATTCTTCTTTTTCAGTCTTTCCTCTTCTACAAGCAATCTGGCCACTAAGTTATCCACGGTTTGTTTATCATCGGGTGCAGACTCCCACGCAGACACGAAATGACAATACTCGTCTGGGAGAGACATGAGTACTTTGGTGATAACAAACTTGTCGGTGATGATTTCCCCGCGCTGTTTGAGCTGGTTTTGTAAATCTTGAATTGTCGACAAGAAAACCGACATATCTGTCCCTCGCTCGTATTTGTATTGGAAAAACCTCTGCTGTATAATATGAATGCTTGTCTTAGTCTTTTGCTCAAAGACACTTTGTAATTTCTTCCACATCTCTGCTGAAGTCTCGCACGATATGATGTGTAGCATGACGTCCTCCATCATTCTTGTAACCAAGAGTGTTTGCGCCTTCGCATCCTTTGTTTCCCAGACATTTTTCTCAGCTCCTTCTGGTTTTATACTTTTTCCTTCCACGATGTCGAGCCATCCTTTCCCGCGTAGTAAAACGGTGGTCTGGAATTTCCAAATGTTCCAATTCCGAGAACCTTCCAGTCTGATCGAGTTGAAGTTATTTTCGCCATCCATCTCGTCCGAAGATGTATTTCCTCGTCTTCTTGCAGTTTTGAGTGGTAAATAACGACGCCTCTCGCCGCAAACCTAACCTCTCAATTTTGCCGGTACGCCGACTGCGAATGCAGTTATTTTGCGAAATATTACGCGCAGACAACAACTTTTATAAAAAGGCATACGGTTTATGTGCCTGGGCCCATAACCTGTTGCGATTAAATAAAAGAAGTTGGGTTTATTCGAGCTTTCTTTATTCCTTCCTTCAACTTAGTACGTATGTACAATCAGAGAGCAGAGACAGAAAACGGATGTCACAAAAAGTAATGTTGCCAACCACAAAATTATTACCTATTGTGTTATGTGACAGATGGTTAGTGTTGCCATAGACATATTATTTTATTGCTATTTTTAACAGTAATTAATAATTTGTAGGGATTTATATACTTTACTTTACCCACTTCATCTATTTCATTTTGTTGTAAAAGCTTGGCTAAGGCGAATTGTTTAGGTAGTTTTTCTTTACCAATAACAGATATCTGTATAGGTAGATAGTCGGATCTCGAATTTAGGTTAGTCCTCGTTCTCTTTTTAGAATTCCTAGTAATTGTATGCCACATTTCTTCATTATTCTCCTCCCGTCGTCGTTTATTATTTTTTTCGTCATCTATAAGCATGTTTAACTCCTCTGGTTGTGTTATGTCCTCAATATATTGGTTATCTAATTCATCAGATTTTAGCCCAGTTTACGATTCTGCTGACGCTAATACTTCCACTTCGAACCTAATACAAGACGTTCAGCAAGCGATATTACGTAACACGATAAAAATACGGCAGTCTAACAAAAATAATAATATTAAGCCTTGGATAACACCTGGGCTTATCAAGTGTATGAGACACAGAGATAAATTGCACATGAAGTCTAAATCGAACCCAGACAATTCAGTATTAAATTTATCTTATAAAAGATATCGTAATTTTTGCAATGATCTTTTGAGGAAAATTAAAGTCGATTATGAGAAAAAGGAACTAGAAAAAGCTGGTACGGACAGCAAAAAAATCTGGAAGTTAATTAAAAATTTTACATATACCACCAAACAACACGAATCATCCTCAAGCTTATTAAATGCACACTCGTCGCACTTAGATTCAGCAAATATTGCAAATAATTTCTTTGCAAATATAGGTGAAAAATTAGCAAAAAGCGTTCCGCATTGTCAACTCAAATTATCATCTGGTACTCAATCGAAATTTTATGGGACATTAAACTCTCTCGTACTCCTAGATACCGATGAATATGAAGTAGAGCGAATCATTACCAGTCTGAAAGATAACTCAGCGGTTGGTTGGGATGGTATTTCTAGTCGAATACTAAAACGTTTTAAACATATCTTGGTCCCACCCCTTACACATAAATTCCAGCAATGTTTATCTCAAGGCGTTTTTCCGCAATATCTTAAAAAAGCTGTAATAGTCCCTGTGTACAAATCTGGTTGTAAAGATCAAGTAACCAATTATAGGCCTATCTCTATTTTACCTTCAATATCTAAAATTTTAGAAAAAAATATCAATAACAGACTGGTTACATACTTAGAGAGAAAGTGTATTCTGTCGAAAAATCAGTGCGGATTTAGATCTAAAATTTCTACTACCGATGCTGTGCATGCATTAACTAACTATTTGGTGGAGGAACTTGACAAAGGTAATAAAACAATGGGTATTTTTATAGACCTAGCTAAAGCTTTTGATACCGTTTCTACTCATACTCTAGTTAGCAAACTCGAAGCTATAGGCATCAGAGGCACGCAGCTTAAACTTTTTAAAAATTATTTAACTGATCGTTCCCAATGCGTGAAAATTGGCAATGTTATCAGCTCTGACCTAACAAACTCTGGATATGGGGTTCCCCAGGGAAGCATTTTAGGCCCGACACTATTTTTAATTTACATAAATGATCTATGTAACACCACTCTGGAATGTGGGAAGATAGTAGCATACGCTGATGACACTGTTTTATTGTTTTCCGCAAAGTCAGATAAACAAGTCTTTGAGTATGCTCAAAAAGGCTTTGACACTGTAAATAATTGGTTACAACATCACTTACTAACACTAAATCCTGTAAAAACGAGTTACGTTAAGTTCACTATGCGCAGAACAAATGCCGAACTAACTGAATCTGGATTAATTGCACACTGTTGTCAGAATCCTATGGACCGTGGATGTTCTTGTCCAGTTATAACTCCTACTAGCCATATTAAGTATTTAGGAATTATAATTGATGACACTTTGACATTCAAAAAACACATTGAAGCCCTTAGTAATAGAGTTCGTAAATTAATATTTGTATTTAAAAAACTTCGTTTAGTGGCAAACATGGATATCATCAAACAAGTGTATTTTACCTTATGTCAATCACTATTCACTTACTGCATTACGTCTTGGGGTGGTTCGGCCAAATCCTCCCTAATAACCCTTGAGAGAGCACAAAGAGCTATTCTTAAGGTCTCAACTCACCGCCCTTTTCTCTTTCCTACAAACCTCCTCTACAAGGAGTGCAAAGTATTAACAGTACGACAATTATTTATATTAAGCACAGTCCTTAATACAGCATGCTGCACTTCCTTATAGCACTTTCATTACTAATAAAAGACGAAAAGATCTTGTTTGCCCTAAAATTTATAAAACACATCACTTCGCTTCTAGATTCTTTGTATATTTAGGCCCACTCTTATTTAATAGACTAAACGGTACTTTAGATCTGTATTCCTTTACTTTTGCTAAATGCAAGCGTACCCTCCATGATGCTCTACTTAACATGTCATATGACGATACAGAGAAACTGCTTATTATTGTTTTAAAGTAGGTAATTTATAAAAGCTGTTGTTTTTTTTTTTACTTTTTTTACGTTGTATTTTTTTAGATAAATATTTTGTGATTATTTATGAGTACTTACTGTTATGTAATAACATTCTAGCCTGAGAAACAGGTTCGCCTAGTTCAGGCATTTGTATTTATCTCCGACCTTATTCTAATAGGTTTAAATATGTATTATTCGTGTAAAAATTATTATTATCTGAATAAATTGAAATTGAAATTGAATTGAAATTGAAATTGAAATCCGAAATTTTAAGACTTGAAAAGTTATTAGTAGACATGACTCATAGGTACAATTCAACAAGAAATGAGTATGGAGAACTGATGCTTGCAATGCAGGAATTATTAAATCCTTCCGAGAAAGACAGTATTATATCAAAGAATACCCCATCCAATCATCAGTCCCCCACCACCCATAGCAGCCCTCCACCAGCACATTGTAATACCAATAGTTCCGCAACATCAAATTTGAATGATAAACCTATTGCAAACAAAAAAATTGTTATGTTTAGTGAAGAGTTAGGTAAAGATATGGGACACCTTTTATTTTCTTCTGGGCAGTCGATTATCAATAATTGTGTACCGGGTGCATTTTTTTTTTGACATAATGAATGAAATTATACAAACAACTTTCCATAAGAATACCTCAATAGTAATTATGGTAGGGAATAGGGGAAATGTAAATAAAAACATTTTGTCTAAGTACCTACACTCTATTAGTTTATTAGATGTAAACGAAATTGTATTATTTACACTTCCCTATAAAAACAGCTTGCCACAGGTAGAAAATACTTATAGATATAATTTAAATATGACATTGAATACTTTGACATATAATGTAAAAAAAATCCATGTTATTGACATAAATAATTATATAAAGTCATACTTTCATTTGACAAAGGATAAATTATTATGTTAATAAATACTGTAAGCGACTAATAGCAATGTCGCTATCTTATTACTTAGATTGCTCAGCCAAAAACTTGGCTACCATATCTGCTCCTATTGAGCAGAAAAAATATGACATGTGTAATCAGACGTTGGAATTAGTTCCAATGAATTTAAATGTAATTTAGAGACAATAGAGAACACCTCTTGCACACTAGATTTAATGACAAAGGGGAAGTCTGGGCATTTAAATATTGTTCATCAAAATATACAGGGCTTCTCCGGTAAAGATTTGGAATTGGAACTTTTTTTAAATAAAATGAATATACATGTCCTCTGTGTAACTAAACACTGGTTGAGTCAACATGAACTTATTATTAATATTGATAATTATAAAGTCATAAGTGCGTTCACAAGAAAGTCGGCCATTACGGGTGGGTCACTTATATTATTACATAATTCATTAAAAGCAAAGGAGCGCAAAGACATAGTCGCACTTTCAACTGAACGAACTATTGAACTATCTTGTGTAGAGATTGAACGGTTTATCATTATTTGTGTATACAGACCTCCCTCTGGTAACTACAATAACTTTGAGTCTGCCATGGAGGAGGTGCTGAGAAAAGCAACTAATTGCAACAAGCAAGTAATTGTATGTGGGGATTTCAATATTAACATCTTAGAACACAGTCAAAGTTCAGGTATGCTTCTTAATCTATTTAAATCTTTTGATTTACGCCATCTGTTTAATGATCCTACACGCATTATCAGCTACTTGTATTGATAATATTTTCTGTAATTGTAAGGCGATTAAAAAATCAATAATAAATTCAGACCATACAGGACAGATAGCTGTTTTTGAACGCCGTCATGCAACTGCTTCCTCTTCTTTTGTCTATAGGCCAATCACCACTAGTCGTGTGGAAAAATTTAAGGAAAATGTTGAAAACAACGTTTCCCTGATGCAAGTAAGTAAGTATGCTAATATTGATGAACTATTCAATATTTTGTTTAATGTTATTGAAAAGGAGTTTGAAGTAATTTTTACTAAGAAAAAAGTCAAAGTAGACAATACTAAAACAATATTTAGCGATTGGTCTACTAAAGGCATCTTCAAAAGCAGGCGCACTTCATTTGAATTATATGACATTAAAGCTAACTCCAATGATCCTACAATAACTGAACATGTTAGAAGCTATTCCTAGCTATTTAAAAAAGTCTGCGCAATAGCAAAAGCTAATTATTTAAAAGATAAAATTTAAACTTCAAATAATAAAATCAAAGCCACTTGGAATATGATTAATAAAGAGACTTGTAAAAACTCAACGAGGACGTGGAAATAGCAAAGGCATTTGAATCTTTCTTTGCTAATATACCTCTTATTACCACTAGTAACTTAAATTCTAGTCCTCAGCATGCTAATTGTCTTCTTCAATTGAGTGTGGATGAGTGCCTGACTTCTTTTAGTTTCCATCACATCAACCCGGACACTATACTTAAACTTTTAAAGACATCAACGTAAAGAAAACAGAAGATTTGTGGGGAATATCAGTAGAAATATTAAAAAATATAATAAAAATCATTGCCCCATATTTAGCTGTAATATTTAATGAATGCGTAGATATTGGTCAATTTCCAAATCTGATGAAATATAGCAAAGTTCTACCACTTTTCAAATCAGGTGATAGAAGTGACCCATCTAAATTACAGACCAATATCCATTTTACCTTTTTTTTTTTTTTTGATGACCCAGTGAAAATGCACCTTATGCACGCTGAGAGGGGCTCTCCTCCGGGTTAGGTCTCTGCTAATCAGAGACCGTCCGGAGGCAGACCCAATAAAAACACTGGGGCGTTTCCATCCCTCGCCCAGGAAACACTCAGACCGGGGTGAGGACGGGGGCTTCATCCGTCGCCCGGTCGGGGCGAAGAGGCTCGCCAGCTCGGCCTCTCTCCCACTAAACCTCCCAGGTAGCACCCACGCTGCTGGATGCAGTGCAAGCACCACCGAGAGGAGGACTGCGGGTACCCCTCCCCGCATATACACTGCTGATTGCAGTGCAGTGCGAGTTAGGGACAAACCCGCAGGCTTTCAACATAATAACGCGTCGCAGAAACCGACTCCACTGGCTGCGGAGCCGGGGAAATCCGCGACGCAAACAACTCCGACCTACCACCGCAATCCGCTGGCTGCGACCTTGCGGCGCAGGTCCCCAAACGTGGGCCTTGCGGCCACTGCGCCCGGAGGCGCTCCACTCTAGGGGGATGCCGACGTCAAAGCGCCTCGCCGGAAAACCGCCGCGCAACCCGCGCGGGCGGGGCCGGACACAGCATCCCCAGGTCCGAAGACAAAAATGGCGCCTGCAACCCCGCTGTGCAATGGTTTAACCCGCTTTCACGGGCCCTAGTGCACCGTCAGGGAACGACGCGAAGACGCCGGTCCTCAGACCCTCGGCGCGAAAATGTAGGCCCTGTAGCGAAGTGCGCTTCAGCGCGGTCGCACGACAGGCCCGGTCCGTCGGGTGTGCATCCTTCGGCTAACAGATAGCAATCCACGAATGAATTACTACCCGTCATTGCCCAGGAAAAACCGTGCTCCGCGGTAACCGTTTCTGCCTAATACCAACCGAAGTTGGAATCAGGACAGAACTGATTACCAGCAGGGCCACTCGAGGAGGTAGATGCACCTGAGTCCCCTATATCCATTTTACCTGTCCTCTAATGCATATTCCATCAATTATTGGGTCATTTTAATCTAAACAAATTATTGCATAATAAACAATTTGGATTTACTAAAGGCAAATCTGTTACGCAAGCCTAGTACAGGTAAAGCGCTGATGCCGCGCTGCCCCCGTTGCCGCGCATAACAACTACGTGCATGTGATGCTGACGCTGCGCAACGTGCCCGCCGCCGAGTCACCGATCACCTCATCGCGTTAATTTAGAAACATTCTTGTACCTAGCCTCGGTCGAGTTTCAATACTTTGTTAGCTCGTAGTTTTAATCAATATTGTAATTCTTTTAATTAAATTTTATTTCAATAAAATCATTTTTTTTGCATCCTCCGCTGTGACCATATATTTTTGGCGCAGTCGGTAGAATAGTCACGCGTTTCATTAACTTATGCGACCAATAAGTTAAAACCCATTTGAAGCCATTGATAGGACATGAATAAGAAAACCTATCCCTACTGAACGGTATTCTCAATAAAATAACTGGCCCCGCGGCGAGACTTATAAATTCAGGAGGTATTCCCGATAATTGGCATGGCATACGAAGCGCACTCATTAATAATTTCGCTGACCATCGTGACGAGACCACGTTATATAGTGACTTGTCGATGCAGACCCAAGGGTCCAGCACCCCTCAAGAGTTTTATGAGCGTTGCCAGAATCTGTATAGTACGATTATGACGTATATTACTCTTAATGAATCAGTGACCACTACAGTTGAAGCCAAGCGTACCCTTTATAAAAAACTCACACTTCAAGCTTATTTAAGAGGTCTTAAGGATCCCCTAGGATCCAGGATTAGGTGCATGCGACCCGAAACCATGGAAAAAGCTCTCGAGTTTGTTCAGGAGGAATTAAACACCCTCTACCTCCAACACCGCAATGAAGGCCCTAGCCGTAAAGATTTGTCACCCAATCTTCATTCCAATTATAACTTACCCCTTAATAACTTCGCTCAGAAGATGCCCATGTATAATATCCCCCATGCCCCTAGGCAGCAAGTATTTAATTCACTTCCTGGTCCGTAAAGACCACAACCCATGCCGTCTCAACCGATGCAAGGCTGGAGACCAAATATGCATCAGCAGCAGCACTTAATGCAACCCCCTCGTGGTCCTACGAGGACCCAACAGATGTTTAGGGCTCCCCCTCCGAACTATAATCCCCAGAGTCATGTAACCTCCAAATAGACCTCAGCCGCAACAGCCTCCCAACTTCAGGGCACCGCGCCCAATGAGTGGTGTAAGCCACTTTGTCTCTAAACCCTTAACCCCGACAGGACATGACTGGCGCAAGTTTGGAAATCCGCCGCCCAGTAATTATTTCAAAACCCGAGAGGTTAATTTCAATGATTTCGACTATGATTATAACCCGTACTATGACTACGATTATAATCAATCAGATTACTACCAAGAGTATGATTGCTATGAGCAGTATCCCGATAGTTATTATAGTGGTGGGAACAAGCCCAGGCTCCCGAAACCCCCATAGTCGAAGAGATTGATCAGACTCCCGAACCAACTGAAAATGAAAATTTTCAGAAGGTCCCCAAATCAGGCAGGCAAAAATAGAAGTTAACTTCCACATCCAGAGGCAGCTTGGTTACATCCAGATTAGCGACCCTCCTTTGAAATTGTTACTTGACACAGGAGCCAACCAATCTTTTATCAGCCCGCAAGCTGTCCAAAAATATTTCGGGAACGTACCCCTAAATTATGAACCTTTTCAAGTGACCAATGTACACGCTACCAGTAAAAACGACTATTCTATAACGTTACCATGCTTTAGCGAGTTTAAAGAACCAGGCGATATAACTCTGTTCGTGTATGATTTCCATAATTATTTTGAC
>CM032493.1:2795587-2815190 GCA_019059595.1 Marasmia exigua
TTTAGGCTCTATTTGGAGGAATACGATTTCGAGATTGTGCACATCCCAGGTCCAACCAATGCCGTAGCAGACGCTTTGAGTCGTCTCCCGGTGTCGATGACATGTGAAGATTTAAAATCACTTGGAGAACAAGTCGTATCAGTTTAAACTCGCGCGCAAACTAGAAGATTAAAGTGTAATAAATCAGATTTGACTAAAGAACCTTTTATCAGCAACGGGTCTGCTATGCAACCGCAAGCTGTAGAGATTTTGAAAAAACCAAAGGATGTGATAGAGTTAATTTTCATTAGCGAAATGAAACTCATAAACTCAGTTTACAATTACAAATACTCTGATAGAAAACATTGCGTTTTTGTACCCACGCATTGTGTTTTCTACCTAGATACTCGATCGTTATCTACCCCGCAGGAGTTAGCGAGAGATTTAGGATCATTCTGCGAAAAAGAAAATATTAATGAGATTTTCGTTATAAAAAATAAAGAGAACGTCACAAATATAAAATTACTTGCAAGTCATATGAAAAAGTTAAAGTTGTGTTAAAGGGTACCAAAAATTTTAATTACAAGAGATGTTATACGAATAAGTAACTATGAGGATAAGAAAATCATATTAAACGATTACCATCTGTTACCAACTAGCGGTCATGCAGGGGTTAACCAGAATGTTAAATAGTATAAAACAATATTATTATTGGCCAAGAATGACTAATGACGTCATTGAGTACGGTAAAAAGTGTAGTTTATGTCAATTTAATAAATTTTCTAATCATACAACTAAAGAGCCCATGGTAATTACGGACACTGCGAGTTCTGCGTTTGAAATATCCTTTCAAACGCTTAGGGTATTATGGGCCCCTTACCAGTTGACAGAAATAATTTCAAATACATATTAACTCTGCAGTGTGATTTGTCTAAATTTGTAGAAGCGTATCCCATGCACAGTAAAAATTCTGAATCCGTAGCACGAGCGTTAGTGTCCAATTTTATTTTGAGATATGGGGTCCCGAAGGAAATTATTACTGATAGAGGAACTGAGTTTATGTCCAGCATTATGTCAGATATATGTAAAATCTTACAAATAAAACGATTAAATTCAACTGCTTATCATCACGAAACTATAGAGTCATTAGAAAATAGCCACAAATCATTAAGAACGTATTTAAGAATTGTGAGTAAGAAGAATTGTGAATGTGATAGAAATTTTACTGATTGGAGCGATTGGTTACCCTTTTGGACCTTCTCATACAATACAACAGTGCACACTCAAACAAAATACACCCCATTCGAATTAATATTCGGAAAACTCTTTAAACTACCATCGGATTTAGGATTATCTATTGAACCATGGTATAATTATGATGATTACCCAAAAGAAATGAAATATCGTATACTAAAAGCTCAGTATGAAGCAAGAAATAATTTAATTTCAAGTAAAAATAAAAGGAAAATTATGTATGATAAACAAAATCATCCAATGAAATATAAAAAAGGAGACCTAATTTTGATTAAAAATTAAACGGGTGATAAATTCCAAAATATTTATAACGGGCTTTTCGAAGTAATTGAGGAAACCACACCTAATAAAGATTTTAAGGGATGGTAAAGAATATATTATACATAAGAACAATACAAAAATTTACTACGAGTAAAAAAAAAACAAAAAAAATGTAATGTCTACTATATTTTAATGAATGCAATGTTTCTTTTTGATTAATTACCTTTTGTAATTCAACATGACTTCATTAATTGACTAATTTCTTTTAAAGTTCGATTTTTAATTTTTCTTCAAAAGGGGAAGGATAGCAGGACTTTTCCAGGGAGTTGTAGTGTGTGTACCAACGGAAATGCAATGAGGTCATGTCGCAATAGAACATATGTACGTAGTCTCTAAGTAATTGCAAGTAAGCGTTATTAATAAAATTTTAACATAATATTTTAATGTATTTTGGTGGCATTCAATAAACGGACATCAAACAGTAAACCATGTTTATCTAAATCACACTCAATCTTACACCAAACGAGCAGACTATCAGAACAACATAAAATATCAACTACATAGAAACATTACATACAGATAAAAACTCATACCAAAAGCAAATAACGAGTATGGGAAAAGAATAAGAAAGTACGTATGTTATTCCCTATGTAGTAGTATAAAACGAAATGTATGTGTGTATGTACATTGAACCTCGTATATAAACTAATTTCTTATATTAATAAACAGAGTCTTTATTCAACATTCGGTCGTTTCACTCATCTCCCCACGTACACCGTATATGGCGACCCTACCTTAGGAATTCGCCTCGGTTACCTGACGCGAGTGCCCCATATTTGGGATGGAACTTGTGTACTGGACTATTGCAATGAATCAAAGTGTAATTATGGAGCAATACTTTCTGCAGCGTCGAAACGTTGACACCGTTATCTCTATCGCCCAAATAATTCCAAATTTAGAATGGGAAACCAAAAATCAAAAGACGAGACAATAATCGTGCAGAACGCAGCGGCAGGCAGCAACATTCCCAGTTAGAGGAATTCAAGTTCCACCTTTCGACCACCAATATCTTGCTGGCCATCATTGTTCTGGTGATATGTGTGGGAGCTATAAACTGCCTCTATCGCTCATACAAGAGATGCCACACAGATTGGATGAGTGCGGAGTTCGCTCGGAATGTGTTACGAAGGTCCCTGTACCGGCAGCCCCAGCCCCAGCTTCCGTTTGCTACAGCGGATGACGTGATGCCCAAAGCCATGTTCTCCACTTCGAAAGTGTAACCGTGAGTGCGGAAAATAGTGCGTAGTGCGGAAAATAGTGCGTAGTGCCGAAAAAGTGCGTATCGCGTTATGCTAATTGTATATCGTTAAATCGGGGTTCTATTCTACACAGACTCTATTTTTAAGTATTGAACTTTAAGTTTTAAATAGCAGTTTCATATTTTAAATTTTAATAATTAACAAAAAAAATGCCATTAATTTTTTGCTATGAGTGTGTTCTGTCATCAGTTAATCAACATAAAATGGGTAAGTTATGGCTCTTAAGTTAAATGATTTTTATGAAGAATTAAAAGAAGTAAGGAAATATTTAATTAAAATTGGACCAAGTAGAAGACAAGGAAATATACTGAAAGTTAAATTAAATGAAGCAAATTCTATATTTGATAAATATTCTAGCTGGTTGTTAGTATTTAGAAAGGAAGTACGTGAAGGAAAAATTAGTAGTGCTGCTTTATCACTTTATGAAAATTCTTGTAGGAATTTCGAATTATTGTTTAGTGAAATTTTAGGGTTGTGTTCCGAACGTGTTGAAAGTATAAATAATTCCAAAATGGATATCTTTGACCTAAAAACGGCTTTGACATTATTGCCTGTAATGACAAATGATGAAACGAATGTAAAGCAATTAATAGATAAATATTCAATATTATGCATCTTTATTATCGTCATCTAAATGTAAAAATAACTTGATTCAGTTCGTACTGAAAAGCAGATTATCTCAAGCTGCTAAAATACGTCTCCAAGACAGTTATTCTGATGTTGACGCATTAATTACAGACGTGAAAAAACAATTATTACCAAGTAAAGGGGTAACGGCAATTCAAAAAAGGTTGCATAATATGAAACAAATGACATGTCTATTTCAGATTTCGGAAAGGAAATCGCAGAATTATTTGTTGACCTTACGATAGCGCAAGCCGATGGAAATACGAGTAACTATAATGTTTTGAAACCTATTAATGAAAAACAAGCGATCAAGCAGTTTACGCAATCGTAGGCTCAGCACCCTGATTGCGGCAAGGAATTTTGGTTCTCTGAAGGATGCTATACAAGCAGCCAAGGACGAGGACACCTTCACACCTTCCACATCAGGCGAGGTGATGGGTATGTACCAGAGAAATTACTTTAATTCTAGGAATTTTCATAATAATTCAAGGTGGATCCGGGGAGGACCTATGAGACAAACATATTCGCACAGGAGACCAAATGCTGGCTTTCGAGGAAACTCCCAACGAGGGTGGCATACGACAACGTCGCGAGGGCAAGGACAGCAGCGCGGACGAGGACGTCAAAACCGAGGTACATTCTCTAGATCATATCGCGGAAATCGCGGGCAAAACCATTCCGTTAATTTTCTTAACGAAAATGATAATTTCAACAGAGTCAGAACCGCGATTAGATCAGTTTTTTCGTGAATAACTGTCATTCTATTTTATCTTGTAACGTGATTGTTTTATCCACGTATTAATACCTACATGTAATGAAAGCTATTCATTTTTAGTTGATACCGGCGCCTCATTATCGGCTATAACTCATAAACATATTAGTCACTTGAACATTCCATTCTATAAAGAGAGTGAAACAATAAATGGACTCGGGGGCACAGTCCAGACTATCGGATATGTTTACGTTCCTATGTCTTTAAAAGGACAAGTGATCGAACACAAGTTCTTTGTATTTCAGTCTTTACCAATATTATCGAATGGAATTTTAGGACGCGATTTTTTGAATAGATTTGGTGCAGTATTAGACTTTGAAAAAAGCATTTTATCTTTGAATATTACAAAGTAACAAACAATTTATTTTACCTATTACAAATAATTATAATTTGAATCATTTTGAAATTCCACCGCGTTGTGAGTCCATACATTTTATTCAAACAGAAGTTGAAATTGATTGCGTCATTGGTTCTAAAGAATTGCAGGATGGTATTTATCTGGCTAGTTCGATCGCGACTCCGGTAAATGGGAAAATTCCGATAAAAATTTTGAATACTACGGAAAATACGGTTATTTTGTCAAATATTAGCCCTTCAGTCTACAAGCTCGATGACTTTAATGTTTGTTCATTTGATAAATGTGATAATAATTCAGATAGGGTGAAATCTTTATTTTATATTTTGAATTTAAATGAGCTGAATAGTGAAGAAGCGCAAAGCATTCAAAAAATTTGTGCCAAATATGCAAGTATTTTTTACCTACCGGGAGACAAACTAAGTGTCACAGACATTTACACCCACAATATTTCGTTAAAGCCAAATGTCAGTCCTATTTTTTCAAAACCTTACAGATTGCCTAAAAGTCAGAAAGTTGAGATCGAACAACAAATCGATAAAACGCTTAAAGAAGGAATTATTGAACCAAGTAAAAGCGACTGGTCAAGCCCAGTTTTATAGTGCCTAAAAAGTTGATTCAACCGGTCATAAAAAATGGCGGTTGGTGGTTGACTACCGTAAATTAAACAATTTAATTGAAGATGATAAATACCCACTTCCTGATGTTACAGAAATAATAGAAGCTTTATCTGGAAGCATCTATTTTACACATTTAGACTTGTATCAAGGTTACTATAATGTTAATTTAGACAAAAACAGCCGAAAATATACAGCCTTCTGCTCAGGCCGATATCAAATGTGCCGTCTTCCTATGGGGATGAAAACGAGTCCAAATTCATTTTCAAGGATGATGAATTTGGCAATGTCAGGTTTAAATAATGAAAAGTGTTTAATTTATCTTGATGATCTAATAGTTTTTGGTCGAAATTTAGAGTGCCACAACAAAAACTTACACGATGTATTCGAAAGATTGAAAAGAGTAAATTTAAAATTAAATCCTTCTAAATGCACATTTTTAAAGAAACAAATTTTGTATTTGGGACATTTGATATCTAACGAAGGCATTTTACCAGACCCTGAGAAGGTTATTGCAGTTAAAAATTACCCAACTCCACAAAATGCTGACGAAGTCAAAAGATTCGTTGCATTTACAAATTATTACAGAAAATTCATAAAAAACTTCGCTGAAATTGCTTACCCCTTAAATCAACTTTGTAGAAAAAATGTAAATTTTGTTTGGAATGATAATTGTGAAAATGCATTTGAAACCCTTAAAGAATGCATAATTTCACCACCAATTTTAGATTATCCAGATTTCTCTCAACAGAATAATTTCATATTGCAAACAGACGCTTCTAATACGGCAATTGGAGCAATCTTATCAAATAAAAATGGGCGACCCGTAGCTTTTACTAGCAGTACCTTGAATAAGGCAGAATCAAATTACCCTGTCATAGAAAAGGAGCTACTCGCAATTGTTTGGGCAGTCAAACATTTTCTTACTTATATGGTCAAAAATTCATAGTACAAACAGACCATAAGCCTTTAATATACCTATTTGGAATGAAAGACCCTTCAAGTAGGCTGATGAAGTTTCGCATGGTACTAGAAGAATATAATTTCGATGTAGAATACGTTAAAGGTTCGGCCAACGCAGCTGCAGATGCTTTGTCTAGAATTTGTTTGACATCAAAAGAGCTAAAGGATATTAATAAAAATATTCATGTGTTGACGCTAATTTCTTATATTAATAAACAGAGTCTTTATTCAACATTCGGTCGTTTCACTCATCTCCCCACGTACACCGTATACCTATACCATTATAATAATAATAATAATATCCTCCAACCGATTACGGCTACGGCGGCCAATCTCAACGATCAGCAACGCACGCAGGATATATAACAGTGCTTAAGTGTGTGCGCAAACACAAGTGCACTCTCTATACTCTTGCCCTCATAATCCGATGAAACACTAATGTGACGCGACCGGAGAGGGATCAGGCGCAGGACCAACAGCTTAACGTGCTTTCCAAGGCACGGGGGTACAAGACCGCCAACTTTCAGACTCCGGTTGCCACTAAAAATTTCTTACCAAAAACTTAAGTACAAATTAATCTTGCGCAGCCGTCGCTCACCCTAAAGTGCGACCTTTAACCACTGCGCCACCGAGGCAGTCAACTCAACTCTATACCATTATCGCTGTGCTCGCGCGCGCAATAGAATTATGTTGTAATATCTGTTAATGTCATTTTTTAGATTGAGTATTATATGGATTCTTTACATAATTCAGTGCTTAGAGAACTATAGTATCTAAACAAACCTAATGTGGGCTTCTTAGAATAATAACCTATCCTAAGGTGGGGTTTTAGATACTATTAAGTGTATTGTTTGTAGAAAAGTTTTTTTTTAATAAATAAATATACACAAGTATACGGACGAAATATACATCAGTATGTAAACGAAATATACACCAGTATAATGTATGTATCTTATTCCCTATACCATTATCGCTATGCTCGCGCGCACAATAGAATTATGTTGTAATATCTGTTAATGCCATTTTTAAAATTAAGTATTATATAGATGACTTACATAATTCAGTGCTTAGAGAACTATAGTAACTAGACAAACCTAATGTGGGCTTCTTATAATAATAACCTATCCTAAGGTGGGCTTTTAGATACTATTAAGTCAAATTGTTTATTTATTATTTATTTAGTTATTTATTCTTTATTGCACAAGAAAATAAAGTACAATTGGCGGACTTAATGCTATACAGAATTCTCTACCAGTCAACCATTAGGCGATGCAGAAATATGTATGACGGCTAAATAAATTTATATCCATAAACATCCATGTGAGTAATATATAATATGACTAAATATACATACATAACTATATAATACAATAAATCTACTTAAACTACAATTATCTCATAAAAAAAAACATAAAAAAACAGAAACGACGAATACCGGCTAACCTACTTTGTAAGCATTAAAGGGTTGGAACAGACACAATACATCTTACCACAGCAGTCATAAAAACAAGGAAAAAAAAGTTAAGTTAAATTTCTAGCGAGCGGAGAAAATGATCACGAACTGAACGCTTGAATGAAAATTTGGTGGAGGACTTTTTGATGTCATCAGGTAGCGAGTTCCAGAGCCTGATGGCAGACAGGGTAAAGGAGTTGGAGACACTTGCTGACTTATTTATAGGCGTATAAAGCTTAAGGAGGCTACTCGTATGAAGATTGCGGGAGCTGGACTCGCTTTTAAATTTGAACCTGCATTTCAAATATTCTTACGGTATGGGGAAATATGGTCGTACTTGTGTACGCCGAAGATAAAACGTAGGCAGTTATTAAGGAGGCGTTTCAGTTTATTAAGAAAAACTTGCGAAAGATTCGTGCAGCAGGCATCGGCATAGTCCAAAAGCGGCACCACGAGCGCCTGAACCAGTAGAATTTTAGTGCAGGACGGTAAAAAGTTTTTAAAACGATAAAGAGTCCGCAACGTACCTGACACTTTCCAACTGGTTTCAGTGATCTGTTCATCCCAGCTAAGTGTTTTGTCCATAAACAAACCTAGATTTTTGACCTCTGTACAAAAAGTGATAGGGATACCATCATACTTTAGGGTAAACTTATCTAACTCTAATTTAGCTACTTGACGTGAGCCACCGACGACAAGGGCCTGACACTTAGAAGGGTTTACAGAGATACCAAATTTGAGCGACCACTCTAGGATGGCCTTAAGATCGCCATTCGAGACAGTTTTGTCAAAAGACTCAACATCACTCCGTGCATAAAGCTGCAGGTCATCAGCGTAGAGATGACCAGATTGCGAGTAGTTTGATTAATGAAAATAGAGAAAAGTAAAGGTGAGAGAATTCCGCCTTGTGGGACACCAAGTTGTCCGTGGCCGAGGACACTTTCTTCAGAGGCAGTGACGATCAGGTCAATCCATGAGTCATCAGTGTTACTATTATGGTGGGTGGGGTTCAGGGGTAGTATTGATAGGTTGACTGATTGGAATAAACAACGCAATTTTAAAGATTGGGAGGTCGCTTTAAGGAGGTTGACGTTGGAATCACCTAAAATAATTACATGATCAAATTCAGTGGAGTGAGCTTCCAGGACGGACTCTAAATTCAGGACGAAATCTATAGCTGGGGGGCAGTACACGACACCCAGAAGAGCCTTGCTACCCTTCATTTTTATGTTTAATAGCAGGAATCCTCGATTCCATACTGCCTGTTATCGCTCACATTTTGAACTTTTCCCTTGACTCTGGTATCTTTCCGTCCACCTGGCGAAAAGCTTTTGTCCGTCCCTTACCGAAAAATTCTAATCCTAGTCTTCTTAACCATTTCCGTCCCATCACCATTCTCCCTTTCCTTTTTAAAATTCTTGAGGCAGTCGTCCACAATCAATTATCTAGTTTCGTCTTCTCAAACAATATATATATATATATATATATATATATATATATAATAATAATAATAATAATAATTCTCACAACATCTCATACGTTGACCTGATCCGTACTAAGTAGCTTAAGCACTTGTGTTACAGATATCAGACAACAGAGGAACACAAATATATACACAAGTGTTCATCGCACGAATGTTTGTCCAGGGTGGGGATCGAACCCACGACCTTTGGCGTAAGAGGCAGGGTCACTACCAATTGCGCCATCCGGTCAGTCAATCCGGTATATATATATACCGGAGGAAGTGACGAGTGTAGTTGATAGTTGGTTGCATAACGGGAATTGGCGATTACTGTACCTAGGATTTTTTGTAAAATCTTTATTTAATTAAATTTATTTACGACATTTTTTTGTTATAACGTAAGATATCATTATTATTTAATAATTGCTAAACTATTCAAACGAATAACAATAACCAATCAGAGCAGAGGTCTTATACCGCGCAAGGAGTTTTGAAGCGCATTATCGTTGTTGTTTTGCTTGGTCCAGGTGGATCATTCTCGGGAGGACACTCCTTCGTGCCACCAGTGCGGCGCTGCGGAGGACTCGGCACATCACACGTTGGTGGTGTGCCCGTCCTTCGACCAACAGCGGTCCGCGCTGGTTGCGGAGGTCGGACATGGCCTCTCATTGCCCAGCATAGTCGAAGCTATGCTGGATAATGAGGGGGCGTGGACGGCCTTCGCCCACTTCTGTGAAATCAAAAATCAAAATCAAATAATTCTTTATTTGCATAGGCTTGTACACAGCACTTACAAATCGTCATACATTTGAATGACTTAAAACTATTTATAAGTACTTATGTATAATTTACATGTTAATACATATATATGTTGATACATAAAATATACTAAAGAAATAAATAAACATAATGCGATTCTACCACCGGCTCGGAAAGTTGTTTCTGGTCGAGAAGATCCGGCAAGAAACTCGCCAGTTACTCTTTTTAATCGCCAACTTTTTTACAATGGTTTATTATCCTCATACCAAGTCATACAGTCTAATGCAACACAAAATAGAATGAAGCAAATTAAAAGCTAAATATGAGGTAAACCGAAGCGGACCAGTCCCCAAAGGTGGCACCTGTTCACAAGTATGACGTATGTGTCAGCCATCATTTCACTCAACCATATTAGAGGGAATGTAATGACCCGCCACATAACGCCACCACCTCAGAGACATTTGAGTGAGCATGACTACTTAGGTTCTCCTCATAGGTCACAAAGAGTAGTAGTTACTTAATCTAATACTAATAAACTGCAGGACGAGGTGTACAATAGTAGGTGGTTAGCATCTTGTCAATTATTGAATAATCAATATAAATCAATTTTATACAGTAATAAATGCTGCTAAGCCTAATTTATTAAAATTCAGTAATTATATAATATTAATGATTTTTGTTAATATATATGAAAATGTTACAAGTGTGCAAGCATGGAGGTCATTATGTCCATGAATCCTTATCATTTAAGTAGTCTACAATTTTATAGTATCCTTTACTCATTAAACAGGCTTTCACGTGAGATTTAAATTTATGCGTTGGTAACTCAATAACATTTTGTGGCAACTTATTGTACATTTTAATACTTAGACCAACAAATGAATTATTAATTTTTTGAAGTTTCAGATTTGGAATCGCGAGCTTGTGTTTATTTCTAGTGTTAAAACCATGACAATCAGATTTTTTCGAAAAAATATCCATGTTCTTTCGCACGTACAAAATACAGTCTAAAATGTATTGAGAAGCTACGGTTAAGATGTTAATGCTCTTAAATAATTCTTTTAGCGAATCGCGAGGTCTAAGGTTGTATATGGAGCGGATGGCCCTCTTCTGCAATACAAATATAGTCTGTATATCAGCAGCAGACCCCCACAACAAGAGACCATAAGACATTACACTGTGAAAATAACTAAAATAAACCAATCTCGCGGTTTCAATATCGGTCAGATGTCTAATCTTCTTAACCGCATACGCGGCGGAACTAAGTCTTCCCGCCAAGGCTGCGACGTGGGGTCCCCATTGTAATTTGGCATCCATGGTAATGCCAAGGAAAACTGTTGAATCAATGACTTCAATACGTTCATTATTCATAGTGATGTTAGTATTGACCTGTCTTACATTGGGCATTGTGAATTTTACACATTTAGTTTTCTTAGCATTAAGAAGTAAGTTGTTAGTGGTAAACCAATGGAGAACTTGTGACAGAGTGTCATTTACATCGTCAAACGTACTTTTTCTTCGGTCAACATTAAAGATCAACGAAGTGTCATCAGCAAATAGCACTACCTCACAAAGGTCTTGTGTAAAGTAAGGAAGGTCATTTATATATATCAGGAAAAGCAGAGGCCCCAATATCGATCCTTGGGGCACTCCCATCAATAGAGGAGTGCCTGAAGAATATGTCCCATTAATGTTTACTTTCTGAATTCTATCAGACAAGTAAGAATTTATCAAACTTAGTGAAATCTTGGACACACCATAATGAGCTAATTTTAACAACAATGTTTGGTGCGTAACGCAATCAAATGCTTTCGATAGGTCACAAAATACTCCAACAGCATCCTGCTTGTTTTCCCATGCATCAAAAATATGCTTGATAAGTGCAACTCCTGCATCAGTTGTTGACTTACCTTTAGTGAACCCAAATTGTTTATTATGAAGCAGGTCGTTAACTTTAAAATGAGACAGCAACTGAACGAATATGACTTTTTCAAAAATCTTACTCAGTGCTGGTAATATAGAAATAGGCCTAAAGTTAGAAGGATTACTTTTATCACCTGATTTGAATAACGGTATGATTTTGCTATACTTCATTAAGTTAGGAAATTGGCCTTCGTCAACACATCTGTTGAATATCATTGACAAATGGGGTGCGATATGCAGTATTATATTTTTTAAAATGTCTACGGATATTCCCCAAAGATCTTCAGTTTTTTTTATATTTAGATCTTTAAAAGTTTTTACTATTATCTCAGGTGTTACATGGGTAAATCTGAAAGGTGTTTTTCATTCGTCAACTTTTGCTTTTAGCAAGGAGACAGCAAGATGTGAACTTGAGTTTAATGTACTTGTCGTTGTCACTGGTATATTAGTGAAAAAAGACTCAAATGCATTTGCCACATCAGCATCAGAGTCAAGTTGTTTGCCATTGATTTTTAGAGAGACCTTGTGTTCTTGTGTTTTGTTTTTACAAGTCTCTTTGTTTATGATATTCCATGTGATTTTAATTTTGTTAGTTGCTTTACTTATTTGGTTTTTAATGTAGTTTGATTTAGCAACAGCGCATACTTTCTTGAAGCATTTAGAATAGTTTTTTACATATTCTATTACTGTATGATCACATGAATTAGCCTTAATGTCATATAATTCAAACAATTTTCTTCTGCTTATGTATATACCTGTAGTGGCCCAGTCACTAAATTGATTTTTAGAATTATTTTTAATGGTCTTCTTTGTGAAGATGCCATTAAATTCCTTTTCAACAATTTCGAAAAGGCTTTCATATAATTCATCAACACTATTTTCAATACATGGAATTGACGATATTTTATTACAAATATTCTTCTTGAACTTTTTTACACGCCCCTTAGTAATGGGCCTACATGTGAAACTAGTAGACGGAACAGTTCGATGACAGTCGATAACAGCCATCTGACCACTGTGATCAGAGTTTATAAAATTTATTATGGATTTTTCCCCTACATTACAATTACAGAATATGTTGTCCAAACACGTAGCTGAAGTGGAGGTGACTCTTGTAGGTTCATTGAAAAGGTGGTGTAAATTGAAAGACTTAAAAAGATTCAGAAACCTAATAGAGTTCTGTGAATCCTCTAGGATGTTAATATTAAAGTCACCGCACACAATAACTTTTTTACTTTTTGCACAAACTTTTCTCAAGACTTCTTCCATGCTAGTCTCAAATGAGTCATAAATTGCAGAAGGGGGTCTGTACACGCAGACAATGATATGCTGCTCCAGCTCTGCACACGAAATTCAAATAGTTCGTTCTATAGATAGTGACTCAATGTCTTTACGTTGTTTACATTTAAGAGAATTTTTTAACAAAATGAGTGACCCTCCTCTTATTGCTGAGTCTCTCGTGAACGAACTGATAACTTTGTAATCATTAATACTAACAATTAATTGATGTTGATTTAACCAATGTTCAGTAAGACATAGTATATCAACATTCATTTCTTGTAAAAATAATTCTAGCTCTAATTCTTTACCAGGAAGCCCCTGTATATTCTGGTGAATAAGATTTAAGATATTAAGATCCCGCTTGGTCAATATGTTGCTAGAGGCGTCCTCTATTGTCTTAAACTTAAAATTGCTTGGAATATTTTCCAAAGTCTGACTAAATATATTATTTATATTAAATGCTAACAAAGTAGCCAGTTCTTTTTTTACATTATAAGGCAAATAAAATGTTATGCCAGTCACTATAAACTTATAATTAATAAATTTATTTGTGTCAAAAAACACAAAATTGTCGCTATGACTAGTAACTAAATTATATAATGTAGTATTCAATATGTGAATACTGTTATTTTTTTCTGGTAAATAGTGCCTAGAAAATGGGAAGGCACAAACAACAATTTTCTTTACAGCAATCTCTTTTAAGAGCGAAAATCCTTTAATAATGTCTTTCTTATTTGAATCTAGCCCATTCCCCATCATTAATATAATGATAGAGTCCTTATTATAATTACAACTAAGTATGCTATCTATTATTTTGGTAAGCGATGCATTTGGCAAACAATAGTTCATTGTTTTACAATTGAGTTGCTTGTGCAAAAGGGGACCATAGCCAACTCCTGTTGAATCAGAGAATACTAGTACATTGTTTGTATTCTTAGTACTAGTAGTAGTGGTGGTGGTAGGCATTGTACAATCCGGTAAATCGCTATTAGTATCTAACAGGCTATTTGGCACTTGGTGCTGGGTAGGAAGGCTGCCACCCTGGCTGCACTTACCTTGGTCTGTGCCGCTACTCAAAGTGGGAACCTGGGGCTCGTCTGCCGCACCCAGATCGCAGCTGCACTGGGCCATGTACCTGTTTGCAGCGAGGATGTGCTCATGTATCTGTCGCTGGGCAGAGGTATAATTTCCAGTCATTACTACTAATGACCTCTCCAGACGCTGAAGCTGAGCCTGCAGTTCTTGAACATCGGTCTCGTACCTTAACCTACTTTCTTTTAATTTTAAGCTATACAATTCTAGACTATCAATAAAATCTATACGTTCCTTTCTTAGAACTAAGTTTTGGTTAAAACATTTCTTTCTTTTAATTAATTTATTGGTTTTCCTTATGTATTTATTTATTTTAATATATTTTTTAATTTTATTTTTACTACTTAACTTAGTATGATTATTAATTGAACAAGGATGATCGATAATATGAGACATTTCCCGTCCAGCTGGTGACCCTATCAACTCTTCATAGAGGCTGTGAGTGTGTAAAGCCTCTTGACATTGTTTGTCCTCTTCATGCAGTCTGATGGTCCTGTTTGCTTCACATAGCTCCACTTCGAGGTCCTGGATCCGAGTTAGAGCCTGCTCGTATGTGTTCCGACATTCATCAAAACTGCTGACTATGGTGAGTAGATGATCACGTTGAACAGTGACATCCATAAGCTGGGTGTGAATATCTGCCATTTCCGTTTTTAACTGGGTATTTATGTTTATTATTTTCATAGACTCCTCCTCATTTTCCTCACGTTCTCTAAGAAGTTGACTATTGTCCTCCCTTTGTTCCTTCAGTTCCTCAAGGGCACGTCTAAGTTTTATTTCCAGTTGTTGAGTGGTGGCCTTGCGAGTCATCATTTTAGCAATGTGTACTAATACTCAAACCTGGAATTATTTACAAAGACAAGTACAACAAATGTTTAGATAAGAATAAATAGGTTGTTGAAAGAATTTATTCTTTTCACTAAATTTGAAATTATTTATGACGTTATGTGAGAATAGTTCTGTACCTATGTATTGTAAAATTAATTGATTATAGGTAAGTCAATTGAGTGATATTTAAAGGGAAATAAAATATTTGTTGAGGTTAATGGAGGGTAGAACTCAAATATTTAAAGAAATTTGGGGAGATAAAGTTAATATATATTTTATTCAAAATGAATAAAATAGTATTTAGGTACTTGTAAGTACTAATCAAATAGGAAGCACAGTTTTGTTGACTGATTTACTTTGACATTCGGATGCATAACAGGTATTATGTAGGTACCTATATTTGTGATTATTTTGGGACAACAATAATTATTCAGAATGTCTGTTTAGGATGATAGTATTAAAATCATATATCAGCACTGAGCACTGTGAAATGTTTTAACAAGTAACAAAAGGGACAGTAAATAACCTGTTTGCAAACTCTTCGTAGGTAAGTATTTGAAGGTTATTGTTTGCATTAAGTTTATTCAAACATACAAGATTCCAGTTATATCGTTATACCATTGTAGAAATATGTAATTATAAGATTAAAAAACACTTATACTTCCCCGGTTTGTCCGTTGTAGGTTCGAATCACTTTGACAGATTGCCTCCGAACAATTTATCGGTATGAAATTCCAGGAATTATCCAAGCTACAGGTTTGCGCACACTTATCCTAATTATTTGGCAACTTAACTCAGTAATTGACTTAATTTTGATACAAAGTTTAGTGAATTACATAATAAAATTAATTTTAATATTATCAGCTGGCGATTTGACGTTTGACGCTTAGGGTTGCCCGTAGGGTTGTGAGGAAGTGGTGGCGCAGAAGGAGGCGGCGGAGCGGGAGCGCGAGATTAACCCCCTCGCAGGCCCGCTTCGAGCAAGGAGAGGACGAGTTCGGCGGAGAACTCTTCGTCCTCTCCGTGGAGGTGGCCAGCCGGCAACAGGGACGGGGGTCCCTGTGCCGGCACTGCCATTGGCACCTCCACCGCTCGTTGGGGACGGCTCAGCTCTTCCGGCTGTCCCCAACCCCCTCCTCCTAGTCTGAGGAGGGGCGTGGCCGCACACCCCGTGTAGGGGCCTGTGGGGGAGTGGGGTTGCGGGGAATAGCCTAGTGCAGTTCCCGTGACCCCATTCTATACCCACGGGTGGTTGAGCCCCGGGAGTTTTAGTGGGTATGCCCTCAGGTCGCTTCTTGTTAGAAGAAGCGGCCCGGAGGGTGAGTCCCACAGTACCCTGTCGCCCCCCGGCGGCAGGGTCTGCGTAATGCATTTCTCCCGGGAAAACAAAAAAAAAAAAAAAAAAAAAAAGGTGGATCATTCTCAGTTTAGTGATAGGTATAGTCATATGGTGCCTTGAACCCGCTGCTCGGTTTTACTGATCTAATTATTGTTATTTTTTTAGTTTATAGTAATTTTAAGTGTGAATATTTTCTAAACTATGTTTGGTGAATTTCATTAAAAGTGTACGAAACATTGATTGTTTGGTTTTGTGCTCGCATCTATGGAGGACAAAACATCATGCTTCCTGAATTTCAACCGGAAAACGTGGATACTGACGCCCGGGCCTGGCTAGCAACTGCTGACATCTGCTTATCGGATCGTGATATACAGGGAAGTACCCTTATTCTGATACTTAGTAAGGCCATGAAAGGGTCAGCCGCTGCATGGTTTTCTCAGATTGCTTTTCCTAGTATGAAGTGGGCAGAATTTAAAGATTTTTTTTTCTCGTTTTGATACGTTAGAAACGTGTGCAGCGACTGTTCTAAAGATGATTACGGGCAAACCGCGGGAAAATGAATGTCTTGCTGCTTAGGCAAGCCGTTTATTTACATCACTAATGTCGCGCTGGGGTAATTGAGGCAAGGCAGAAATGATAGTATCTGTAATACTTGCACACCTGGGGCAAATCGAGCCCCGGTTACAACGCAATATTTTTTCTGAAGAAATAACTACCCGCTGTAAAATGCAACGTGAACTTATGGCATTTTCTTATCGTAAGCGCAATTATCACGAAATGACGAGGTACGGTACAAACAATATGCAAGATAGCAAACGTGCTAGGTTAAGTTCTGATTCTACTAAATTTTATGCTTGCGGAAAGCTTGGTCACAGATCTTTTGAATGTTTCAGCCGCTCGCATGACAAGCAGCAATCAACTACGACTTCTGATCGCCCCAACACGGCTGTGGCTACACCGAAGCCTCCTGTAACTTGCTACAAGTGCGGCGTTGAAGGTCATCTGGCATCACGTTGCTCGAAGACATGGCCTGTTGCAAGTGGCAGTGCACATTCTTCTACCACATCCAGCATTGTAAAACGAGTCGACGTTTGCGGCTTGAAACCTGTCACCGGAGTAATCACACAATTTGGTGAGCAGTATTCATTTTGTTTCGATTCCGGTGCTGATTGTTCGTTATAATCAAAGAGAGCGTCTCTCGTAGACTTGTTGGTACTTTACAGCACACAATGGACAACATTTCAAATTTTTAACATGTCCATATTGTTTTTTTATATGAAAGTAGACATAAAATGAACAAACCCATATTTTTTCTTTTTTCAAAATTTGTCCATTTTCATGCATAAAATAATTATTGAAATTCTTTTTATTCTAAATAGACGTAAGCGCCAAATGACGTCATTGGACGGCTGAATACAGCGATATTCCTTTGCTTATCATTGTTTTAATAAAAAAAAGGTACTACTGTCAAAGGTAAATAATACTAGTGTCAACATTGTCAACGTCATTCATACATTCAACGTTGACAAGTTGTCTTTTTTTTTGACAGTTACATGTCATGAGTTTGGCATTACGTCAATTTAAAACTATAATGTGCTAAGCAAAGAAATATTTTACATTCTGCCGTCCGATGACGTCATCTTACGTTTTTTAGTTTTTAATTTTTTTCTCAGTAAATAAGCAATATAAAAAATGAATAAATATATATTCGAGCAGCGGAAAAGTAAACAAAGAATTGGTATTTTTTGTTTCAGAGCTTAGCAATTTTGAAATGTTGTCCATTGTTACTTTGTAGGTAGTGTAGGAAAATCTACTGTCTTGTGTGATTCACAAATTTTATCTCAAGTCATTCTATGTGGTCATGACGTACAAATTTTATTTCACATCATACCTGATGATTTTCTGAGCAGTGCAATGCTGTCTCAGTGGATTTTCCTTTCTGATAGGCACACTGTAGCCTGTGGAGAGGAAGTCTATTTAGCATTCCCTCCCTTACATGTCTGTCTACTAACTTCTCCAGGGTTTTCAAAAAGAACGATTCGAGACTAATTGGCCGAAATGCCTTAGCTTCCTCATAGTCTACTTTACCTGGTTTCGGTATGTAGATGACCTTAACTCGTCTCCATGTCTTCGGAATATAACCAAAGGCAATGGAGGCCCTATACAGTCTACACAGGTGTGAATTCAAGATTCCAACACCCTGCTGAAGTATAATGGGATAGATCGAGTCAGGACCAGGTGATTTGAACGGCTGAAAACCGTTCAAAGCCCATGCAACCTTGCCCTCATCTACCACCTTCCTTGCACTATCCCAATCTGCTTTGGTTGTACGGTATTGTTCTTCAACCAAGCTTGTCGGGTCCTCCTGTTCCTTATCTATCACAATACAATCTGGAAAGTGTGTGTTGAGCATTACTGCTAGAGTCTCCTTTCCTGATCCTGTTCGCTGCCCGTTGGCATCCTTGACAGTTGTCAATGGGTGCGCTTTTACCGTTGAGATTACCTTGCAGAGTCTCATTCCTTCTGGAATGCTGTTGATGGATTCACAGTGTTCTCTCCAGGCCTTACGTTTGGCTTTCCGCACAGCTTTATTATAGTTGGTCAAACATCGTGCATAGCTCCCGTAGTCTTTGTTGACCTGGCGTTATTAAACGCCCTTCTGGTTTCCTGCCGCAGCTTGACCAATTCTGGCGTCCACCATGGTACCTTTTTAGCCCTAAGATCCTTTTCAGGGCAGTTGTTGGTCCAAGCTGTGCTCACAGCCCGCACCAGATTGTCTACTGCAAGCTCTATGTCTAGTGAGGAATTGAGCTTACCCTTAGAATCCTTGAGAACTTCCCGCAGATCACTCCTGTAACTTTTCCAGTCTGTGTTCCTAGGATTCCTTTTACGAAGCACTGAAGCTGATACCAGCGTCCTGTACTCAAAGCACACATAATTATGATCAGATAAGGTTATCTCATCAGAAATATGCCAATTAACAATCTTCGAGCTGGCCCTATTATTGGCTAACGTGATGTCAATTACCTCCGCTCGTCTGCAGTCTACGAACGTTGGCCTATTACCTTTATTTAGAATGTGCAAAGAAGTGCTTACCACATATTCCAGTAGTTTCTCTCCCCTAACATTTAAATCCGAGCTTCCCCAGACCGTGTGGTGTGCGTTGGCATCGCATCCCATGATTAGGTCCATCCCATTAATGGTAAATTCCCAGATACGGTATCTCATCTCATGCAAGGGGCCCTAAACATAGTGGAAGAATGGTGTGGAAGTAACCATTTATCCGTCAATGTAGGGAAAACAACTGTGGTGCCGTTCA
>CM032493.1:2822560-2861594 GCA_019059595.1 Marasmia exigua
GATGCTGTGTGTGGTATAAGAAAACGCACCAACTCAACTGCGTGGAGAACCTCAGCAAAGTTCAAAGAACAGCCTGCCTTATAGCCACTGGCGCTCTTTCGTCCTCTCCCTCTGCAGCAATGGATGCCCTCCTGAACATTCCACCTCTGCACATTCACGTGCAGATGGAAGCGAGGATGGCCATTACGATAGCAAAAATCAGAGGAAGGACGAGATGGCAATCTAGGGTCATAGGTAACCTCTACAATGAACTAATGAAAATTCCGGTCATGGATATGCCCTCTGACTCCATGATCCGTGAATACCGCTTCGATAAGCGGTTTACAGTCTTGTTACCTAGTAGACAAGACTGGGAGGCTGGAACTCCCGGAAATGTTAAGCAGAATGACATCGTTTGGTATACAGATTGTTCCAGGAGGCAAGACGTATCCGGGGATTTTGTAATGATCGCTTCAGAACACGCAAATTCGCCAACCTGGGTCGCTATACCACAGTGTACCAAGCAGAAGTCTTCGCAATAATTGGCTGTGTCCAAGAGAGTCTGCAAATGAATCTCCAGAATAAGAAGATATTCATCTTCTCAGATAGTCAAGCTGCCCTCAAGGCGTTAACATCCTGTGAACTTGACTCCAAACTCACTAGCGAGTGTGTCCTGCTCCTAAACCAGCTTGGCAATGCCAACATCGTAAATCTGATTTGGGTACCGGGACACTGCAATATCAAAGGCAACGAAGTCGCTGACGTGCTAGCAAAGGCCGGGGCAGAGAGCCCACTACTCGGACCGGAACCAATAAGTGGCGTTCCAGCCTGCATGGTCAGGTTCGAGTTAAAAGAGTGGGAGCATAAGCAAAGCACTGAATATTGGAAAAGACTACCTCGACTAGAACAGTCTAAGGCGTTGATACAGGCGTTCGATCAGAGACGAGCTGTAGAAATAATAAAACTGAGTAGAGGACATGTTAGGGCACTCACTCGGACCCTCACAGGGTACTGCAAATTAAACAAGCACCTGCACAACATGGGCCTTTCAGATACCAAAATCTGCAGGATCTGTCGCGAGGACGAGGAAACGATTATCCACGTCCTCGGCGAGTGCATAGCGCTGCACCGGTGCAGAAGCCGGCACCTGGGAGCACACATGATCTCAGCAGACGAGATCAAAAGCTCCCCCATCAGCTCCAGTCTCGGGTTTATCCTGGAACTGGAGCTACATGAGGTGCTGTAATAGGTTACGGGGCTGCCACAATAGATCATCTACTGGTCGCAGTGGCTATGAGACGCAGGGCTCACCCCATTTCTAACAAATAATAAAAATCATAACAACCACATCAGATCGGGTGCTCTAATTGGGGCTGTATCCCTACATGAGGGCACTCACTTAAGCATCAAACTGTAGCACTACATCAATATAGTAGATACGAATAAATATGATGATATTATGGTCTGACATGGTGCAAATTTAATGCTCTCGTTTACAACCACACCAGATCGGGTGCTCTAATTGGGGCTGTATCCCTACATGAGGGCACTCACTTAAGCATCAAACTGTGGCACTACATCAATACAGTAGATACGAATAAATATGATGATATTATGGTCTGACATGGTGCAAATTTAATGCTCTCGTTTACAACCACACCAGATCGGGTGCTATAATTCGGGCTGTATCCCTACACGAGGGCACTCACTTAAGCATCAAACTATGGCACTACACCAAGAACCATAGGAAATAAACATAATACAATAGAATAGTGCATGTGTACAATACAATAGAAACTGATTGATGAAGTAGGTAGTTTGCGAAATCACCTTAAACACCTAAATTAGGCCGCGCGTGTAACGTTTGGCACTCTGCTCAGTAAGTACTTTTATAGTTAGCAATACCTAAGTAATTATGAATTATATTGGTTTTAAATGATTCATTCAATAAACAACCGTCTTGGACTTGTTTTACTGAAACTTCCTGCTGCCTTCTACACACCTTCGATATCCCCAAATTCAAGATCAAGACATCTTATGGCGACCATGCCAGGCCAACCAACATTCTGAAGATTTCGCAGTATCGATTACCAAGAACATGGGAAAACAGCTATCAAAAGAGCAAGTGGTCATCGCACAGAATGCAAATGGCGAAGCAGCAGCTACAACCAAATTAGCTCAGAGCCAATCCTCCAGCCAGTACACGGAAATCCTAATAATAATAGCCGTGGTACTGATCATCGCTTCAATAGTCTTCTATGTCTTGAAAAAGTGCCGAAAAAGCGTAGTGAATACATTATGCCAAGAACTCAACGCTATTTCCATCGAAAATATTGCGCGTCCAACGACGACCCATTAAATGAAGAACTGTACGGGAGCAAGGATGGTGTCCAGGGTATAGCCCGGCCCGATTCCAGAGGTGTCCAGGGATATCCCGGCCCAAGAAGAGTTCGCGACGAAGAGACTATCAGCGAGAGCAGTCGGCCACGTGTCGCCGCCCCCGCCCTCGCCGCCGTGCAACAACTACGCGCAATCGCTGCAATGGAACCGATATCCTTTTAAAATTAATTAGATAAGTTACTGTAGTTTAAATATCCTCGTAGATAAGTAATGTCATTGATAGAGTTAGACAATTTATATTTTAGCCTAAAAGATATTAAAGATTATCTTATTAAAATCGGCCCCGAGCGTAGGCAAAGTTCAAATACTGCTCAGCTCAAAGTTAAGGAGGCCAAAGAATTGTATGGTCGTTTGGAGTATATTTCGTTTGATATCAAAACAAAGATAGAGAAATCTGAGATATGCAACGATAGTTTACAAATAATTAATAAACGTATAGATGACATACACAATTTATACAATAGGATATTAAGTTTATGTTTATTTTCCGAGGATTTACGATTTAAGGATAGTTCTGATAAAATGGGTTCTCAACAATTCGATTTAAAAACCGCGTTAGCGCTCCTACCGATAATGGACGGTCCGGAAAGTGTTACTTTGCAGTTGATAGATAGCATACAACTTTACAGCTCTATGCTTAAGGAAAACGACCAAAGCCAATTGATTAATTTTGTTTTAAAAGACTCGAGTTTCGGCCAGTGCAAAGCTTAGGTTAAAATCGACATACGCATCTGTTGCGGAGTTGATTACTGGTATGCGAACGCACCTACTCCAAAAAAAATCCGCAGTTGCTCTACAGTCGCAGCTTTATAGCGTGAGGCAAGGCCGTAGGTCGGTTCGGTTCTGAGTTAGAGGAGTTATTCGTCAATCTTACTATAGCGCAGGCGGATGGGGATGACGCTAAATATGACACCCTCCGTCCTATAAACGAAAAAGTGGCTATGAAACGTTTCGCAGACGGGTTGACCGACTCACGTTTGAGTACTATTATCGCTTCACGTCAGTTAAAGTCACTTCCGGAAGCAATACAAACCGCTATAGATGAAAATTGAATATCATTTAAAGATGCACCAGTCTTGAATTTTAAACCATATCGTAATATCAATAAAGGTAATAGGTTTGTCCCTAGACGAGGTAGTAATAACTCTCACAGGTACGTTAGTAATAATAATCAGTACAAGTTTTTTACAAATAATTATAACAAACCTAGGTCGTTTTACAACTCAGATAGAACCATACCCTCACGAGGTGGTAACACCCGCGAGAGAGGTTTTAGAAGTGCCCCGCGAGGTCATTTTGGCCCATCGCGCCCAAACATGCGCGTAGCAAGCATCTCACAGGTACAACCAGAGCACACCGAGGTACCGCAATGCACTCAATCTGCACCGAATAGCGAGTTTTTTCGTGCCTTCAATAAGCGAGCATTTTATTCTAAACTATAATTTAAATAGCGTAGTTAATTTTAACGTAGATAAACTAAATACGATAGGTTTATTAGTAGACCGGAGCGAGTATTTGCGTAGTGAAATACGAGTGGCTACTAGACCACCCAGAGTACATAAATGAATTGTGTTATGATGCAATAACAATCAAAGGTGTAAGTCGCAAGTTAGTTTCCGAAGGTTACATTTATTTAGATTTATTATGCCAAGGCGTTAGTTTTAGGGAAAAGTTTTACGTTTTTAAAAATCTATCGTGTAATGCAGATGGTATATTAGGTGACAATTTTTTTAGGCAATATAAAGCCATAATTGATTACGACAAAAATTCTTTGCGATTATTTAATCAAAGTTATGATGTGTACATAAACATAGGCAAGATGAGTAATAGGTATACACACGTAATACCGGCACGATGTGAAATAATAAAACATGTCCCTTGTAGTCTAAACGAGGATAGTGTAGTTTTAGCACAGGAAGTTAAAGAAGGAGTTTTTATCGCGGGCATGATTTCAAAGCCGACAAATAAAGGTATTCCGTTAAGAATTTTGAACACGACTAACGAAGATATGAAAATAGATTTTTCCAATATTAAAATAGAATCTGTCAATAGTTTCGAAATAGTACATCTGCAAAAAGAGAGTAAATCACTTCAGCGAATAAAAACTTTATTTGAATTATTAGATTTAAATAAGGAGGAAAGACTTAGTATTGAACAGATATGTGCGAAATACGCTGACGTATGTCATTTGCCAGGTGATTCGTTATCAGTCACAAACATAATGGAACATAATATAGTTTTAAAAGATAATGTGACCCCCGTTAACATGAAACCCTACAGAGTCCCTCAGGCTTTAAAAAGCGAGATAGATAGACAGGTACAAGAAATGTTAGATAATGACATAATATAGGAAACAGTTTCGGAATGGTCTAGCCCGGTCTTGTTAGTTCCAAAGAAAGCTGATAAATCAAATACAAAAAAATGGAGATTAGTCATAGATTACAGACAATTAAATAACAGAATACAGGATGACAAATTTCCATTACCAAATATTACAGAAATATTAAATTCCTTAGCCGGAAGCATTTATTTTTCAAAGTTAGATCTTTCGCAATCATATTATCAATAATCATTAAATAAAGATTCACGAAAATATACATCTTTTAGCTTAAATAAAATGTATCAACTTTCTTTAGACCAACATTCACGAAAGTACACTACGTTTACAGCCGGAAAACAATATCAAATGAAGCGTTGTCCAATGGGACTAAAAACAAGCGCTAGTGTGTTTTCTAGGCTAATGACAATAGCTATGGCAGGCTTAAACTATGAAAAATGTTTTATTTATTTGGACGACTGCGTCGTCATAGGTAGCTCAATTGATTCTCACAATAATAATCTAATTAGTGTGCTCAATCGATTAAGAGAAGTAAATCTGAAATTAAATCCCATTAAATGCGAATTTTTACGCAAAGAAATAATTTATTTAGGACACAAAATTACACAGGACGGAATATTTCCGGACCCAAGCAAAATTGACACCATACATAATTATCCAAGGCCGACAAGTGCTGACGAAGTAAAACGCTTCGTCGCATTTGCCAACTATTACCGCCGATTCATATCATGTTTCGCTGATATTGTTTATCCATTAAACCAATTAAGTAAAAAAGGTGTTGCTTTTGAATAGACGGAAGATTGCGAACATTCATTTGTTAAATTAAAATTAGCTCTAATGAACCCTCCTGTATTGGATTATCCCGATTTTTCACCAGATAATATATTTAAATTACAAACTGATGCATCGAAATTAGGGCTAGGAGCCGTACTTTCCAATGGCAATGGAAAAGTCATAGCTTATGCTAGCAGGAGTCTGAAACCAGCTGAGACTAGATACCCTGTAATTGACTTAGAATTGTTAGCGATTGTTTGGGCGGTTCGCCATTTCCGACCCTACTTATACGGAAGGAAATTCAAAATTTTCTCCGACCATAGGCCATTAGTTTTCTTATTTGGATTAAAGGAGCCGTCCAGTCGTTTAACTAAATTCAGACTATATCTAGAAGAGTACGACTTTGAAGTAGAATACGTCCCAGGTCGAAATAATGCAGCTGCAGACGCGTTAAGTCGTACGTCGACTCCCGGTGACGTCCCAGGATTTAAAAAATATACACGAGCATGTTGTATCAGTTCTTACTAGAGCTCAAAGCAAACGCTTACAGACTCAGGGAGACCAGCAACAGGCAGACAGACCTTCTTCAGCTTGCAAGCCTGATTAACCTACAGCTGTCGAGGTTCTGAAGAAACCTGATGATGTGGTCGAATTACGTTTCTCAGAAAAATTAAATGAAAAATGTTTGCATAATACAAACATAGTTTTATCAGATGCTAAATTTTGCATATTCGCCCCATCAGAGGCGGCGATCTTTCTATATTCTCGACCGTTATCGACCCCAGAGGTGTTAGCGAGAGATTTAGAAATGTTATGCTTAAAATTAAATATAAAAGAATTACTCTTAGCTAAGAATAGAAGTAATGGTAATTATATTAAATTATTGCTGCGCAGCATAAAGAAATGTCAAATAGCGTCACCAAGATTTTTAATAATTAAAGACTTACAGAGAGTAAGCGATAGAGAGGAAATCACTGTAATTTTAAACGACTTTCACCTGTTGCCCACAAGCGGACACGCAGGAACGAATCGTATGATTAACAACATTAAGAAATACTATTTTTGGCCAGGAATGTCGAATGATGTAACAAATTACGTCAAAAGGTGTAAAAGTTGTCAAGTACAAAAATTTACCAATAAAAATATTAAAGAGCCATTAATGATAATTTCAACCGCTAACTCAGCGTTTGAGCGTATTAGTTTAGATATTATTATAATTATCTATATCTAGTGGGCCCATTATAAGTACATTCTAACAATCCAGTGCGATTTAAGTAAATTTGTAGAGGCTTACCCATTACCTAGAAAAGATAGCGAAACTGTCGCTAGAGCTTTTGTGAATAATTTTATTTTACGTTACGGTATACCAAGAGAGTTTATTAGTGACAAAGGAACCGAATTCACATCTTCTTTAATGTCTGAAGTTTGTAAATTATTAAATATAAACAAGTTACATTCTACCCCATATCACCACGAGACTCTAGGCGGAATAGAAAATACTCATAAACATTTAGGAGCGTATCTCAGAATTCAGTGCGCAAATAACAAATCAGATTGGAGCGACTGGGTTCCCTTTTGGTGTTTCTCATTTAACACAGGCGTCCACACAGAAACAAAATACACTCCATACGAACTCGTCTTTGGAAAACTTTGTAACCTACCAAGTAATCTTTTAGTAGATCGACCCATTGTACAATTTCGATGATTACCCTTTAGAGCTTAAATATCCCTTGCAAAAAGCACAACTAGATGCAAAACAGAACTTATTATTGTGTAAAAATATAAGGAAAATAAAATATGATCAGAATTGTAATAGTATTAAGTACAAACCAGGAGATTTAATATTAATTAAAAATCAGACAGGTTCTAAATTAGACTGTATTTATGATGGTCCTTACAAAGTGTTACAAGAACTATCTCCTAACGTAAAAGTTGTAAAAAATAATAAAGAATTTATAATATATATAATAGGTGGTTTGAGAGATCTCATGGGTATCTGCGAAGCGTATGTGCATAGACATGGTCTTAAATACAACGCAAATAAAAGTGAACTCATGGTATTTAAATCTGGAAAAAAATGTCCGTCGCATGTGCCGCCCGTCATGTTGGCTGGTGTGGCCCTAAAGCAGGTTCGTAGCTTGGGTCTGACGCATAATGTGCACTTCGCAAAATGAGCACTCTCCTCAAAATGTCAATTTCGCAAAATGAGCATTTCTCACAACGGGCACTTCTCATAATGTGCATTTCTCAAAATGAGCATTTCGCAAAATGTGCACTTCGCAAAATGTGCACTTCGCAAAATGTGCACTTCGCAAAATGTTCACTTTTTCTAAGATATGATTAAATGAGCTGTGTAACACAAAGGTTAGTCCCAAATATAAAAATATTATGTTCTTGTATAGGTACTGGGTATTTAAAATAAAATAAACACTTTTACAAAGTAATCATTCATTTATATTAAAAAGTATTGTATTGATCGTCATTTTTACGTCTGTAAAAATCTTGCAAAAAATAATTGAATATCAGAAACATCCACTTTCATTTATTCTTTAAATATGCTAATCTCTCCTATTTTATAAAAAAAATAGTGTGAAGATTGAAGCAGGTAATTATACACAATTTTAAGAAATTTTGATTACTTTAACAGCAAGTTGTGAAACAGACCATAAGTATAATAATATGCTAATCTCACCTATTTAAAAAAAATAGTGTGAAGACTTAAGCAGGTAGATACTGACTCTTACACACAAGTTTACTAGATAGAAATTACATTATAATCTGTTAAATACAAATAACAATCACACTTTAGATCATTTAGTATAATAGCATATGCTAATCTCTCCTATTTTATAAAAAAAATAGTCTGAAGATTGAAGCAGGTTTTTGAACACAATTTTAAGAAATTTCGATTACTTTCTCAACTGCAAAAAAATAACTTTTTTTAAAAATTGTGACATTGTTATGCTACCGTTTTCTAACTTAATCAACAATTTGTTATATTTGCGATCAAAATCGATGTCCTTTTGCTTACGATTTCTTTTAACATTTGTAAAAAAACTGTTACGTATTTGGCGGTCCCAATACTTGCTTTCTTTTTTTATTTTATGAATAAACATGTACAAGTTTGGTTTTTTGGGTATGCGAGCGTTGACACGGTGATGCCACGCTTCTACGGTGTTAGTTGTCCTATGCCTTTGATTTGCACAGCTCAGAACCGATGGCAACAATTTTGGATACCACGTTTTTTCAAAGTGATTTTGAAATCGCATCATTTCTGGGGTTTCTGGTGCACAATTTAAAATATAGTTCCAGGCAGTTGGAATGTGGTTTGCTGGAACTAATGCTATTATAGCGCACATCCGAGCGATATTTCGTCCTTCTTTTGAAGCTAGTAATTTGATGCTTTTAGCCTTTTTCCATATAGCAGCATTGAAATGGCGATAACATCCACTCAGTTCGGCCTCCGGGAAAACTGATTTGACTGCATTGTGTTGTGCTATTTCATAATCTGACTTATATGTTTTTATTTTCATTCCCATTTTTTCCTTCAATATCCGAAAAAGACGTGAGTACGTCTGTTGCGTTTTATTAGGGAGCAAGGCATATATAACAGGTACAATATTAGTAACCTTTTCACTTGATTTCAACTCTAAATGGATCGTAAATAATTGATAAAAAGGGTGCGGAGCGGATTGAAATGTCCCATCAGCATAATATGATCCAGGTGCATTTATTAATTTCTTCGCCGTACTTGTCGCAAATATGACAATTTTTTCTTCTTCACCATCCTCACAACGACAAAAATTTCTCCCTAAGGCTTCTGGTATATTTACACTCGCAGGTGTTTTGTGATGTAATAAGTTAGTGTTTAAAAATTTTTTACGCGCCCTGTACAATGTGTCTTTAACAGCATTAAAAGTCGGCAATAAATTGTGATATTTAGTTGGTATGTCTTGTCTTAACTTCATTTCATTCTACTCGAATATTTTTTGTACGGGATCAAATTCTTCGCACACAGTTTTTTTTTAGAAACGAGATATGTTGATTTATTCTATATCTTCCTGGTCACACGAATGTTCAGATTTTCTAATAAAAATTTTCCTTGTTTCATCAAATGTCACAGAAGCACTGCATGTCTTCCTGTTTACACATTGCCACAACGTAGTCCCGTTTTTATTTGCTTTCTTCTTATTGTATCTTTTCCTATTACAAACAAGAGTTACAGCACCTTTTTGATTTGAGTACAATTGAATATTTTCTTGACTCATTATTATTTAAACCCTCATTTAACACAAAGTACTTGGAATAAATTAATTGCCACTAGAACAGTAATACAAATCAACACTCACGCCATTTATTTGTCCTGTTACGGTAGTCTTATCTTGTCAGTTATTTTTTCACCTACCCTCAAACTAGCTAACTACTTCTTTAACACAAAAAAGTTGCCAGTGTTAAAAAATATATTGCATCGGTAGTAAAACAGTAACTGAATAGGACAATCACATTTTACGGATAGGATATTTTACAAGTTTATAAGTCAATATATTTTTGTGAAAATTAAGTAAAAAATTAATGAAAGTGGATGTTTCTGATTTTCAATTATTTTTTGCAAGATTTTTACAGACGTAAAAATGACGATCAATACAATACTTTTTAATATAAATGAATGATTACTTTGTAAAAGTGTTTATTTTATTTTAAATACCCAGTACCTATACAAGAACATAATATTTTTATATTTGGGACTAACCTTTGTGTTACACAGCTCATTTAATCATATCTTAGAAAAAGTGAACATTTTGCGAAGTGCACATTTTGCGAAGTGCACATTTTGCGAAATGCTCATTTTGAGAAATTGACATTTTGAGGAGAGTGCTCATTTTGCGAAGTGCACATTATGCGTCAGACCCCGTAGCTTTAAGTACCTCGGGCACATCGTGACTGAGGATTTTAAAGACGATGTTGATATTGAACGCGAGAGGAGGGCGCTGTCGGTAAGAGCGAATATGATAGCCCGCAGGTTTGCACGTTGTTCATATAATGTAAAAATTACTCCTTCAGGGCTTTTTGTACCTCCTTTTACACGTGCAGCCTGTGGGTTAGGCATACGACAAGAGCGCTGGATTCCCTTCGCGTCCAATATAATAACGCATTCAGGGCGCTGTTGCGGCTGCCTCGTTTCTGCAGTGCGTCGCAGATGTTTGCGGAGGCGCATACGGACTGCTTCCGTACGATTATGCGCAAAAGGGCTGCCTCGATGGCGCGGCGGACACGGGCCAGCGGCAACAGCCTCCTCGTTGTTATAGCGGACCAGATAGATGGTCAATTTTTGGGACACTGGAAGTCCTTACACACTCCTGTCCCCAATAATAATAATTGGATATACTAACATAGTTTTTAAGCACCAAAATGTTACTAACGAATTTGTATGGATTTATTTATCTGAAATAAAAAGCTTAATAATAATACATAAAAATAACACCAAGTTATTTCACTGTAAAGTTTCGTAAATGTCAAAAAAAAGTTTATGTTTATATAACTTCAAGTAGTTTTATAATTCATATGTAGAGAAAAGGGGAGGTCAACCGGTACCCTTTACTTTTCGGGGAAGGTGAAGTAGGTAGTTTGCGCAATCACCTTAAACACCTAAATTAGGCCGCGCGTGTAACGTTTGGCGCTCTGCTTAGTAAGTCAAATATCAAATAATTCTTTATTTGCATAGGCTTGTATACAGCACTTACAAATTGTCAAACATTTTAATGACTTAAAACTATTTATAAGTACTTATGTATAATTTACATGTTAATACATTTATATGTTGATACATTTATATGTTGATACATAAAATATACTAAAGAAATAAATAAACATAATGCGATTCTACCACCGGCTCGGAAAGTTGTTTCTGGTCGAGAAGATCCGGCAAGAAACTCGCCAGTTACTAAGTACTTTTATAGTTAGCAATACCTAAGTAATTATGAATTATATTGGTTTTAAATGATTCATTCAATAAACAACCGTCTTGGACTTGAGATGTTTTACTAATACTTCCTGCTGCCTTCTACACACCTTCGATGTCCCCAAATTCAAGATCAAGACATCTTATTGATAAATAAAGTAAAAACTGTTAGAATTACCTTCTTTTTTTAAATTTTTAGATATACACTTAAAACGAACCATCATTTTGAGTAGTTATCTAAGTCCTTGAATGTAGAATTAATTTAATGAATGCACGACCACTGCACTGCTAGAATTATTCTCACAAATGAATAAAAGCCGATAGTCAGCATAATTTTTACTGTGGTAGAGCCACGCAGCGGTTTCTTGTCGTTGCATGAATGGGCCGGCTCGACCGATGAAATACCACAACCTCACAGAAAACCAGTGTGAAGTAGTTTTTACTGCGTTTCACTGCGTGAGTGAGGTGCTCGGAGGCCCAATCCCCCCCCCCCCCCCCCCACCCAAACCATGATAGAGCAATTTAAAATTAGTGTACCCCAGGGGGGTACCAGATGCGTTAGCGCTGGGCAATCCCCCGCTGAACAGCTTCGTCCGTCACCAGCCGGAGGGAGGTGTTCAGGCTGCCCCTCGTATTCTGGGGAGGGCACAAATTGCGCTAAGGTGGTTACTGCTCGAGGTCAAAAGAACATAAGGTCGGGTTCTCCTTCTACGCTTGCTGTAGACTTTTGCAACATAAGGGGGCTGCACTCAAACCTGCATGCTGTCCATCACCACCTTCAAACAGCAAAACCGGCCTTGCTCTTTTTAACAGAGACGCAGATATCCTGTCCGGCAGACACCTCCTACCTCTCTTATCCCGGGTACAAAATAGAACACTCTTTTGTACCCCGAGCTGGAGTGTGTGTGTACGTCCGAGAGGATATCAGCTTTCGTCGCCTCGGCGATCTTGAAGACGGGGACCTGTCTACTCTATGGCTGCGTGTTGATTGCAACGACCATCCTCGCGTCTATGCATGCCTATACAGGTCCCACAGCGGTAATACTGTAACGGACCAACTTTTCGAGCTACTCCAAGTCTCTGTAGACGTAGTTTTAGAGCGGATCCCTCTCGCAGAAGTCGTGGTACTGGGCGATTTTAACGCTCACCATGCCGAATGGCTCAGTTCACGAACCACCGACCATGCGGGTAGATCCGCTCACGGTTTTGCCTTGGCAAACGGTTTATCTCAATTGGTTGCTGGGCCTACACGTATCCCAGATATCGACAACCAATTGCCAAGCCTGCTTGATCTTCTGCTGACCTCTCACCCAGAAAACTATCAAGTAACTGTAGATGCCCCTCTGGGGTCATCAGACCATTGCTTGATAAAGAGTACGGTGCCCCTTGCATTCCCATTGCGACCTCCTTATTCTGGCACCCGTCGCGTGTGGCACCTTAGGTCAGCAGATTGGGACGGAATGCGTTCCTTTTTTTCGTCTTTCCCATGGGCGCAAGTCTGCTTTGCATCAAACGATCCTAGTACCGCTGCTGACTCTGTCTCTGATGTTGTTCTGCAGGGAATGGAACTTTTCATTCCCTCTTCAAACATACCCATTGGGGGCAGAACCCGGCCTTGGTTTGGTCGCGACTGCAAATTGGCGAGACGTCAAAAGCAGATGGCCTACCAAGCTTGGGCAGATGCAGCAAGATCTCAAGATGCAAGCACTAGCGCCAAGAAAAAGGAATACAACGCTTCCTCCAGATCATGCAAAAGGGCTTTTGCCAGGGCCAAATTGGGCTACATTACCAGGATTGGCGAGAGGCTTGTACGCCTTCCATCAGGATCTCGTGCATTCTGGTCTCTTGCCAAGGCTGTCCAGGGAAATTTCAGCCAGCCTTCCCTACCATCGCTCAACAAGGGGGATGATTCGCTAGCCCATGACGCAAAAGATAAGGCCGATCTTTTAGGTTCTCTTTTTGCGTCCAACTCGACTTTAGATGACAAAGGTTGTGAACCGCCTATCACTCCGCGGTTCGAAGGTGAAATGCCGGACGTCTTATTCACACAGAAGTCTGTGCGGAAAGCACTCTCCTGCCTAGAAATCCACAAGTCGAGTGGGCCGGACGGTATACCGCCCATTGTCCTGAAGGTGTGTGCTCCGGAGTTGGCACCAATACTTACGCGTCTGTTCCGGTACTCCTACGCCGAAGGCATTGTACCAAACAAATGGAAGATTGCTTTAGTACACCCGATCCCAAAAAAAGGAGACCGCTCTAATCCGTCTAACTATAGGCCGATAGCCATTACCTCCTTGCTCTCAAAAGTAATGGAGTCCATTATAAATTGCCAGCTGTTAAAGTATCTGGAAGACCACGAGCTCATCAGCGATCGCCAATACGGCTTTCGTCGGGGTCGCTCGGCTGGTGATCTTCTAGTGTACTTAACTCACAGATGGGCAAGTGCTATTGAGAGCAAGGGCGAGGCGTTGGCGGTGAGCTTAGACATAGCGAAGGCCTTTGATCGGGTGTGGCACAAAGGGCTCTTGACTAAACTTCCATCCTATGGGCTCTCGGAAAAACTGTGCAGATGGGTCACCAGCTTTTTGACAGAACGTAGCATTAAAGTCGTAGTCGACGGAGCATGCTCTGATACTAAAGCTGTTAATGCTGGTGTTCCCCAGGGCTGCGTTCTATCGCCTACGCTGTTTCTTCTGCACATCAATGATATGCTCCACGATAGGGGCATTCATTGTTATGCGGATGACAGCACGGGCGATGCCTTATACAGCGGCTGTGCAAATGTTTCTCGAGAAAATGTCAATGAGTACCGGAACCAGCTTGTGTCAGAAATTGAGACCATATTAGGGAAAGTCTCAGACTGGGGCAGACTTAACCTAGTTAACTTTAACCCCACAAAGACTCAAGCTTGCGCGTTTACCGCAAAAAAGTCACCCTTTGTCGTATCACCTCACTTCGACACAACACCCCTAACTCTTTCTGACAGAGTTGGAATTCTGGGAGTCGAAATATCTGACAGAGTTGAGTTCCGCGGCCATCTAGAGGAAAAAGTTAAATTGGCTTCCAAGAAGCTCGGCGTGCTCAATAGGTCGAGGAGGTATTTCATGCCGGGGCATCTCTTGCAGCTCTATAAGGCGCAGGTGCGGCCTCACATGGAATACTGCTCTCACCTCTGGGCTGGAGCTCCCAAATATCAGCTTCTTCCTCTGGATCGTATCCAGCGAAGGGCGGTCAGAACTGTCGACGACCAAGCAATTTCCGACACACTTGATCCTCTGTCATTGCGTAGAGATGTAGCATCACTGTGCATCTTCTATCGCATTTACAATGGGGAATGTTCCGAGGAGTTGTTCGGCCTTATTCCAGCTGCAATTTTTCACCACCGCACATCACGTCAGAACGCAAAATACCATCCACATCACCTGGATGGATTTATATCGACTACAGTGCGTTTCTCACGTCATTTCCTACCACGCACAGTAAAACTGTGGAACCAGCTGTCATCCGTGGTGTTTCCGAACAGATACGACTTGGTGACCTTCAAGAAAAGGGTGTACTCCTTTCTTAAGAGCCGGCAACGCATATGTGATACCTCAGGTGTTGCAGATGTTCATGGGCGGCGGTGATCACTTTCCATCAGGTGTGCCGTCTGCTCGTTTGTCCGCTATAATGTAAAAAAAAAAAAAAAAAAAAAAAAAAAAAATAATGTTCCCGGCGCGTGTAAGTCGAAAAATAAGGTGTCCGCATACTGTACGGAATTGAGTTCGTGTTATAAAATACTAGTTGAGCGTAAGTACAAGGTTATATTTTTAGTATTTACAATAGAATAATTAATACGAAATGTGTTTCTTACGCGTAAACTATTATTGCTTCATAAAAAAGTTTAGTTCTTTTATGTATGAAAGACAAATCAACCTCAAATTACAAATTATTTTCCTCTTTTGAGTGTTATAGAGAAGTGGGGGATAGTAAAAATATTTTGATTCAATAGAGGTAGGTAATGACTTTCAAATTATACATCAACTCATAGTAACCTTGCCAGTTGTTATAAGTGCATTAAAATGTTGCATTATAAATAAATAAAATAAAATAAAATAACATTTATTTCAGATCAGTAACATCCATATTTGTGTTAGTAACAATTGACTTAAGGACTATTATTAGTAAAGAAATTAAATTGTAATTATATTGGAGTCAAAAATTAAATGAATTAAAATTCAAATTAAATTAAACCAATTAGATCAAATCAAATTAAGTAAAACTAAATCAAACCAAAACAAATTAAATTAAATAAAATGAAATTAAAATTAATAAATATCAACTAAAATCAAATAAAATTAAATCAAATAAAATTATAATCAAAATTAAATTAAATTATAATTATAATCCAAATTAAAATTTTATAATTTAGGGTGAATACAATAATCACTGAGACATGCTGGTTTCCGGGATCACTCTCATCACAAAACATCTCCAAAGTGGTGAGGTATACCTGTCCGCCAATGTTTTCAGGATGCTATTGTGACCGCCTCTGATCCTGCTAATCAGAGATACTGTTTTCTTGCGGATGATAGCATTAAAGCTATCAGCTTGGTTTAGCGCAAACATTCCTGACGCGCTGCAATATCGAGGCAGTCCCAACAACATCCTAAATACATTATTGTACTGAATGCGCAGGGTTTCGAGCGATCGTTTGGTGTGTTTCACCCACAGGTTCCCGGTGTAAATACTCTGACAATAAGCTTTAAAAAGAGTAATCTTTACTGGTCTTGTACATCGAGAAAATCTGCGGGCCAACATGTTCCCTCTCACCGCCAAAGCCCTGCGCTCTCTCTCAATGTCTGCATCGTCCTTGAGGTCGCTAGTTAGAATATGTCCAAGGTATTTAAATTGAGTGACATACTTGATGGGCAGTCCGTTAAGAGTCACAATATGTCCATGAGTTTCGGAACGTTTACCAGCGGCTTCAAAGACCATGTACTCTGTCTTCTTAACATTGTATGTAAGCCCGTGGTCAGCAGCATAACTCTCACACACTCTCAACATGTCCATTAGACCCCTCACCGTGGGGCTGAGCAGCACCATGTCGTCTGCATAGCTAATATTATTTATACTAACGCCGTCTACTCGACATCCAACACGCATGCTACTCAGCTCCACGATGAGATCATTTACATAAATATTAAAAAGCTTGGGAGATGTTAATCCCCCCTGCCTCACCCCACAGTCTAGAACATATGCCTCCGAAAGAGAATTTGCCCATCTCACAAAATTGGTTTGATTTGCATACCAATACTTAAATATATTAATCAACTCCCCCGGTACACTCCTGCTCTCCAACTTCCTCCAAAGCACGTCATATGACACGAGGTCGAATGCCTTGGACAGATCAAGGAAGCAGGCGTAAACCGGTGTACCGCGTTCCATATAGTACCGAACAGCATGCTTGACACTCACAATAGCGCTTTCAGTGGATAGTCCGGGGCGAAACCCGAACTGTGCGTCATGTAGATTGAGATAATTTCCTAAGCAAGAGTCAAGCAGTCCGTCCAGCACCTTAGCAATAGTTGTTGCTAGTGAGATGGGACGATAATTGCGCTTATCGGAGACATCACCCGTCCGGTTCTTTACAATGGGCACCACTATGGTTTTCATCAATTCGTGTGGTAAATGAGAATGACTTACACACAATGTAAAGAACATCGAAAGCACCCTCGGCAAATGCCCCCCAGCATGTCTCAGGTGTTCAATACTGATGCCGTCGTGTCCAGGAGATTTCCCACCGGTCATTTTCTTTAATATATGCCTAACTTGCTTAGCAGTAAAATGTACAAGCGGTCCACCCCCCGAACAACTTCGTACAGCATCACATGGGGCAGTTGAGGATCCAAGCGGCGAGCTCACTCTAAAATGGTCTTTAAACATGTTCGCTATGCCAAAATTATCGCTGACTCCGTCGACATTCACCGGGAGACCCTGTCCCCCCTCTAGTCTTCCGGTAGCTTTCCAGAACTTACCAAATTGTTTCAATGACCTGTGTTTCGACAGGTGTCCATTTTTAATTGGTCTTAGTTGTTTTGGCACCATTTCAGACGACTTTTAAAAATTTTACGTGCTTCACACATTTGCTCATAATGGGTGCCCGAGTCTGGCCGACCATACCATACCCAGACTTTGAACTTAAATCGTGCCTCCGCATGAGCTTCATGAACGTGCCTATTCCAGCCACATAGATGTTTTCTCTTACCATCACAGCAGCGGCGCTCCCCGCTTGTTTCCACCGCCGCGCTACACAATATTTGTACAATACGATTATACAGTTTGTCCAGCACCGATCTGTGCTCAATTAGGTTACACGAACCATGACTACATTCTATAAATTCTGAGGGAAAATCTATATCTCGAAACCCATTGTTACATATATCATGATATCTTTTTATTTGAGACTCACTCCTTTCACCCCATATAACGGAGTTACGGGATTGGCTCCGCGGGACCACTTGTAACCTTATTACATTTAGATTACATTCAATTAATAATGGTAAATGATTAGATATAAATAAATCTTCCAAAACACTCACATTAACAATAGACTGATCGGCTGATGTTGATACAACACAGTGGTCAAGCCACCGCCTGCACCCGTGGGCCTCACTTACAAATGTGTAAATGCTAGATTGCAACCCGAGCTTAACAATGTCAGCACAAACCCAAGACTGTTCAGTACAAAATTTTTTAAGTTCATTGAAGAATAACTCGTTTGGATGAGCATTAAAATCTCCCAATACATATATACTTTCTACATCTGCGGTCGCTACAACTGCGCTAATTTCACCCAATACTTCGGCAAAAATCGGCAAGTTTTCTAAAGAATTGGTTGGCATATACACAGAAAACATAATTACAGAGCGATTGCCTATTGTGGCTCGGATTGCAGCCAGTCGATTGCTATTACATTCTAAGACCGCAACCATATCAAAAACGCCTTTCCTCCAAAGTATGGCCACTCCTCCATAAGGCCTTCCGACCAATAAGCCCGCTGAAGTGTCTACAGCAGACTTACCGGTGTATTCAAAATTTTGAGAAATAGTTCCTAATAACGGTATGTCATGCGGGAGTAGCCACGTCTCCTGAAGGGATACTAAATCGCAAAAATTACAAATGTCACGCATATCATCAATTGATCGCTTTACTGACTTACAATTAAAACTAACCATTTTAAAATCACACAAATGGCTTAAATTCATCACAACTGTTGTTTATTGACTTTAACTAAGTTCTCAGGCTTTGTTCTGTATGTAAATCGCACAAAACGCCTAAAAGTAATCCCATCGGGCCAAAAATTGTCATCGAGAAATAAACCTAGCTTACTTTTAGATACATAAAGCTTATATGCATTTTACTTTTTTACTTTTGTCATATTTATAATTTTTAAGGTCACAATTTCACTCGTCTTATCCCTAATGTAAGTTAAAATGTCATCCTCACTTGTATCTTTACTGACGTTTGTAATCAATAGCGGAACTTGAACATCAGCCGCTTTAAATTTACTGTCCGGCTTAGGTGTTGCACAGCCTTTTTGACCGATCAGTTTATAGCGTTTAGACGACTTGTTTCTCACTACTTGCCATTCCGAGTTACTCACCCCTACTATTGTCTCACAATTCACTTTTCGATTAGACGCAACAACTCGCGGCACCGACGAACGCACCTTTTCACTTGTCGAACTCGATGAACTCGTCTCACGTTCACACGACGATCGCGTCTCGATGGTAGGAGACACGCCTATGCCACACGCGCCAGCCTGCGAGGAAACTGGATTCACCGGGTCCGATGACGTCGCCTGGTCGCTCTCCGAACACAGCTCTGTCCCACTCACTCCAGTGCGGCTGGCGTACTCGTCGCTAGCCCGACAACACCTCTCTTTCTTTTTGCTCGACGTCTTGACGTATGACGTCGGCGCTTCCTTTTCACCTGTTACCGTGCGATCGACAGGGACGGAGACATTTCGAGCGTTTGATTTGAATGACAAGTGTGCCGTTACTGATGGCCAGCTGTTTACATTTTTAACAGCTGATTGTAACGGGGACCTATATTCCGGTTCATATTGAAGTCCGATGGGACCACTGTCCAGCATTTGGAAACTTTTTGTAAGCACGCACCTCGTCCTTTGTTTACCCTATAATCGGACGGGAGATCATTTACTAAAGACGCATGCTTCATATCGTCTACTTCCTGCCTTAGTCTTTCAAAGTTTTCCGTTGTTACCATTTTATCTTCCAGGACACATACTTGATTTTTCAAATATAATATATCCTTAAGGAGTCGGGTCACATCTACGTGATCAAAGGTGACCGGCGGGAGCTTATGAAGATCCTTGGCTACGAAAATCGGAAAAGATCCAGGGTCAGCAGGACTTTTTAGCAAGGCGATGATATCGCCAAGATCATTTGACATCCTCTTCTTTCCACTCTTTTTACGAATCGGCATCTTTTTTCCTGAGGGCATCGATTCGAAGAGAAGAGCCTTTGCCTGCACAATGTCTTCCATAGTGAACGAGGAGGTACACAATTGATGTATGCTCTCCTCATCCATAAAGTCCAATACATTATTCACAAATGCTAACACCTCGTTTATCACTATGTTGCAGTTTACACATTTCACAATATTAGAATTAATTTTTTGCTTCCTCGCTAGCGAGTGAGTCACCGGTCTTTCGAGACGGAGCGGCGCGCGTCAGTGCGTGATGACACACGCGACGAGGCTGTGATTAGTATTACCTGCACAAATATCAACTACAAATTTGTTGTTTGTAAAATACTAACAAGAAAGCTCGTAAACATTTTGACATATTAACCAGCTTGGTTGTGATGTAAAAATATGCATATAAAATATTGGTTAACTAACACAGTGAAAACTGTCCTTTAGTAACGTACGGTAACACACATAAATCATTTTGCTTACCAATTACTTCCAGGCTCACTCGCACATTCAAACATTACTTGCTAACGCAGCGAGAATGGGTATTATCATTTTGTCACCGTACACTTTAAGCCAAAGAATTTGAACAAATTACATGGTAACTATTATTGGGCGAGAGATATAGGTCAATGAAAAGATTGGTTCTGTAGGCGATTGAGCATAAAAAAGAGTGTTACTGTTCAGAACACATCAATAGAAATATAAAAAATGCTAAGAAACTTTGGAAAAATTTAAGAAATACTGTGCTCCTTGACCAAAATGACTCAACTGACCTTCCGCCTATGTTCACCGATCCCAGCGCAACCAACCATCATTTTCTGAATGTGCCAGGTTCGAATAAGGTACCAATATCACTGCTGACTCATTTCGAACACCATCGATTTGGTACTACAACGTTCAAGCTACACACTGTCAGCAGTGATAGTGTTGAAAATAGTCAATGCTCTGAGATCAAATGCACAGGGACATGATGGTCTGTCTTTGGACATGTTGTTGCTAACGATGCCTTTTACTTTGGAAGCTATTACCACCATAATAAACCGCTCCATAATAGACTGTGAGTTCCCCGAGCACTGGAAGGTGGCTGTAGTGAGTTCGCCACCTGTCGGCAAGCCAGTGCAACATCGCTCCTACGTTAATATTTGTAAAAAATAGTTATTTCATTTTTCTGAACTGAGTGACGCTAGAAACCAGTGAAGATCTGTGTGATAAAGCTGTGTAAACGTTTGCAGTGCTTGGAATTAACAAATTCAGAAGTTACGTGTAAAAATATTTTACCCCATCACAGTGCTGAATATAGTGTCTCGGATATAATTTATAGTCAAAACGATACAGAAGAGTGGTCGGCAATTATATTGGAACAGTTTTTGCACAGCAAAATTAGACAGTGCTCATTAAGTGTGATTTTGTGCAGTATATTTAGTTTCGAAGCCCGGTACTTTTCAAATTACGCTTGCTTTTTATCTGCTTTCGCTGCCCTAACGCCATCTGTGCGGCATCACCGAAACCACGTACTGGTGAGCACGCACATCACGCACATCCCGCTTGATATTGAATTATATTGGAGCTATTCAAGAAACGCACACCTGTTCGAAAAGATGGCGCCACCAGTAAGTTACGGCTCATGTGCGGCATGTCTACAGCAAATACAAACTCGGATGTTCTTGAAATGTTGTTTATGCTCCCAGCTGTACGATATAGAATGTGTAAATGTCAGCGAAAAAAGGTTTTACAATACCTTGACCGACGAGCACAGAAAAACATGGCGGTGTCAAGAATGCAAAAACAAAGTACCTAAGAGCGACAATTCGAACACCCCTGTTAAGCAAGGAGATGACAACATTACAGTTCGTAAAAGACCGGATGCTGCGAGTAAATACCCCCCTGCTTCGCCGCCCACGCCACCATTTAATCCAGTGCATATGGAGGTCGACATTGCTGCACCGGGGCCATCGACCTATAATGAAATGTTGACGGAGTTTCGTTTGTTTCGTCAAGAAATGAGATCTGCCTTACTCGAGATCCGTGGCGAGGTGTCAAAACTCGCTGGTGCCGTCGATCAATGCAACAGTCGAATCGACAAACTCAAGACCCGCATGGATGTAGTGGAACAGCGACCTGCCCAAGCTCCTGATGGTCACATTCTGGCATTGGAACAGACGATAGCCGACCTGAAATTGGACCTTAATGACCGCGATCAAGAGATGCTCCTAAACGACATCGAAATAGCAGGGATACCCGAGGAAAACAACGAACGTTGCGCTCATCTGGTTCTATCACTCGCACAGAAACTAGGAGTAGCATTGGATGAGCGGGAACTAGTGAGCGCGGAGCGCGCGGGCCCGGCGCGTCGACCGGCCGAGGGCGAGACCGCTGCCCGCCCTCGCCCTATAGTCGCGCGCCTGGGGCGGCGCGCGCTACGCGATCAGCTGTTGGCGGCAGCGCGGGTCCGCCGTGGCATGAATTCCGAGGGGCTCGGAGTGTCGAACGCTGTCCGCCCTGTGTTTGTCAATGAAAGACTAACTGCAGCAAATCGACTTCTATTCTATAAAGCGCGTAGTGAATCAACCCGTGCTCAGTGGAAGTACGTGTGGACGCGCGGGGGCAAGATCTTTGCCCGCAAAGAACATGGCTCAGCGCGGCAGCGCATTCGTTCCGAAGCGGATATAAATAATGTTTTTGGACGTTGCTAGAGTTCGGTCGCCTTCTCGTATTTTTAAAACTGTTGTGTCTATTTCTCATACGTACAGATAATACGCGGTGTATTAACCATAAAAATAATGTTTGTTTTTCTTTTGTTGTGTTTATAATTTGTTTTGTTTTATCTTTGAAAGTGTTTTTGTTCTTTAGAGAGATGTTGCTACTTTGTTTTATTTACTCAAGTGTTTTAAATTGCTATAATAATGACTATATAAATAATAATAATATTGATTTGCTCGGCTTATTTTACAATTTATCTGAGTGGAATGCGTTTAACTGGTGTTCACTGAAATGTTTGTTTGAGTGTCAAGATATTTGCCTGAATTCTTTGAGTGATTTTTGTCGATTGTTTTATCTGAATAATAAAATCGAGGTAATCTTAAATAACATATTGAAACCTATCATATCTCGATTAATAAGAGCAACTCGATTTAACTTATATTTTGTTTTGAAACTGTCCAATTTGTACTTTTTGCTTAAATTTTATATGCACTTATCTTTTATATTCATCGACGCTTGTTGTAGCTATGTAAGGCGGTGGGTGCGCATTTCTCATTTTCAAAATTATGCCACACGTGATTGCTTCCATTTTTTAAAATTGATATTACATGATTTAAAGTCTTCGTTGGGTTGGCGTCATGCTACATTGCTTCATAAGTCTCTTTTACACTGCAAACACATTATGATAACTTATTCATTTATCATTCAATTTTTTAAGTCAAAAAAACTTTCGTTAGGTTTATTGAACCCAGGTTCCCTAGGCACAGGTCACGAGGAATTTCTAGTTGCTGTCGATCGCTTCGATGTTGATATTTTAGCCATAAACGAGACGTGGCTACGGGCGGGCGAGGAGGCGCGTGCTCCCGCACCCCCCGGCTACCGGCTGCGGCACGTCCCGCGCCCGCCCGGCGTCCGCTCTCGAGGCGGAGGAGTTGGCTTCTTTGTCAAGCAAGGCATAAACGTCCGGTCAATTGCAACCCCATCTGCGCCATCAGTAGAGCAAATGTGGATTAGTTTTAATGTAAATGGTAAAAAGATAGCGATCGGCACAGCGTACCGACCACCGTGGCTAAATGTCGACATATTTATAGACGCTCTTAGTGATTCGGTTTCCTCACTAGGCTGCTATGACCACATTGTCCTATTGGGCGACTTTAATATTAATGTCCTATCCGAAGGTTTACATCAGAAAAAACTAAGTGAATTTTTAGACAGCATGAGTCTTGTTCAATACGTGGATCACCCAACTCATTTTACTGATCACAGCGAAACTCTGATTGATCTCATCTGCAGCGACATGCGTATTTCGAACATCTGTGTCAATTTTATACCAGACCTTAGTAATCACGCGTTTGTAACCTGTGAACTTAATATTAAAAAGGAAAAGCTCCCTCCAAAAACTATTATATATAGACCATTAAAAGATATTGAGGTTGATAAGTTTGGTGAGGAATTAAAGGACATATCATGGGAAAGTATTTTATGTGATGATGTGAGTGTGATGGTATCTAAATTCAACAAATTGGTGTTGAACTTATTTGATAAGTATGCACCACTTAAGCGCGTTTTTATAAGGAAGCAGTCACATCCATGGATTACATACAACTTGAAGGAAATGATAAAGTTACGAGACAAAGCTTTTGACCGTAGTAAATCTACCAAATTGGACGCCCATAAGAAATATTACAAAGAGTTAAAATCTATTGTAGTTTCAGCTATTCTCAGTGAAAAAAAAGCATTTTTTGATCAATATATTAACAAACACTCACATAATCCTAAAATACTATGGAAAAACCTCAAAAAGCTGGTAGTTGAGTTTAAAAGTCAAACCTTTGATCTACCTCTTCATTTGAGCGACCCTACTAGCATACACAGACATTTTCTGGATCTTCCTGGTATAGCCGATACCAACAAATCTGTATTAGATCAATTTAGTTCGAGAACATTTAATAACTCTGTTTTCACCCTTCAACCTGTGGTCGAATCAACTGTTTACAATATAATTAAATCAATCACCTCTAGTGCGATTGGAGATGATGGTATCAACCTGGACATGATCACTCTTACATTACCTCATACGTTAAAGGTCATCACCGCAATCATAAATAAATCTTTGGAGACGGGTATCTTTCCTGAACAATGGAAAAATGCAAAAGTTGTGCCGATCCCCAAAACTCAACATCCCAATGAATTCAAAGATCTACGCCCCATAAGTATTTTGCCTTTCTTATCTAAGATTTTAGAAGCGGTCGTGTGTAGTCAGATTACTAAATACTTGGAGCTTAACCGTATTCTACCTGAAAAACAATCGGGCTTTAGAAAATCTCGAAGCACCGCTACAGCATTATCAGATGTAGTTGACGACATTCTCGCTGCCCAGGACATAGGTAAAGGTTCTTTACTGGTTCTGCTAGATTTTTCGCGAGCTTTTGAGACCATCAATATCGAGGTTCTTTTGTCGAAGATGGCTTATTACGGTTTTGACTCCAACGCTTTAAAATGGTTCTCCAGTTACCTGGTCGGACGCACTCAATTTGTTGAAACACGCAGTATAACCGGAACAACCTCAGTTTCTGACATCTGCTCTATTAAAAGAGGCATCCCACAAGGATCTAAATTAGGGCCTATTCTTTTTATATTATATACTTCTGACATAATAACGAATATTGAGTTTTGTGAGCACCATTTATATGCGGATGACCTCCAATTATACATTTCTTTTAAACCTGAGGAGACCAACCTTGCAGTAGATAGACTCAACGCTGACCTGGAACGTGTATCACATTGGTCTGATCAAAATAACCTCGTACTTAATCCAAAAAAAACTAAGGTTATGATATTAGGTTCAAAAAAGATTATAGAAAAAGTTTCCACACAAGACCCGGCAGTTGTGATTCGCGGAGAGCGTTTACAACGAGTAACGGAAGCACGAAATCTTGGTCTAGTTATGGATGAAAGGCTTCAGTTTGAGACACATGTCGCGGAGCTGATGCGTAACTGCTTTTACCGACTAAAAGTTTTATATCGTATACGGGACTGCATAGATACGGACATGCGTGTCAAGCTTTGTGAAACACTGATATTGGCCAGGTTGAATTATGTTGATACAGTTTTCGGTAGCTGCCTCTTAGCTCGAACAAAACGAGTCATACAACGAATACAAAATGCATGTGCTCGTTATTGTTTTACAGTTCCGAAATATTCCCATATTTCTCCCTTTCTAAACCACCACAATCTACTCAACATGACATCCCGACGTACTTTACATTTCGCCACACTTCTCTTTGGAATCATCAATACCAGACAGCCTACTTATCTTTTTGAGAAGCTGGAGTTTTCACAACGTGGGTTGAGAATTGCGCTTCGCCTATTATGCCCGCGACACAAGACGGCCGCTTTCCGAGGCAGCTTTAGTTATGCTGCCTCGAAATGTTGGAATAATTTACCACCACCTGTTCGAGGCTGCAAAACTGTAGCCTCTTTCAAGTTAATACTAAAACAGCACCTTTTAAATGTGCAGAAATCTTAAAAAAGCGGCAAGTTATTATATTTTATATTTTAAAATAATTTAGAAGTGCAAAATGTGTAGTATAATTACTTAAAATTCAGTCTACGATAGTAATATTAAATTTCTCTTGGGCTTCATCTTTATATAATTGTAACTGTTTTGAGTGTATTGTATTTGTATATGTAGGAGGTACATTTTATTTCAATAATTTTATGCATAGTGCCTCTGTCATCCCACCGTAGGTGCCCCTGAAAACCAGCGCCTCGGCATTATTATGTCTTGGCATTATGCTGAGGGTCACCTTTTCGGCACAAAAGTTTCTTTCTTTTAGTTCTAAGATAAATGTAACTAGTTTTAAGTTGTTGCTGAATAAATATTTTCTATTCTATTCTATTCTAGTGAAACCTTTGCCAAAGACAAATTCACCAAGCATGGTACAGGAGCTTAGGCCAATAAGTATCCTTCCATGCCTTTCAAAGATACTGGAGAGAGTAGTATGTGAACAGTTGACAAAATATCTAGAGGAACATGACATTCTCCCAAAATATCAATCGGGGTTCCGAAAAGGACATGGAACAGCTTCTGCCCTTGCCGATGTGGTGGATAATCTTTTGGCTGCCCAGGATGGGGAATGTGCTCAATGTTGTTGTTGCTGGATTTCTCACGGGCCTTTGACTCAATTAATGTTCCACTGCTGCTGTCAAAGCTGGGCTACTATGGTCTTGACACTAGTGCTGTGAAATGGTTTCACAGCTATCTGACACATTGCAAACAGTATGTTGAGTTGAAACGAGCAGATGGCACAGAATTGAGATCTCAGCCACTACCTGTAACCTGTGGTGTACCACGGGGGTCAATATTAGGGCCAATACTATATGTTCTGTATAGTGCAGACATTGTTAATTGCATAGAACATTGTAGTCATCACCTTTATGCGGATGACTTACAGCTGTATATACCATTCAAGCCAGCTAGTCATGTCGAGGCTGTGGCAAAAGTCTCCCTTGGAAGAATATCAGATTGGTGTACGAACTGTCTGGTCCTGAATCCAAAAAAATCAAAAATCATGGTACTAGGAACTCGTAAAAATATCTCTAAATTAAAAGCCTTTAGTCTTAACGTAAATATAAATGGAGAGACAATACAAAGAGTAGAAAGAGCTAGAAACCTAGGACTTAATTTTGATAGTAATCTCAGGTTCGAAAGCCATATAGCAGAGTGTGCTAGGAATTGCTTTTATAGACTGAAACTGCTCTACAAAATGAGACCATACCTGAGGGAGGAGTTAAGAATTGCTCTGTGTGAGTCCTTGGTGCTGAGTATTTTTACAACTACTGTAACACAGTGTACGGGCCATGTCTGTTTGCCAAGTCTGCAAACTCATTCAGAGAGTTCAAAACGCTTGTGCCCGTTTTTGCTTTAAAGTCCCTCCAAGGTCACATGTGACACCCTTTCTCAATGCTGCTGGCTTGATCAAGATGGAAGCACGTAGAAAGCTACATTTAGCTGCAATGATGTTCGGAGTATTAGCCACGGGCAGGCCCAGATACTTATATGAGAAGATCGAGTGGGCAGAGGACCGTAGTAGATATGCTAGAAGGGCTTGTGCACCAATCTTCTCTACTCCTAAGCATCGTACAGCAGCATTCCGTGGGTCCTTTAAATATGCTGCGTCCCGTTGCTGGAATAACCTGCTTCCACCGATGCGCATCTTAAAATCAAAGAATACATTAAAAAAACAGTTCAAGCAACTCCTCCTAAAGCAGCAAAAAAGTGATACAGAGCATGTACTCACCATCCGTGTACGTGCGAAAGAGCCGAGAGCGAGAGGGAGAGCGGTCGATCGCACGTCACGGAGCCCTTCCCGGCACCCGTGACGTGTGATCGTTGTGAGCCAGGGCCTTTTTTTCTTTTCTTCTTTTTTTATTTTATAATATTTTATTACCTTCACACCTCTTATATTTACTTGCGGAAGGATTACCGTCTGGTTGTAATTGTTCTTTCTCACACTGATTAACTTTTTATTATCTAGTAAAACGCATAGGCCACAAGAAAGTAGGTAGTTGATATAATTACAATTAATAACCATTATTATTCTTAAGTTCTTGGTAAAACGTAAACATTTTTTGTGATGTGAGTGAACCGTCAATCCACAGATGACTGATATCGAAGCATAGACATTTATATTTTCTTTCTTCTGTTCTATATCTCGGCCTGTTCTTGCACATACGGCCGAATCTCTAATTTTGCTATTGTATTGTTTTATTTATGGAAGTAATACATTTTATGGTTCGTAATAATATTGCTTCCATAAAAGATGATTATTTGCTTATTGGAGCAATATAATGAATTGTTCATAATGTAAATGTCTGTTAAATAAGAAAAACAAATCCTGAACAGTGTCAGTAGTGTTAAGTTTGGTTCATGGGTAAGATATAATATTAGTAAGCGCTTCTAAATTAATCATGTTTATCCAGCACTTATTCGTTCGTAGTTATATGTAATTATGTAATAGGGTTTATCCCGTATAATTATATTAAATAAATAAATGTATACCTAGTGTACATTAAAGAAATTCTACTGAATATCATTCTAGGATACAGGTCATACAGATATGGTTCGATCACGGTTATTTGGCACGTGGCAAGGGTCGGAACTAATTCTGTTTCGGCATAATATTTTCGGACAGAAAAGACTTTTTACAACGCCCCCCTGTCAATGTCACTGACGTGCCTTCTGATCTTGGTCGGTCTGCAGTTTAAGTTTTTTAATGTTGATGGGTCTTTCTTTCTTCTTCTTTTTTTTTCTATAATTTACACTTTTTTTTTGTATAATTTTGTTTGGGTTTCGTCTTTGATTATTTACATAGGCAATCAAAGGGTTTTGTATAATCTTTTATATATTGGTTTTGTATAATCATTTGTATATTGCGCATCTGTTCAATTATTTATTTCTTCTTTGCTATCTCAATCTCAATTTTATGCATGCGACTGTTGCATAGATATGGAACAGATGCGCAATAATGTTATGGTAGTCGCTGAAAACCAGCGTCGGGGTTGGTCTCTTGGATCAGCACCGACTAATGCTGAGCGGCCGCCTCTTTGGCGCATACAGGGATAATGTTGTCCTACTTTTTGTTAATTATTTATGTCTAGGTTATGTTTCTAATTAAGTTTCCTTGTTTTGTATTGTGCCAAATAAAGTTTTCATTCAATCATTCATTCATTCATTTTGTATCACTAACTGAAAAAGAAGTTACTAGGCAGTTGATTTTGATACAAATAAATAAAAAATATAATAATTCAAACATCCTCTAAACATTTAGTACTCTCAGTTGTACAAGGAAACAGAAATCTTACAAAACACAGTGAAATGTACTATAGGCTACCTCTTCTATTTAATATTTAGGTAAAAGACATTTGCCAAATGAGGTACCTATATGGTTGATGTACTTATCAACTGCAATTTTTAATTACCAAAAAAAGCTTTCTAAAATAGAACAAAGAACCTTTTAAACCGTTTTCTTTGCTTTGAAGTGTACATGACGTATCCTTCATTGCGGATGGCTTCTATGTTCACTATCCTAAATAGTAAATATCTGATTGTCACAATATGTTACCATCAGGCGGACCGTAAGCTTGTTTGCCACTATAAAAAAATATATGGTTTAGTAACTTTCAGACAAATACACATACACACATTATTAAATTATCATTTCAAGGAACTATAAATGTTATAAAACTTTTATAATTCGAGTCATTTTGTGTGGGATAAGTAAATAAAATAAAAAAATAGATGCATAACCGACATGGCGTTTATAAATGTACCTATTGCAACTAAAATTTAAACTCCATTGGTTACTGGTAGAGAATGTCTAGATGGCGGTGATTTTACTTTATTTTATGAATAACCCTAACAATTCAAGAATACGTTGTTTTTAGTTACGTGTATTTGTTGATTTGTCTTAAATGGATGGACCATCATGTAAATAAATAAAATATTTTAAAGCAGGCAAAACCACGCGCGGTGCGTAGTGTTCCCACATTATTTACCGCGGCAGTACCTAAATATTAAATCGCTGACGAGCGACTACCTAAAGCTAGAACTTTCGGTAATTGGATGAACCATCATGTAAATAAATAAAATATTTTAAAGCAGGCAAAACCACGCGCGGTGCGCAGTGTTCCCACATTATTTACCGCGGCAGTACCTAAATATTAAATCGCTGACGAGCGATTACCTAAAGCTAGAACTTTCGGTAAGTAATTCGAGATACTTGTTTGTTTCAATATTGCTGGTTGGCAATATTTGAATGTGTGCAAGTGACTTACACTTTTACAGTTTTAAGGTGTGATTGAAAATGTTTGTATATATAATGAGCGTCAATTATATAGATCACCATTATTTACTGTGATCAATATCTGATCATACACGCTACGTGATATTTATTCTCCGAGGAAAACAGCAAGCTGAGATAATGTTCGTGAGTTTATTTTTTATTATCTTTTATATCAACTATTTGGTTTGGGCAGCTGCGTCAATGTTTATTTATTTTGACAGGCATTTACTCCAGATAAATGTCGCGGTCTTCGCACATCGGACTAATCTTCTAGTAAGTACATGTAGTTATAAGAATGTTTTTTTATTTGCATGTCTGCTTCAACTTCTGAATCCCATAAGAGAGTTCTCGCTGAGGAGCTTTACGTGTCCGAGTCGGAGTATAGCTCGGGTGTAGAAGATCCATGGTAAATATTATTTTGTCAAATTCTTAAAAACTAAAAACTGGTTAATTGAGGTATTATCAAATAATTACCTTAGTTTAGTGACTAACATATTGTTGTTTTTGTTACAGCCCGCCGATAAAGCAACGTAAAGCCAATAAAAAGGCCAACGAGGAGAAGTCGAAGCCGATTAGAAAATCGAAGTACGGATGTTTCCTCATCACAATATTTTAAACATGTAACTAAGAAGATTTGTTAATTAATCAATCTTATAGTGTATACCTGAAATGCATTTTGAGAGTTGGATCTCACTGCAGCTGTTATTTGTACTATTGTAATCTGTAAGGTGTAGATATTACCCCGGGTTGGGCTGTTAAAATTGTAAAGATAAACGCTATACTTCTTGCCTGTCTTTTTATCATAGTGTGTGATGGTATAACTAGTCTATCATTGTGCGGTTTCTCCTTGTTTATTCAAGATTTTTTTTATGCTAGAGGTGGGCAAACGAGCAAGCGGATCACCTGATGGATGGTAATCACCGCCGCACATAAAAATCTGCGAGATCGGAGAGGTCGCTGATGCGTTGCCGGCCTTTCAGAAAGATTTTAATTTAAATCATATTGTCTATCATTAATTTACAGGAGCAGCAAGTCGAAGGCGAACAAAAACGCCAACGTCTTCGAGGAGTTGTTCGGAGACGCAGCCGAACCTACACCGCCGGCGCCACAACCAAAGTTGTGGTCGTCTTTATCTCGGCGTGTAGCGGGCGGCATCAGTCGACGATCGATACTGCAGACAGGCGGTGAATTTTTCGTGGACCTTCGAGTATTCGATACGTCGACTATTGTCGATCTGGACTCGCGGGACCGCTCCGACAAGTGGAACGGTTGTTTGCGGATTCGCCTCACCCCGGAGGATCCGCTGTGGTCCACAATAAAGACTATATTTAAAAACAACAGTCGGCTGTTCCAGGGTGAGGCGACATTTTACCCCGATAATAAGAAATAGTTTAATAAAACTATTTCTTATTATCGATTAATAAATTTAAGTTAGTGGAATAAAAAAAATTAGTTAACAATTTTTTTTCTGTTTAGCAAGTAGCTCACATAATCAGTTAATAAAACTTAATAACAAGCACAATGGCTACATTGAGAACAATTTTTTGTTCAGTATGTCAAGCATCTATAATTAAAAAAGAATTTCCGGGACACTTGCGAAGCCTTGCCCACAAAAATAATACATTAATTAATTATGATGATGGAATTGAGACTGTTAATTCAGCTTTTAGAGGTCGTATAGTATCATATTGAATAACCCCCGACTGTGAATTCACTTCCAGCGGTGAGAAGTTGGCGATTACTTCGCCTACTCACTTCATACATTGTATTTCGTCTAAGTTACGGAGAGTGCTTGAATTGGCTATCGCGTCTCATATTAATATAAAGGTGAACTTTGAATTATTTGTTAAAGTTATTTTACCTAAAGATGGAAATAAAATCATTTGCTACGGAAAATATTCCCATATTTTCGAACTATTCTTTTGACATCTTTTTAGATAATATTTCAGGATTATTATGTAAAAAGATAGATGGATTTCAAGAAAAGGGGAGCGGGTGGTCTCTTTCAGATTTACTTTATCTCGAATCTAATATAAACAAATATTCACCGCTCAGAGGTTCTAGCTATTTAGAATTGCCAAAAAAAAATAAATCAAAAAAGGCTTGCTTGAATATCAGAAACGAAGATGAATATTGTTTTGCTTGGACAGTTTTGAGTGCTTTATACCCAAAGGTTAAAAACGCCAGTCGAGTACAATCATATCCACACTTTAGCGATGTTTTGAATCTTGATAACATACATTTTCCAGTTTCATTTAAAGACATTAAAACATTTGAGAAAAATAATCCTGACATTAGCGTAAATGTTTATGGCTTAGACTACAAACAAAACATTGTTGGGCCATTGTATAAGACATTATTAAAAAAGTAAAATCACATCAATATGCTTCTGTTAGAAAATGGTATGAAATCACATTATTGTCTAATAAAAGATTTAACGAGATTAGTTCGAAGTCAGATTACAAAGCACCATGGAAATTTGCACTTTTGTGATGAATGTTTATTGTTTTTTAAATCAAAACAAGATCATGATAAACATATTTGTGGGGGTGTTGTTACGTTATTACCAAAAATTGGCAGTAAAATGCAATTCAAAAATTATCAATGTATGCAAAATGTTCCGTTCGTAATTTACGCTGATTTTGAGTCAATTTTGCAGCCATGTAATGAGAGCAAAGGCGCGCACACATTAAAAACACAAAAACATCTACCGGCGGCGTTTGCTTATTACATTGTTTGTAATTATGATAATTCACTTAACCGATTAGTGACCTATCGAGGGACTGATTCTGCGTCACAGTTCGTAAATCAATTGGAAAAAGATGTGAAGCGTATTTATAGTGTTATTAAATCAGCATCTGAAAATCCGGTTCCAATAATTTATAGCGATGAAGAACGATCTAGTTTTGAAAAGGCAGAGTACTGTTATTTATGCGCTAATTTGCTGATAGGAGATAAAGTGCGGGACCACTGTCACTTCACAGGAAAATATCGTGGTGCCTGTCACTCTTACTGCAATATTCAGTTTAAAATACCTTCGTTTATACCAGTATTCTTTCATAATTTATTGGGTTACGACTGCCATTTATTCATTCGTGAACTAAGTAGTTTTCCGAGTGAAATAAAAGTTATTCCCAAAAACAAAGAGAATTACATATCCTTCACCAAGTTTATTCAATTTTCAACTAATAATTTTATTGCAGTGCGGTTTGTTGATTCCTTCAAATTTTTAAGGACAAGTATCGAACAATTAGCTAAAAATCTACAACAAATTGACTTCACACATTTACGTGCTTATTGTAACAATGAAAATGAATATTGTTGTTAAGTAGAAAGGGAGTGTACCCATATTTCATGTTTCATGTTTAATTACGTAATTAGGTTTAAGGATCTGTGTAATTAAATAAATAAATAAATAAACAAATATGATTACATATCAAACTGGAAGGTATATGAAGAGGAGAACTTACCTTCCATAGACAAGTTTTATAATAATCTCTCTAATGAAGCTATAAGTCAGTCTGATTACGAACATGCAAAAAAGGTGTGGAAATGTTTTGATATAAAGAACTTAGGACAGTATACTGATCTATATGTAAAGAGCGATGAATTGATATTAAGTGATAAATTTGAAAAGTTTCGTAAAACATGTAAAGTTAACTACAACTTAGATCCTGCTTTTTATCTCACTGCGCCAAGTCTCAGCTTCGATGCTATGTTACTAAAGACAAAAGTAAAATTGGACTTGCTTTCAGATTTAGAAATGATTAGAATGATACAAAAGGGAATTCGTGGGGTATCTGTCTGTGTTCTAAAAGATATGCTAATTCAAATAACAAATATCAGCCTGATTACGACCCCTCGCTACCAAACAATTTTTTAATTTATATGGATTGTAATAATCTGTATGGTTTTGCAATGTGTAGTTTTCTGCCATACGCAGATTTTAAATTTCTGAGTAGTAGGGAATGTGAACAACTTGATATCACTAACATTCCCAATGACAGTGATTATGGTTATATTTTTGAAGTTGACTTATATTACCCAGAGAATTTGCATGACCTACATAACGATCTTCCATTTTGCGCACAAAATTATACACCTCCAGGTGCAAAAAATATAAAATTAATTCCTAATCTATTTCATAAATATAACTATGTCATCCATTATGCTCATTTAAAAACCTGTCTACAACATGGATTACACCTCAAAAAATCCATAAAGGAATATCATTCAAACAAAGCCCTTATTTAAAAGAATACATCGATTTAAATACACATTTGCGTCAAAGCACCGACTCCGCGTTTGAACAAGATTTTTTTTAAATTATTGAACAATAGCATATTCGGAAAAACTCTCGAAGATACTGAACGTCGAGTAGACATAAAGCTAGTCACAAAGTGGAGAGATGAGTGAAATAAAACCAATAAATTTCATTCGGCAGAACAGCTCATATCTCATCCTAACTTTCATAGTGCATCAATATTTGATGAAAATTTGGTGGCTGTTCAACTAAAACGAGAAAAAGTAGTTTTAAACAAACATATATACATAGGATTTACAGTCTTAGAACTTTCCAAAAATCATATGTACGATTTTCATTATTCGGTCATGAAAAGGCACTACCAACACAATCTGTCTTTGTGATATACTGATACCGATAGTCTTTTGTATTCAATACAGGGGAATGATTTTTACTCAGACTTGAAACAACACTTTTTATCTTACTTTGATACAAGCAACTACAAAAAAGATAATCGTTAGATAGATAGATAGATAGATATTCTTTATTGCACAAAAATAAAATACAAGCATGATACAACAGCAACAGACAGTATAATAAGGCGGTCTTATCGCTTGTAGCGATTTCTTCCAGACAACCTTTGGGTAGAGTTTTGATATCATTCCTAAAAACAAAAAAGTTCCCGGTTTGTTTAAAGACGAGTTAGGAGGCAATATTTTGTTAGAATTTGTCGGATTACGCTCTAAACTTTACAGCTTTAAAACGAGCAATAGTGAGATAAAAAAAAGCAAAAGGAGTTAAAAAAAATGTTACAAAAAACTACGGTTTTCTGATTATGTTAATGTATTGTCAACAGGTGATGAGATAAGAGGTACAAACGTTCTTTTTAGATCGATAAAACATGAAATTTTTACAACAGAACAAAACAAAGTTGCTTTATCAAGAAAAGACGATAAACGATTCATTACAAAAGATAATATTTGCACTGTATTCTGGTGACATTATAATATTACTGTTTAACTTTAAGTCTTAATGTAAATAGACTTATGCTATGTAAACAGGACGTCACGTGGAGTTACCTTTGTTGGATTTTGGACCGTCCTTATATCCAAGACACAAGTGCTAGTTTAGCACTGCGGGGGGTAACTTAACTTGACGCCGTCTGTACATTAAATTGATAGTTTTATAAATAATGTAATGGTTACCTATAAGTGTCATACATAGGTACATTGGGTAAAACATATTACTTCTTTTAAGAAATAAATTTGCTAAACAGAATACCTCTTTTTCATTTTCTTTTCCACATCTCATATTATAATTATTTTATTTATGTAGGTAACTAGATTGAAGGGGAAACAGTGTTAAAATTTTTAACACAATTTAGTAAGTCACCTCACATGAGAACTTGTTGCGTCATGATTAAGTAAAATATTGTAGGTACACGTGAAAAATTAACCTATAAAGTAATTAGATGCTCCACGTGTCGTAAATTTGTACAAGAAATATTTACACATTTGCAGTTTGTGCAATCCATCAAACATGCTGAAATGCAAACTTACCGGTTTTGTATTACGCAGCTTTACATCAAATAACGTCATTTGGTTCGCGGTCCTGCTGTAGATCGTACGTTACCTACATCGATTGTAAGTATAATTATTTCTTGATTTCGATTTTAATAATTAAGAACTTCATTTTAAACAAGGTGTTTTCTAAATTTACTTTTTATTTGTTACAGAAGATTGTTACAGAAATTCTTCTGACATTATGTTCAGTCAGTACGCCCAGGACCCACTGGAAAACTTCACACAACAATATCAAGAACTCTTGGAACGCCGACCGAAGAAGCAACCAAGAAATCTCAGCCTTGCAAAGAAGAAAACGAACGTTTCTAAGTCGTTCGTCCTATGCAAAGAGAAGCGCGGATTAAAATTAATCCAAATTAAAATTCTGGACTTGCCGAATGATCTCGCATCGATGAACACTTCTGAGGAAGACGATCAAGACGTGGAGCTCAACGCCCAGTACGTGGTACAAGATTCTGTTGATGAAATATTGGACCTTACGCACGTTTTAGTTAGGAAAATATCAAAGAGACTATGTGGTGACATTGTATAGTATAGTATAATAAAATAATTGTTAAATATTCTTATTAATGTTTATTTTAAATATTATCAAAATATAATGTAAAACTAGGTACTTGTATATAAAGTATTAATAAGTTATTGATAGTAAATGATTTCGATTGAAAACCGTCTTTAATTGTTTATCTAAAAAAGTAAATAAAACTACAGTAATATAAAATATGTTTTATTAAATTTGCTTATCTCTGTGAGTGAAACAATTAAATGAATTTATATCTGTACAGTACATTTCGCATATATTTTTTAGATTACATATGCCCTTATCACTTATATCTAGAATATTTTCATGGTCACATAGATCTTTTACCCATTTTATTTTCTCTTTACCCTTCACAATAATTTTTAAATCTTTCAAATACGGTTTTATTATTCTTTGAAATTCTCTATAGTCAATGTGTCCTTCACTCCATCGGAATCCTCTGTTTCTTTCTACCCACCAAACATGCTTCTTTTCTTTAAGAGTTAAAGTCGAGAATGGATATGGAGGTTTTATCAAAAATTGTTGGGTATGCTCTTAAGTGCTTATAGCTAATTCCTTTACTAAAAAAACATTATTCCGGTCTTTGAAGCCTTGCAAGTCCACAATGACCGTATAATCATTCATGATAATTTCTTTACAATATTACTTAACGGTTTGTATTCAAATATGCAATCGTTCAGTATTAAACAGTAGGCAGAAGTCTGATCGGGTATCTCAGCATCGGTTTCCATTTCCAAGCATACGTCGATACACCCCTTCAAGGCTTCGTGTTGGCGAGAACAGTCAACAACGAATAAGGGAGCAATGTCTTTAAACTCTCTCAAGCCCAACAACGGCTCAGCTCGACGTCCGTAATCCGTCCGTAAGACTGTTGAAATCTTGCATATTGATCGTATATTAATGAATATTTATTTTCAGCGAAACTAATGTTTAAGTTTTCGTATGGATAGTAGGTTGAATTAAGGTAAACCTTTACGTCACGTACAGCGCAATGATCGAATTCCGCCATTGACATGGTGGCATTTTGTTTACGATTCGTTTGTAAAGCAATCACAACCATTCGAGGTTTTTCAATCTGTGATGAAGTTTTAATAGACCAAGTATGTTTCCGGGTTTTAGGCATCAATGGGTATTCGTACAGATCCCAATTACGAAATGCGACTGTTATCGCTCGATCTCTTTCTAAATGTTTTAACAAATTAATTCTTTCGCGGTCTGATACTTTGACATGCGGGACTCGCCAGACAATTTTATTTATTATAGTGTGAATACAGTGCGTCAGGCACCTAAAGCTAATGTAATTGATGGTGAAGGCTGGCAAACCGTGCAGAAACGGAAAAAGGTTCAGTATCGGTATCACGGTATATCGGGAATTTCGAGGGATACGGAAGGAAACTTTAAAGCTGCTGATAAGAAGGTTCCTGTTTTTATCACAATAGTGCATAAGGATACGATAGAAAGGGACATAATAGACTACGTATATAGAAAAACTAAAGAAACGATCAATCTGGAGAAAATTATGTTCAGGCAAGCAAGGGATCATAAAGCTTTTAAATTTTTTGTATCCGAAAATAAATTGCCAATCTTTTTGGATGACAAGCTGTGGCCGCAGGGGATTATTTTTAGAAGATTTGTTAACTTTCGACAAAAGAATATGAACGACAACAATGTTTTAACGGCCACACCACAGAATCGATATGATAGTAAATGATGATGTTTATAACTTCATTAGCTACAACTGTAAAAATGTGAAGCGCTCAGTTGAGGATGTGCGAAGTCTTTGTCGTACTTCACACATAATAGCACTCCAAGAACATTGGCTACTGCCGTGCGACATTGATTTTCTGAGCTGTGTGGATACTGAGTTTGCCTACACTGGCGTCTCACCGATGGATCTGTCGAATGGGATGTTCGTTGGTCGCCCGTGGGGAGGTGTAGCCTTACTGTGGAATAAAAAGGTGTTTCAAAACGTGTCCGTAGTGAAGTGTGATAACCCGCGAATATGTGCTATTAAAATCATAGTAGGGCAGCGGTCGTTCTTGGTGTTCAGTGTTTATATGCCAGTCGATATTACGGTAAACCTAGCGGAGTTTGCTGAGTGCCTCGGTGCGATAAGCGCGATTGTGAACAGCGACGGTATCGGGTGTGTTTACATGCTTGGGGACTTCAATGCACAGCCGGGTGAGCGGTTT
>CM032493.1:2861694-2934346 GCA_019059595.1 Marasmia exigua
CCGCCGGCCGCTTCTCGCCGTGGCCTTTACCTGCGCAACCTTTTTTGCGAATACATATAGATGTATTAGGCCCGATTCACAATTTCATCTTTTTAATTATCGTCGACGCCTACAGTAAGTGGGTGGAATGTTATGACGTATCAACAACGTATAACTCAAAAGCAATAATTAAGAAATTATATGATATGATGTCTCGATTCGGAATTCCACAGACCTTGGTGAGTGACAACGGTACATCTTTTACATCAACGGAATTTAACGATTTTTGTCAACTTAACGGTATAAAACACATTCTGTCTCCTGCTTACCATCCAGCAAGTAATGGGCAAGCGGAAAGTTTCGTAAAAATTGTCAAAAAAGGGTTAAAGGGCATAATTTTAGAGGGATGTAACAAAAAAAATATCAACGAAAAAATTGCCAAATTTTTGTTTGACTATAGGAACTCTAAAAACAGTACCACTGATGAGTCACCCGCGGAGCTCGTGTACGGGCGACCGCTGCGCTCACGTCTGGATCTAATTAATCCAGCCGCACCGTCACCATCGTCCGCGGTCCTCGCTCAAGTCGTCGACCACAATCAGTCCTTACAGGTTAAATATTATAAAGGTAAATTAAGAAAAGAACTAATGGAGAATGATAAAGTGTGGGTCACTAAAAACACGACTATCAAGAACTTTCGTTGGATTAAGGGAGTCATTAAAAAGAAAATCGGACACGTCATGTATAAAGTATATTTGCCAGTACTGAACTGCGAAGTAAATAGACACATTGACCAGATCAGATTAAGGACAGATCCACCGGCGAGCAGAGACATCCACTGGGATCCCGACGCGGTGTCCGATCTCCCCTGCGTCGCTGTTCCCACTCAGTCCACCAACCTGGCGGACTCGCATGGTACAGAGGAGGGAGGACTCGAGGACGACGCGGATGGTTCTGCAGCTGCCAGCCCGGCGCCGGCGACTCCGCCAGGGGACACCGCGAGCCGAAGACGACAGGCAATAAGTCCGATTTTCTCGACACCGGACTCAGATGATGGACTCGCTTGATTAAAGCGTTAGAATAATCAGTGTAATAATAATTAATTAGGTAATTTAGAAATCGTGTGTTAGTCTTGGTAATCCTTAACCTAAGGGGAAGGGATGTTATGCATGTCAAACTTATTGTGAATATGTGGGGGTAGTCGGTCTGCGATCCGACGGTAGGTTATCTTTTTAAAATAAAACAGTGTGCAACTGACTAGCTGGTTTAACTGACGTTGCTCCCGCCACACTATTCCTTGGATACATAACAGGTTTCATACCTATACCTACTCTCATCTAACTTTTTACTATATACTTCTAGGCTATCAACTAAATCTACACGCTGTTTTCGTAATTGTAGATTCTTTTGCTGGCATTTTTTTCTTCTAATTAATTTTTCTGTCTTCTTTATGTAATTGTTTATTTTAACATATTTTTTTAATTTAGTTTTACTATTTATTTCTACCCTATCATTTCTCAAACTTAGGCTGTGAGTCTGGGTGACCCCCTGTCCAGCCGGAGACCCGATCAACTCCTCGTATAGGCTGTGGGTGTGTAAAGCCTCCTGACACATTTTGTCCTCCTCATATTGTTGGATGAGTTTGTTGGAGTCCCGTAGTTCCACCTCGAGTTCCTGGATGCGCTGCAGAGCCTTTTCATAGGTTTCACTACATTGGTCAAAGTGGCTGACCGTGTCGACTAGTTGTTGCCGCTGAACAAGTACATCAGTGAGCTGAGCATGTAGGTCGGCGAGTTCACACTTTAATTGGGTGTTATTATTTATTATTTTTATGGACTCCTCTTCATTGTCGTCCCGCTCCTTAATAAGTTGGCTGTTTTCCTCCCTCAATTCTTTTATTTCTTCAAGGGCCCTTTTCAGTTTTAATTCTAGTTCTTGGGCAGTGGCCTTGCGGGTCATCTTCATGGGGTATACTCCTCTACCCAACATACCTGGAAATATTTATAGGTAAGTGTACAATAAAATGTTTGAACCGGTCTTAATATTAAAGTCTATTTTTCTGTCACAATATAGGTAACAGGGAACACAGTTTTAAACAGGAAACTGTGGGTATGTTAAAATATAATAAGTAAGGATAGTGAATTTTATTTTCTACTGATACTAAAGAAAAGAAACAAAGAAAGTAGGTCACCTATGTATATTGAAAGATGGAGTAAATGATATAAAGGCACAATGATATTAACTTCACTATCAGATCAAATTATCCCATATCACATACCAATGCAATAGACAAAAGATGGTAAGTGTTTCTGTTAGTGTCAGTGGCCAAATGTTATCATCGTCCACTATGCTTAGAGACAAGCAAAGGGAGACACAATATCAGGCTTATGTTGTGGAATTTGACGAATCTAATAATTAGATATGTCTTATTCCGTTAGTGTCTTGTGAGGTCTTGGTTTTATGTTGAATTGCAATGCAAGATATGATACGATATGGGGCAAGGTGACCGCACATAGATATAAATATAGTTTAATGTAGTGTCAACAACAAAGTAACCTCCAAATCAATGTTTCAATTATGCTTTTTGATTTAAATAAATGGTGTTATGATTTAAATAACGTTGAATTATTTAGATAGAAAATCAAAGAAACAATACTCCCCAGGTTTATCCGTTTGTGGTTCAAATTTGTAGATCGTAACGGCACTTGACAGCCGGTCGGCGATCACGAATGTAAACAATCCTGGATACACGGTTTGTGGCACGTTGCCCACATTTATTTGCCACTTTTGTAGGTATTGCACATCGAATAACTTTAGTTTTTAACAAATTTACATTGTATTTCACAATTAAATTGAAATTAAAATTATGAGCTGGCGATTTTGACGTCTATCACTTAGGGTTGCCAACCAAAAAAAAAAAAAAAAATGATGCGTTATAACTGTCTTTATTACGAACTAATCTATCTTATAAACCTAACGTAAGGGCGAGGTGAGTCACATACTACACCTCCCCCGTTTTTTAAAATAAATTTATTATTTAAAAATATGAGTCGCCATGCAATGATGGGCTTTGAGGACGTGTAACAGAAACAAGTGATGCGTTATAACTGTCTTTATTACGAACTAATCTATCTTATAAACCTAACGTAAGGGCAAGGTGAGTCACATACTACAGTAGCTACGGCATTTAAAATGTGATGTATTCCTGTGCTTGTGATGAATTCTTTAAATTTGGAGCTTGTGAAAGAACTACCTCTATCGGTAATGTATGTTAGGTACCCCAAATAGAGCAAAATAATCTTTAAAAACCGTAATGGACGTGGTGCTTTTTGTGTTTTTAACTGCATTTAGATAAATTAATTTTGTAAATGCATCTATTATTAGTAAAATATATTTATTTTTCCTTTTGCTTTCGTTAAACGGTCCTAAGTGGTCAGCGTGGAGGGTGTGAAATGCGTGTATCGTGTCCATCATTCGTACAGTTTCTAGCCAGTCGGAAGTAATTTGTAAGATTTGATTGGGGTAAACGCTATCTATGTCAACACCAATAATCCAGTCAAAATAGACAAAAAAAAGTCATAAGTTCGGAAAAATTCGCATAGAGCTGAAAATTGGTAGAGATGTTCAATACATCATTAGAAACAAAATGCCAAAAGTCCCCATCGATCCCTCTTCTGCAAAAAAATTTATTCAAGGTCAAAAGTGCGAAATTTACATTTTTTCCGTTTTTCTCGAAAACGGTAATTTTTATCGAAAAAATAGTTCAGACCAAAGTTGTAGATTATACAATTCTCTACAAAAATCATATAAACACTTTTTTTCGTACGACTCACTGTTCAAAAGATATCGTCATTTGAGAAATTCATATCTTACGTAGTATGTATTTCAATGTAGTCTGTACACGTCATAGACGTTCCATTCAATTGAAAATAATAAAATATTGGTTTGTGGGACTCATACAATACTGCCCGTATACATTAAAAATATAAATATATATAATTTTATAGTATATTAAAGAATAATTGTCAGTCCCTAATCCCTTTCGTCTGTAACCTTGAGCAACATCTGCTTGCTACGTCATTGTTTGAGTGTGGAGGGTCACATACCTGCTTATCTTTGAAGGAACTATACGAAATAACTTGGAATATACTGTTAGTTTTAAAAATTTCTTTGCAGTGAGCAGACGTGCTTAGTGATTATATTTTCAATTTTACGTTGTGTTGTTAATGAATTATAACAAAATGTCAGAAGTTTGTTTTATTTGTGATAAACCTTTGAAAGAAGGTGAAGTCGTAACTGTGGATCGTGGAATGAAGTCTTTGATTGATGCAAGTGTTGAAAGAAATGATGAGTTCCTTCAATACTTGAGAGACAAGCAATCTGTGACAGTTCACGTACAGTGTCGGAAAATGTACACTCAAAAGAGTAGTATTATAGCGGCTAAAAGACAGCGTGACACATAAGAAGCGAGTACATCTACAAGCCCACCTCATACTAGAGCATGAGTAGGTGAGCCTGAGTTTTGTTTTAAAAGATTTTGCTCATTTTGCGGCAATGAAGCAAATGAAGAAGCAGAAAAGAAGAAAGCACAGAATGTTCGTCGTAAAATACGTAATGTTTCCACACTTGAATTTAAGGATTCTATATTAAAGGTAGCTCGGACTCGTTCTGATGACGTGGCAAAAGCTGTGATTGCTCGTATTGAGTATGAGTTTGACTTAGTTGCTGCTGAAGCTAAGTACCACGATAATTTTTATAATATTTTTCTGAGGCCCACTACGGGGCATAAAGTCGGTCGACCTGAAGACGATTTAGTGAATTTGGCGATGGAGAAAATATTTCAATACATTGAAAATAATGATGATTGCCAATTTTCATTGGAAGAATTGAAAGATATTGGCAACAATCCGACTATGGATAATAAAACGATTAAAAGGAGATTGAAGTTAAAATATGGCGAAAAAATTATTATAATGGAGAAAAGAGGGAGTTTAACCATGATCTGTTTTATTGATAGTCAACATGATATTCTCAATAAAGTATGGTACGAAAATAGAAAACAAAATAGAAACGAAGAACGATTTAGAGTCCTGAAAGCTGCTGCAGCAATAATTCGAGAAGATATTCAATCTGTAGTGATTGACAATGAATAAAATGACATTTCACTTCGATCAACAGTACCGTTTTTTTTATCATTAAAACAAAATCTAATCAAACTTTCACTATTACAATAGATCGTGGAGTATGCCTAGGGGGGAAACCTCGTTAAAAAAATGCGCCGAGTACATTACCTCATAGGTGGTGCGGAAATATGTGCATACTACGTAAGATATGAATTTCTCAAACTTTCAAATGACGATATCTTATGAACAGTGAGTCGTACGAAAAAAAGTGTTTATATGATTTTTGTAGAGAATTGTATAATCTACAACTTTGGTCTGAACTATTTTTTCGATAAAAATTACCGTTTTCGAGAAAAACGGAAAAAATGAAAAATTCGCACTTTTGACCTTGAATAAAATTTTTTGCAGAAGAGGGATCGATGGGGACTTTTGGCATTTTGTTTCTAATAATGTATTAAACATCTCTACCAATTTTCAGCTCTATGCGAATTTTTCCGAACTCGAATGTCTATTTTGACTGGACTAAAGGCTAGTCACCGGATTTCGACTCAGAGCATCAGCGTGACTCATTTTTGCTCCTGACTTGTACACAACATCGCAATCGAACTCCTGAATAAGGCTCCACCAGCGAGCAACACGTGGGATCATATCTCGTTTTAAAAAGGTTGATCGTAATGAGTTACAATCTGTTACTATAGTAAATTTGATCCCTAATAAATACGATCTAAATTTACACAGAGAACTAATGACTGCAAGAGTTTCTAGCTCATATGATGAAAAGTGTTGCTCTCCTGGTGATGTTTGCCTACTGTAAAACGCGACTGGTTTCAGAATTTTATCATGTTTTTGAAACAGAATACTGCCCACGCCGTGCTTGCTTGCATCAGTGTGCAATTCAGTTTCTAGAAGAGGATCAAACAAACTGAGAATAGGTCGAGAAACGAGTTTATTTTTAAGATTTTGAAACGCTTGCTCTTGGTCTCAGCCCTACTCCCATGGACAGTTATTCTTCAGCAATTTAGATAAAGGTCGTGAAATATTGGCAAAATCTTTAATAAACCGCCTAAAAAAACTGGCTAATCCTAAAAACTGTCGAATGTTATGAATATTTTTGGCCTAGGGAAATCTTCTACTGCCTCGGTTTTTTGCTTGCCAGGTTTAATGCCTTCTGCTGTAACTTCAAAACCTAAAAAGTCTATTTAAGTCTGAAAATATTTACATTTAGAAATTTTCAATGTTAGTCCAGCTTCGTGAATCTTTTTGAGCACCAATTCGAGTTTATCCAATCCCTCTTCGATAGACACCGATGGGACTAAAATATCGTCCATATAGACAATTACGGAATTAAATCGCAACTTATCCAGTACCTTATTTATTACCCTTTGAAAAACAGCAGGGGCGTTGCTAAGCCCGAAAGGCATTCTATTGAATTCGTACTGCCCATCGGGCGTTAAGAAAGCTGTTTTAGGTTTTGCTTGCTCAGTAAGATTGTGAAGCTAAATCAAGAGAACCGGATAATCTCTCTAATTGATCCTCAATGATAGGTAATGGATAGTACAGTTTAAGGGTTTTTCGATTTAATGCCCTGTAATCAATGCATAACCGTTTATCCCCCGTCTTTTTTTTGACAATTATAATGGGGCTTGCAAATGGGGAAGAAGATTCTTTGATTATGCCATATTCTAACAGCTCGTCTATCATGTTTCTAATTTCAGACCTTTCACTATAAGACATTCTATAATGTCTATGAACAACGGGCTCATTATCCGAAACCGCAATATCCATTTTTTCTACGGTAGTACAACCTAGTAGTAAATAGATTGGGAACTTTGACTCGACGATGTATCTATCACTTGGCTCGCCCTGGCTCGCCTCCGTGATACATCGTGAGCTAAACTTTCCCAATCGATTAAAAGACCGTATAGATTGGAGCCTTCGTTAGAGTCTCCGATTCCCTAACCGTTCGCACAACTTGAAGCTGCAGTTAGAGCCTCCTAAAAGTAATTCGATTCACAATAGATCTTATCACCGGTTCGGCAGCGCTGCACTCGGCGCCTCGGATACAATGTTAGCATATTCTTACACTGCGTGGTAAACATTCATCCAGCGAAATTTAACAAAAAATAAAACGATATGCAAACTCACCTGTGTATCGCGGCGAATGTTCCAAATACACTCACAAAAAATATTTACCATTTATTACTCCACTCAAGATACTAACATACGCAAAATAACATCGTTTTAAGGGAACTAGATGGTCTTGGCAAGAATTTTAGATTACATACATACATTGTGATAATATTTACCAAACAGTTTTGATCTCTTTTTACACAATTTTTACATAAAATATGATGATATTATGGTTTGATATGGTGCGAATTTAATGCTCTCGTTCACAACCACACCAGATCGGGTGCTCTAATTCGGGCTGTATCCCTACATGAGGGCACTCACTTAAGCATCAAACTGTGACACTACATCAATATAGTAGATACGAATAAATATGATGATATTATGGTCTGACTGGTGCAAATTTAATGCTCTCGTTTACAGCCACACCAGATCGGGTGCTATAATTCGGGCTGTATCCCTACACGAGGGCACTCACTTAAGCATCAAACTGCGGCACTACTTCAATATAGTAGATACGAATAAATATGATGATATTATGGTCTGACATGGTGCAAATTTAATGCTCTCGTTTACAGCCACACCAGATCGGGTGCTATAATTCGGGCTGTATCCCTACACGAGGGCACTCACTTAAGCATCAAACTGTGGCACTACATCAATATAGTAGATACGAATAAATTTGATGGTTAAACAAACTTACCTTGTGACGTTTGACCATAATTATACGAAGCGTTGCATCCGAAGAGATTTATATATTCACTATGTAGTCCAGTCTTCATTGTACCGGGCATCAAGCACAAGTTTAGAGTAAAAAGAAGAAAAAAGAGTTTACTTGACTTCTCCATTCCTTAGTACCAACTCCAACCGCAGGTGGCGTTCGCGCGCAACACGAAACGTCATTACTTTAGAGCTAAGTAAAATTTTGTAATGTCTTTTTAGGGTGTTTTGCGTCTCCGCAAAGCTGGGCACAAAGGGCGGGTTATAAATCTCTTCGGATGCAACGCCTCGTATAATTATGGTCAAACGTCACAAGGTAAGTTTGTTTAACCATCAATTATACTAACGTCGTTGCATCCTCGAGATTTATATATTCACTATGTAGGATGTTCAGAGCTATTGCAAAATTTATTCAAAATGAAAAATGTTAACAGTTTTTAATCTTGAGAAACCACCCACCACCTATTATAATCAATTTATTGACTAATACACAATTAACTTAAGGTTTATGTACAATCATAGATAGCTTCTGCAAAGGCACTCTCATCGCAGTTGGAGGACACGGGACGATTGTAGAAGTTAGCAAAGACTAGGCTGCTCCCAGACCAACCAGCACATTTCTTAATTAGATCGATTGACAGACCTTTGCGATAAACTGCTGAGGTCGATGCGTGCCGCGTGCTATGTGCTGAAAAAACTTCTGTGTTTATTCCGCTTTCTTTCATTATTTCTTTAATCCACCTACTAATAGTGGAAGGATAAGCGCTGTGAATAGGTTTTCTGGTGGTCAAAAAGAGTCGCTCAGAGTTAGGTGCTGAGCGTAAATGCTGCGTCATCTCCAAGTACGAACAGAGTGTCTTAGCTGGACATATTTGACATTTATTTGGAAATAAGGGAATGACTAATCGAGGCATACGACGTGTGGGTGCCGATGTTTTAATAAGATCATTAACTATAATTTCAATATTTGTATCGCCTATCCTAATATTCGATACTCTTATGAGTGACAATGTCTGGACTCGTTGTCCTGACGACAATGCAAGAAGAATTGCCAACTTTTTAGTAATAAGGCCAAGCGTCAAACCCTCGTTAGGAAAAAGATTAGATACAAAGTCTAGGACCTTATTTGGGTCCCAAGTAGTTTGATACCTAGGAAAACTGGGTCTAGATCGAAAAACTCCCTTAAGGAATCGAACGACTACGTCGCACTCGCTAAAATCTTTACCAAATAGTAAAGCAAGTGCTGATCGACTGGTGTTTAAGGTGGAATAACTGGCTCCGTTATTGTATTCGTGGGTCAAAAACTCCATTATGAACGGCATGTTATTAAGAAATGGATCCCTATTGTTTGAATTGCAAAAACGCCACCATTTCTTTAAAGCGACGTTATATTGTTTAAGAGAGTTTTTCGATAAGGATCCTATCATAATCTCTATTGTTTCTGGGAGTAGTGAGTGTCTTGCAAAAGCTGACCTGATAACTGACATGATACCAGGGTAAGTGTCCTCCACCGCGGGTGAGGTTCCCTGGAAGGAGATAGCAGAAGATTACGATTGGGGTGAAAATATATTGGTTCCCGAGCCATAAGAGCTTTGAACAGAGGAAACCAGGCTTGACTTGGCCAGTGAGGCACTACCATTATGCCAGTCGCTTTATCATTAATTATTTTTCGAAGGCATTTTAAAATCAGAGAAAAAGGGGGGAATGAGTAAAAGAAGTACAGACTCCATTCAATTGTAAACGCGTCTACGTTAAAAGCACAGATCACCCCCAATAGATACCGCATTACGGGCATCAGACGCGTGCCAAACATATGTGATATTGCACAAATGTTAGTAGTCGTTGTTTCAGTGCTGACCAAGTCTTTGACCTGGAAGTTTGTCCGTGCGAAAAAAGTTATTTGTGTTTTAAGCGTTTGTTTTCGACAGAAAAATGACTTCTTGTTGTGTGAAATGGTGTGGACAAAATTCCAAGACATCTAGCTTGAAGAAAGATGGTATAACTTTTCATCGGTAAGTAAAAATTCATTTGGAATTATTTTTCGCAGAGGTCAAGTTAAAATGGACGTGTTATGTTGATTGTCCAAGCGCGTTGATGTCTTTTTGAAAAGGTCTCTTTCTCTCATATGTTTATTTCATATGTTCGTCTCTTTCTGTCATAGAACCAAAATGTGACCAAGAATTACGAGTGATGCACAACTAACTTTCTAGAAAATAATAATAGGTATATCGATATTTGTCCTATCATAAATTGCATGTAGATTTTTTTTGTCAACAAGGAAATACGGAATTAATAATTAAATAGGAACTATTTGCATTCTTTCAACGAAGAATTAAATAAAATTAAGATATATTTATTCTTTATTTTTATTAGGCTTAGCAGCATTTATTACTGTATAAAATATTATTACTGTACCTTACCAGAAAGTCAAATCCAAAGGCTGCAGTGAGGAGGGTGTATACTAAACTTGTACATTTTAAAAACCAATACATTTTATTGTATCTTGTGTGAATATTTTAATAAATATATTTTTAATTTCATTAGTGCTTTTATTCCTACTCTATTATTGCTCGGCTTGCTCCATGGGCGGCGGCAATCGCATACCATCAGGTGAGCCGTCTCGTCTGCCGCATATAACATAAAAAAAAAGTTGTTATCTAATTGTATATTTATATTATTTTACTTATAGTTTTAGTATTGTTTCTCTCACACCATCAACAAACTTAAAGCTTATCTTAATGGTTGAGTGGCAAAAAACGTCTTCCGGTATTAAGTACAACACTTATAGTTACACTTTGTGCAATAAGAATAAATAAATTAACTAAACTTTTATTAAATATTCTATTATATCAACGTTTCGTAACTTAATGAAACTTGATAAATTTAATTTCACTCACTATTACAGCATATTTTGTAAGTAGAGGACGGTAGTTTAATTTAAACAGCATAGATTGAAAGTCTAGTTAAGTTCTTGTTAAAATCATTTTGATAATCAATAAAATTATATTAGGTTATCGACATTGAATAAAAGTTATTTTACTCGTCACATCACTACTGGACCGACTGGTCGTTGAAGTAGCCAATCACGTAGCGAGTGTTACGTCTCCCTCTCCCCTTTCCTACCGCCTAAGTTGACACGTTGAAATTAGAAGAAAGCGGTACTCATACGGCATCTATTGGGGGTGATCTGTGGTTAAAAGCGGATGGGTCCCTTTTCCACGATATATAACGTTGGCATTTATAATTTAATCGGGAAGCAAAAAGATCAACTTCTGGCCGTTTAAACTCGTGAACAATATCATTGAAAGCTGTAGAAGACAGATTCCACTCCGTGTCAATGTTCGAGCGTCTAGACTCCTCGTCAGCTTCCACGTTATCTCTAGATTTAATGTATGATGCGAAAACATACAGTTGTCTCTCTTCGCACCATTCCCATATACGACGTGCGATGTCATTTAGATGGGTGTATTGGATGCCACCCATTCGGTTAATATAGGATATGGCCACTGTATTGTCAATTCTTAATAAAATTTCGCAATTGCGTATGTTACTCGCAAAACATTGTAATCCCAAAAAAAATTGCTTTCAATTCAAGTTGATTAATGTGATTCTGGGATTCAACAGAGTCCCAGAACCCATTCGACCGTTCCCCATTACACATAACACCCCACCCCGTTAAGGATGCGTCTGAAAAGATTTCCAAGGAAAATTGACCATTACGAATCGAATTAGAAAGGTTCATTATATTTTTCTGCCACCAGCTAAAATCTTTTATTAAAGTTTTCTTAATTGGCATTTCAGCATCATAATTGTTGTTAGATTTTTTTAAGGCTAGATACTTTTCTCTTTCTAAAAGTTTCGTGTACATCCATCCATATGCCATAGCTGGACAGGCAGAAGTGAGTACTCCTAAAAACTTTGCAAAGTCTCTTATTATAATATGTTTTCTTTGAGAGACATCCTTAACGAGATCTAATATTTTATTACGTTTTCCCATAGGAAGACCAATTGTCATATTAACCGCATCGAGTTCAAAACCCAAGAACTGACGACATTGACTCGGAACAAGTTGACTTTTTTCGTGATTAATACCGAAACCCAAGTGAGTCAATAATTTAACCGTTTCGTTAACACAATTAAGGCAGGCTTCATACGAATTTCCTAAGCAAAGGAAATCATCTAAATAATTTACAATAAAAAATCCTTTATCTCTGAGAAAACTTACTACCGTTTTAAGCTATTTTGTGAATATGTATGGGGCTGACGAGAGACCAAACGGAAGACACTGAAATTCGTAAGTTTGACCTTCAAATTTAAATCTTAAATATTTTTTGGATGAATCATGCATATTTATAAGAAAATATGCGTCCTTAAGATCCACACAAGCCATGAAACAGTCTTTAGACATAAGTTTAGCCGCTGTGCGATAATCCTCCATCTTAAAACGTCGACTATCTACAAATTTATTAAATGATTTGAGATTGAGGATAAACCTGTATTTGCCATCTGTTTTAGGTATGAGGAATATCTTAGATAGAAACTGGCCTGGCTTGTCCCCACAGGGGAGGACTGCTCCCATTTTAAAAAGTTTTTCTACTTCCAAACGTAAATTCAATATTTCCAAATCGGAAAAATCCGTATTTACAGGCGCAATATTTTGCAAGACTGGTGTACATACGGGAATTTTATATCCAGATACTACCTCTAAAATACTAGGGTCGTTAGTAACACATTTCCAATTTTCAAGAAACTTTTTAAGTCTACCTGAATGATTATGTACCTCTATTGGGTCTTGGGTTGGGGCCTGGAGCTCGATCGAGTCTTCGATGATTCTTGGTGACGTTCTGTCGCTGGAACAAACTTCCTCGTTGAGCGGTAAGGTTGACTCCTCGCCCCGCCCCGCCGGTTCCCGCGCTGAGATTGACGGGGAGGGCCTCTCCAGTTTCCCTGCTGACCAACGGTCCTCTTGGTAGTTGAAGCGTCGAGACTTTGTGTCTTTTTGATCTGTAGACCAGATTTTTCGGCTGACTTCGATGCCTTTATTTTATCGGATAGATTTTCTCCAAAAAGAAGAGCGTCTCTTTGAACGTCCTGTATAATATCTAAGAATTTCTTATCCAGTGTATATGTGATAAGTTTCCTTCGATTGAGGGTATTTTCGAAATGTAGGTCCAGCAAAATTTGATTTGTCTCCGACAATCGTTTAATAACATCCATCCTATCCCAATCCTTGTCAATAAGAGATGATGTTAAATTCGTCAATGCTGAGATGCCAAGACCAAGTTGGCACTGAGCTTTCTCTAGGCGCTTATCCCGATTTTTTGTCGAATCTGTCAATACAGCCGCTATCTCGGGATTTAATTTTGGCGCCTTGACTAGCTGGAAATTATCAGGCACAAGAATTTTTTCCGTCAGTTCCTTCTTCTGCTCCTTATTCAGACCCTCACACAATATACGCCCCCAACGTTTAGAGATTTCCTCCTGAATTTTTGGTCCGAAAACCTCTTGTTTCCCTTTAGAGTTCCCTAACGCGTCAAGTATATCTACAGGAAGGCTAGGAGCGGACGTGTTCTGCTGGCTAGTTGAAGGCATAGGCTCAACGCCAGATGAGCAGGGAGCAGCAGTTATCGCAGGTTCGGGTAAGAAGTCTCCAGGTGGAGTTTCATTGTGAACTTCAACAACATGCACATTGGATCTAACGTTATACGGGGAATTTGATACGTCAGAATCTACTTCATATCGATCTGGACTCCCTTCATCGTAATAAGAATGCTCGGGGCTTCTTTCACTACAGTTGTAACCTGTAGACAAATAAACCAAGGTCATGGTCGCATCATGACACAATAAATATTTTATAACTTTAAGTCTGACCGAGATCGCATCACGGTACTTGACGACTGTAAACAAGACTACGATCGCGTCGTAGTACTTAAATGTGTACGACTATAATCGCGTTATAGTACAAGACACACAAAAAAAATATATATCAATAAATAAATTCCATCCGGAATCTATTTGCGGCTCAACTTAGTACGATAAAATTTAAAATATAACATAACAAATGAGTATGTTTTTATGGGTGGTTATGTAGGTTTTAACATAAAACCCGTCAAAATTAAAAGAAATAATTATTAAACTTTGAGAAAAAAAAAATATCAAAAGAAGGTAGTTGTGATTTTTTCTTTGTTGCTCAAATTGTAATGTAAATCTCTTTATACCATGAGAATTACTATGATTTCGTAAAATAATTATTCATTTTGCGTAAAACTTCTATTAAAATGAAAACATTACGTAGGTTGGTAGGTATTTACTTACTTTTGTCACTGCTATCCGACTCATATCGGCGCAAGCGCTTTTCCAACTTTCGTATCTTTTTCTTGATATAATCTTGAGAACTTTTACGTTTCCGTTTACCCATAGCACTATCACAATTTTAAGTTCGAAATAAACACAATGCACTAAACGTTAGTTACTAATTTCCTTAATTTAAAGTTAAGAGATGCTACGATGCCCGCACAAATCAAGCGAATGACGTTTCGTGTTGCGCGCGAACGCCACCTGCGGTTGGAGTTGGTACTAAGGAATGGAGAAGTCAAGTAAACTCTTTTTTCTTCTTTTTACTCTAAACTTGTGCTTGATGCCCGGTACAATGAAGAGTGGACTACATAGTGAATATATAAATCTCGAGGATGCAACGACGTTAGTATAAATGATGATATTATGGTCTGACATGGTGCAAATTTAATGCTCTCGTTTACAGCCACACCAGATTGGGTGCTATAATTCGGGCTGTATCCCTACACGAGGGCACTCACTTAAGCATCAAACTGTGGCACTACATCAATATAGTAGATACAAATAAATATGATGATATTATGGTCTGACATGGTGCAAATTTAATGCTCTCGTTTACAGCCACACCAGATCGGGTGCTATAATTCGGGCTGTATCCTTACACGAGGGCACTCACTTAAGCATCAAACTGTGGCACTACATCAAGAACCATATTTTCTAAAATAAACATAATACAATAGAATAGTGCATGTGTACAATAGAATAGAAACTGATTGATAAATAAAGTAAAAACTGTTAGAATTACCTTCTTTTTTATAAGTTTTAGATATACACTTAAAACGAACCATCTTTTTGAGTAGTTATCTAAGACCTTGAATGTAGAATTAATTTAATGAATGCACGACCACTGCACTGCTAGAATTATTCTCACAAATGAATAAAAGCCGATAGTCAACATAATGTTCCCGGCGCGTGTAAGTCGAAAGATAAGGTGACTGCATACTGTACGGAATTGAGTTCGTGTTATAAAATACAAGTTGAGCGCAAGTCCAAGGTTATATTTTTAGTATTTACAAACGAATAACTAATACGATATGTGTTTCTTACACGTAAACTATTATTGTTTTATAAAATAGTTTAGTTCTTTTATGTATGAAAGACAAATCAACCTCAAATTACAAATTATTTTTCTCTTTTGAGTGTTATAATAGAGAAGTGGGGGATAATAAAAATATTTTGAATCAATAGAAGTAGGTAATGACTTTCAAATTATACATCAACTCATAGTAACCTTGCCACTTGTTATAAGTGCATTAAAAATGTTGCATTACCTGCACAAATATCAACTACAAATTTGTATAAAATAGTAACAAGAAAGCTCGTAAACATTTTGACATATTAACCAGCTTGGTTGTGATATAAAAATATGCATATAAAATATTGGTTAACTAACACAGTGAAAACTGTCCTTTAGTAACGTACGGTAACACACAGAAATTATTTTGCTTACCAATTACTTCCAGGCTCACTCGCACATTCAAACATTACCTGCTAACGCAGCGAGAATGGGTATTATCATTTTGCCACCGTACACTGTAAGCCAAAGAATTTGAACAAATTACATGGTAACTATTATTGTATGACTAACTGAAAAAGAAGTTACTGGGCAGTTGATTTTGATACAAATAAATAAAAAATATAATAATTCAAACATCCTCTAAACATTTAGTACTCTCAGTTGTACAGGGTGTCCGGTGGCAGAATTAGGATTTTGAATTTAAATAAAAAAAAAACTTCAAAAGATATACATTTAATGTTACTATCATATAAACCAAGAGAAGTGCGGGTTTTATTTTTTAAAAATTATATCATCTAAATGTTTACCGTCACGTCGGACACACTCTTGGAATCTGACCTCAGTATTCCGCGCCACTCGCTGGAGAAGTGACGTCGGGATGCCGTGAACTTCGCGAACGATATTCTCTTTCAATGCTGAAATGGTCGCTGGGTTTGTTTTATAAACTTTACTTTTGAGGCAGGTACCCCCACAGAAAAAAGTCCATTGGAGTGAGATCCGGCGACCTGGGTGGCCAGGGGATGTCACCAAAACGGCTTATCAATTTACTAGGGAAGAAATCACGAAGAAGTGCCATGGTCTCTCTAGCAGTGTGTGGTGTGGCGCCATCTTGTTGGAACCATGTGTGTGAACTGTAGGCAGGATGTTCTCTTAGCGTGGGTAAAAAATAATTGTCCAGCATGAGCCTATAAGATACACCGTTCACAGAAATGGCTTGGCCTCGATGATTTAAAAAAAAATAGGGCCCGATTATTCCACTGTTTGACAGTTCACACCAAACCGTGACTTTGGGACTGTGAAGTGGCTGTTGTTGAATGTTTTAAACGTGGATTTAGTCCTTTCGGCGCCCAATATCGGCAATTCTGTTTGTTAACACTTCCATTCAAGTGAAAATGGGCTTCGTCACTCCAAAATATTGTGTTCACCGTACGAAATCGTTGCAACATTGTTTCGCAGAAACTTTTACGCATATTGTAATCATTAGGCGTAAGCGCTTGCACAATTTGAATTTTGAAGGGGTGAAAACGAAGATCCGTTTTCAATATTTCGTGCACCACCGTTTTTGGGAGCCCTAGAGCAGTCGCCCTTTTACGCACGGACTGTCGCGGGTTATCGCGCAAACTGTTTGCGACAAGTTCGATGTTGACATCACTTCTCGACGTTCGGCTGGGACCCGGCCGCGGATTGTTCACTGCTGAACTTGTTGTCCTGAACCTTCGCACCCACGATCGAATCAGATCTTCACTTGGCGCATCACGCAAACGTCGGATATTGTAATGCGAACAAAACCTTCGACGAGCAAAAGCACAGGAATCATTACCTTTAAAATACGCTTCGATTGCGAACGCACGTTGTTCACCTGTCCACTGTGGCATCATAACCAAGTAACCCGCACGAATGACAAATCGAACGCGACCCCACGCGTGCCCCTGCGTTCAACGGTTTTAAAATAATTCGAAATTTAAATCCTAATTCTGCCACCGGACACCCGGTACAAGGAAACAGAAATCTTACAAAACACAGTGAAATGTACTATAAGCTACCTCTTCTAATTAATATTTAGGTGAAAGACATTTGCCAAATGAGGTACCTATATGGTTGATGTACTTATTAACTACAATTTTTAATTACCAAAAAAAAAAGCTTTCTACACTAAAACAAATAACCTTTTAAACCGTTTTCTTTGCTTTGAAGTGTACATGACGTATTCTTCATTGCGGATGGCTTCTATGTACACTATCCTAAATAGTAAATATCTGATTGTCACAATATGTTACCATCAGGCGGACCGTAAGCTTGTTTGCCACTATAAAAAAAATATATGGTTTAGTAACTTTCAGACAAATACACATACACACATTATTAAATTATCATTTCAAGGAACTATAATTGTTATAAAATTTTGAGAATTCGATTCATTTTGTGTGGGATAAGTAAATAAAATAAATAAATAGATGCATAACCGACATGGCGTTTATATTGCACCTAAAATTTAAACTCCATTGGTTTACTGGTAGAGAATGTCTAGATGGCGGTGATTTTAATTTATTTTATGAATAACTCTAACAATTCAAGAATACGTTGTAACTTTCATTATAGTTACGTGTATTTGTTGATTTGTGTTAATTAGATGAACCATCATGTAAATAAATAAAATATTTTAAAGCAGGCAAAACCACGCGCGGTGCGTAGTGTTCCTTCATTATTTACCGCGGCAGTACCTAAATATTAAATCGTTGACGAGCGATTACCTAAAGCTAAAACTTTCGGTAATTGGATGAACCATCATGTAAATAAATAAAATATTTTAAAGCAGGCAAAACCACGCGCGGTGCGTAGTGTTCCCACATTATTTACCGCGGCAGTACCTAAATATTAAATCGCTGACGAGCGATTACCTAAAGCTAGAACTTTCGGTAAGTAATTCGAGATAATTGTTTGTTTCAATATTGCTGGTTGGCAATATTTGAATGTGTGCAAGTGACTTACAGTTTTACAGTTTTAATGTGTGATTGAAAATGTTTGTACATATAATGAGCGTCAATTATATAGATCACCATTATTTTCTGTGATCAATATCTGATCATCCACGCTTCGTGATATTTATTCTCCGAGGAACACAGCAAGCTGAGATAATGTTCGTGAGTTTATTTTTTATTATCTTTTATATCAACTATTTGGTTTGGGCGGCTGCGTCAATGTTTATTTGTTTTGACAGGCATTTACTCCAGATAAATGTCGCGGTCTTCACACATCGGACTAATCTTCTAGTAAGTACATGTTGTAATAAGAATGTTTTTTGTTTGCAGGTCTGATTCAACTTCTGAATCCCGGAAGAGAGTTCTCGCTGAGGAGTTTTACGTGTCCGAGTCGGAGTATAGCTCGGGTGTAGAAGATCCATGGTAAATATTTTGTCCAATTCTTAAAAACTAAACACTGGTTAATTGAGGTATTATCAAATAATTACCTTAGCTTAGTTACTAACATATTGTTGTTTTTGTTACAGCCCGCCGATAAAGCAACGCAAAGCCAGTAAAAAGGCCAACGAGGAGAAGTCGAAGCCAATTAGAAAGTCGAAGTACGTATGTTTCCTCCTCACAATATTTTAAACATGTAACTTAGAAGATTTGTTAAGTAATCAATCTTATAGTGTATAGCTGAAATGCATTTTGAGAGTTGGATCTCACTGCACCTGTTATTTGTACTATTGTAATCTGTAAGGTGTAAATATTACCCTGGGTTGGGCTGTTAAAATTCTAAAGATAAACGCTATACTTCTTGCCTGTCTTTTTATCATAGTGTGTGATGGTATAACTAGTCTATCATTGTGCGGTTTCTCCTTGTTTATTCAAGATTTTTTTATGCTAGAGGCGGGCAAACGAGCAAGCGGATCACCTGATGGATGGTAATCACCACCGCACATAAAATTCTGCGAGATCGGAGAGGTCGCTGATGCGACCTCTCCGAATTCGTCCTTTCAGAAAGATTTTAATTTAAATCTTAATGTCTATCATTAATTTACAGGAGCAGCAAGTCGAAGGCGAACAAAAACGCCAACGTCTTCGAAGAGTTGTTCGGAGACGCAGCCGAACCTACACCGCCGCCGCCACAATCAAAGTTGTGGTCGTCTTTATCTCGGCGTGTAGCGGGCGGCATTAGTCGACGATCGATACTGCAGACGGGCGGTGAATTTTTTGTGGACCTCCGAGTATTCGACACGTCGACTATTGTAGATCTGGACTCGCGGGACCGCTCCGACAAGTGGAGCGGTTGTTTGCGGATTCGCCTCACCCCGGAGGATCCGCTGTGGTCCACAATAAAGACTATATTTAAAGACAGCAGTCGGCTGTTCCAGGGTGAGGCGACATTTTTGAGGTGATATTTTTAAGTTAGTGGAATAAAAAAATTAAGTTAACATTTTTTTTTTCTGTTTAGCAAGTAGGTCACATAATCAGGTAGGTAGTTAATGTAACTTAGTAACAAGCACAATGGCTACATTGAGAACAATTTTTTGTTCAGTATGTCAAGCATCTATAATTAAAAAAGAATTTCCGGGACACTTGCGAAGCCTTGCCCACAAAAATAATACATTAATTAATTATGATGATGGAATTCAGACTGTTAATTCAGCTTTTAGAGGTCGTATAGTATCATATCGAATAACCCCCGACTGTGAATTCACTTCCAGCGGTGAGAAGTTGGCGATTACTTCACCTACTCACTTCATGCATTGTATTTCGTCTAAGTTACGGAAAGTGCTTGATTTGGCTATCGCATCTCATATTAATATAAAGGTGAACTTTGAATTATTTGTTAAAGTTATTTTACCTAAAGACGATACGATGGAAATAAAATCATTTGCTACGGAAAATATTCCCATATTTTCGAACTATTCTTTTGACAACTTATTAGATAATATTTCAGGATTATTATGTAAAAAGATAGATGGATTTCAAGAAAAGGGGAGCGGGTGGTCTCTTTTGGATATACTTTATCTCGAATCTAATATAAACAAATATTCACCGCTCAGAGGTTCTAGCTATTTAGAATTGCCAAAAAAAATTAAATCAAAAAAGGCTTGCTTGAATATCAGAAACGAAGATGAATATTGTTTTGCTTGGACAGTTTTGAGTGCTTTATACCCAAAGGTTAAAAACGCCAGTCGAGTACAATCATATTCACACTTTAGCGATGTTTTGAATCTTGATAACATGCATTTTCCAGTTTCATTTAAAGACATTAAAATATTTGAGAAAAATAATCATGACATTAGCGTAAATGTTTATGGCTACAAACAAAACATTGTTGGGCCATTGTATAAGACATTATTAAAAAAGAAAAATCACATTAATATGCTTCTGTTAGAAAATGGTATGAAATCACATTATTGTCTAATAAAAGATTTAACGAGATTAGTTCGAAGTCAGATTACAAAGCACCATGGAAAGTTGCACTTTTGTGATGAATGTGTATTGTTTTTTAAATCAAAACAAGATCAAGATAAACATATTTGTGGGGGTGTTGTTACGTTATTACCAGAAATTGGCAGTAAAATGCAATTTAAAAATTATCAATGTATGCAAAATGTTCCGTTCGTTATTTACGCGGATTTTGAGTCAATTTTGCAGCCATGTAATGAGAGCAAAGGCGCGCACACATTAAAAACACAAAAACATCTACCGGCGGCGTTTGCTTATTACATTGTTTGTAATTATGATAATTGACTTAACCGATTAGTGACCTATCGAGGGACTGATTCTGCGTCACAGTTCGTAAATCAATTGGAAAAAGATGTGAAGCGTATTTATAGTGTTATTAAATCAGCATCTGAAAATCCGGTTCCAATAATTTATAGCGATAAAGAACGATCTAGTTTTGAAAAGGCAGAGTACTGTTATTTATGCGCTAATTTGCTGATAGGAGATAAAGTGCGGGACCACTGTCACTCTTACTGCAATATTCAGTTTAAAATACCTTCGTTTATACCAGTAGTCTTTCATAATTTATCGGGTTACGACTGCCATTTATTCATTCGTGAACTAAGTAGTTTTCCGGGTGAAATTAAAGTTATTCCCAAAAACAAAGAGAATTACATATCCTTCACCAAGTTTATTCAATTTTCAACTAATAATTTTATTGCAGTGCGGTTTGTTGATTCCTTCAAATTTTTAGGGACAAGTATCGAACAATTAGCTAAAAATCTACAACAAACTGACTTTACACATTTACGTGCTTATTGTAACAATGAAAATGAATTATTGTTGTTAAGTAGAAAGGGAGTGTACCCATACGATTACATATCAAACTGGAAGGTATATGAAGAGGAGAACTTACCGTCCATAGACAAGTTTTATAATAATCTCTCTAATGAAGCTATTAGTCAGTCTGATTACGAACATGCAAAAAAGGTGTGGAAATGTTTTGATATAAAGAACTTAGGACAGTATACTGATCTATATGTAAAGAGCGATGTATTGATATTAAGTGATATATTTGAAAAGTTTAGTAAAACATGTAAAGTTAACTACAACTTAGATCCTGCTTATTATCTCATGTGTTAAGTTCACAATGCCTAATGTAAGGCAGGTCAAAATAAATATTGTCATGAATAACGAACCTATCGATGTCATAAACTCCACAGTTTTTCTAGGTATCACTCTGGATACAAAATTGCAATGGAGCCCTCATATTGCTGTCTTGGCAGGAAGACTTAGTTCAGCTGCATATGCAGTTAGAAAGATAAGGAATCTGACTGATATCGGGACAGCGAGACTGGTTTATTTTAGCTATTTTCATAGTCTGATGTCATATGGTCTACTACTGTGGGGATCCGGTGCTGACTTACAAGCCATCTTCATTTTGCAGAAGAGGGCCATCCGTGCCATCTACGGTCTTAGATCACGTGACTCACTCAGAGAAGTATTCAAGGAAATCAATATTTTAACCGTATCATCTCAATACATTTTTGATTGTATTATGATTGTACGCAAGAACTTGCACCTTTACTCGCAAAAATCAGATTTTCATAGCTTTAACACGCGAAATAAACATAGGCTTGCTGTTCCAAATCTAAGACTTCAAAAAATTGGAAATTCATTTGTAGGATTGAGCATTAGAATGTTTAATAAGTTACCTCAAAATGTTATTGATTTACCGGTACATAAGTTTAAGTTGCATGTAAAAAACTGCCTAATGCAGAAAGGCTACTATAAAGTAGAGGATTATTTGAATGATAAGGATTCCTGGACATGTTGATCTCTTCGCCTGTCCTCTAATGTATAATTCATTTCATAATTTTTCATTGACGATTTATCTAAACGATATTGATTATAAGCATTGTATATCATACTGTCACTGTAATCATAATTTGTATAAGAATGAAAATTGTAATTACCATATTATTTGGAAAGAGTAACTACTGAGTTTTTTGCTGATTCTTCTCGGTAGAAATTGACATTCCGAATCAGCGGTAGATTACATAATATTTGACATTCATAAATGTTCTTTATTGAATAAAGACATTTTTGATTTTGACTGTATAAAAATTGATTTATATTGATTATTCAATAATTGACAAGATGCTAACCACCTACTATTGTACACCTCGTCCTGCAGTTTATAAGTCTGGATTAAGTAACTACTACTCTTTGTGACCTATGAGGGGAACCTAAGTAGTCATGCTCACTCAAATGTCTCTGAGGTGGTGGCGCTATGTGGCGGGTCATTACATTCCCTCTAATATGGTCGAGTGAAATGATGGCTGACACGTACGTCATACTTGTGAACAGGTGCCACCTTTGGGGACTGGTCTGCTTCGGTTTACCTCATAATATTTATTTAATTATTATTTCCTTTATTTTATTTTGTGTAACAATTAAACTGTATGCCTTGGTATGATGATGACACAACATTGTATGAAAGTTTGGCAATTAAAAAGAGTAACTGGCGAGTTTCTTGCCGGATCTTCTCGACCAGAAACAACTTTCCGAGCCGGTGGTAGAATCGCATTATGTTTATTTATTTCTTTAGTATACTTTTATGTATCAACATATATATGTATTAACATGTAAATTATACATAAGTACTTATAAATAGTTTTAAGTCATTAAAATGTATGACGATTTGTAAGTGCTGTGTACAAGCCTATGCAAATAAAGAATTATTTGATTATTTGATACTCACTGCGCCAAGTCTCAGCTTCGATGCTATGTTACTAAAGACAAAAGTAAAATTGGACTTGCTTTCAGATTTAGAAATGATTAGAATGATACAAAAGGGAATTCGTGGGGGTATTTGTCTGTGTTCTAAAAGATATGCTAAATCAAATAACCAATATCAGCCTGACTACGACCCCTCGCTCTCGCTACCAAACAATTTTTTAATTTATATGGATTGTAATAATCTGTATGGTTTTGCAATGTGTAGTTTTCTGCCATACGCAGATTTTAAATTTCTGAGTAGTAGGGGATGTGAACAATTTGATATCACTAACATTCCCAATGACAGTGATTATGGTTATATTTTTGAAGTTGACTTATATTACCCAGAGAATTTGCATGACCTACATAACGATCTTCCATTTTGCGCACAAAATTATATACCTCCAGGTGCAAAAAATATAAAATTAATTCCTAATCTATTTCATAAATATAACTACGTCATCCATTATGCTCATTTAAAAACCTGTCTACGACATGGATTACACCTCAAAAAAATCCATAAAGGAATATCATTCAAACAAAGCCCTTATTTAAAAGAATACATCGATTTAAATACACATTTGCGTCAAAGCACCGACTCCGCGTTTGAACAAGATTTTTTTTAAATTATTGAACAATAGCATATTCGGAAAAACTCTCGAAGATACTGAGCGTAGAGTAGACGTAAAGTTAGTAACAAAGTGGAGAGATGAGCGAAATAAAACCAACAAATTTCATTCGGCAGAACAGCTCATATCTCGTCCTAACTTTCATAGTGCATCAATATTTGATGAAAATTTGGTGGCTGTTCAACTAAAACGAGAAAAAGTAGTTTTAAACAAACCTATATACATAGGATTTACAGTCTTAGAACTTTCCAAAAATCATATGTACGATTTTCATTATTCGGTCATGAAAAGGCACTACCAACACAATCTGTCTTTGTGCTATACTGATACCGATAGTCTTTTGTATTCAATACAGATGAATGATTTTTACTCAGACTTAAAACAACACTTTTTATCTTACTTCGATACAAGCAACTACAAAAAAGATAATCGTTTTGATATCATTCCTAAAAACAAAAAGTTCCCGGTTTGTTTAAAGACGAGTTAGGAGGCAACATTTTGTTAGAATTTGTCGGATTACGCCCTAAACTTTACAGCATTAAAACGAGCAATAGTGAGATAAAAAAAGCAAAAGGAGTTAAAAAAAATGTTACCAAAAAACTCCGGTTTTCTGATTATGTTAATGTATTGTCAACGGGTGATGAGATAAGAGATAGAAACGTGCTTTTTAGATCGATAAAACATGAAATTTTTACAACAGAACAAAACAAAGTTGCTTTATCAAGAAAAGACGATAAACGATTCATTACAAAAGATAATATTTGCACTGTATCCTGGGGACATTATAATATTACTGTTTAACTTTAAGTCTTAATGTAAATAGACTAATGCTATGTACACAGGACGTCACGTGGAGTTACCTTAGTTGGATTTTGGACCGTCCTTATATCCAAGACACAAGTGCTAGTTTAGCACTGCGGGGGGTAACTTAACTTGACGCCGTCTGTACATTAAACTGATAGTTTTATAAATAATTTAATGGTTACCTATAAGTGTCATACTTATTACATTGTGTAAAACCTATTACTTCTTTTAAGAAATAAATTTGCTAAACAGAATACCTCTTTTTTAGGGTTCCGTAGCCAAAATGGCAAAAACGGAACCCTTATAGTTTCGTCATGTCCGTCTGTCCGTCTGTCCGTCTGTCACAGCCGATTTACTCGGAAACTATAAGTACTACAGTGATGAAATTTGATGGGAATATGTGTTGTATGAACCGCTACAAAAATATGACACTAAATAGTAAAAAAAAGAATTGGGGGTGGGGCCCCCCATACATGTAACTGAGGGATGAAATTTTTTTTTTCGATGTACATACCCGTGTGGGGTATCAATGGAAAGGTCTTTTAAAATGATATAAAGTTTTCTAAAAAACATTTTTCTTAAAGTGAACGGTTTTTGAGATATCAGCTCTCAAAGTCGTAAAAAGTATGTCCCCCCCCTCTATTTTTATAACTACGGGGTATAAAATTCTAAAAAAAATAGAGGTGATGCATGCTAATTAACTCTTTCAACGATTTTTGGTTTGATCAAAGTATCTCTTATAGTTTTTGAGATAGGTTGATTTAACTGTAATTTTGGACTTTGCTGCTACGGAACCCTTTGTGCGCGAGCCCGACTCGCACTTTATGGCCGACTACGACTGGCCGGTTTTATTTTCTTATCCACATCTCATATTATAATTATTTTATTTATTTTATGGTAACTAGATTGAAGGGGAAACAGTGTTAAAATGTTTAACACAATTTAGTAAGTCACCTTACATGAGAACTTGTTGCGACATGATTAAGTAAAATACTGTAGGTACACGTGACAAATTTACCTATAAAGTAATTAGATGCTCCGCGTGTAGTAAATTTGTACAAGAAATATTTACACATTTGCAGTTTGTGCAATCCATCAAACATGCTGAAATGCAAACTTAGCGGTTTTGTATTACGCAGCTTTACATTAAATAACGTCATTTGGTTCGCGGTCCTGCTGCAGATCGTACGTTACCTACATCGATTGTAAGTATAATTATTTCTTGATTTCGATTTTAATAATTAAGAACTTCATTTAAAACAAGGTGTTTTCTAAATTTACTTTCTATTTGTTACAGAAAATGGATAATTCTTCTGACATTATGTTCAGTCAGTACGCCCAGGACCCACTGGAAAACTTCACACAACAATATCAAGAACTCTTGGAACGCCGACCGAAGAAGCAACCAAGAAAACTCAGCCTTGCAAAGAAGAAAACGAACGTTTCTAAGTCGTTCGTCTAATGCAAAGAGAAGCGCGGATTAAAATTAATCCAAATTAAAATTCTGGACTTGCCGAATGACCTCGCATCGATGAACACTTCTGAGGAAGACGATCAAGACGTGGAACTCAACACCCAGTACGTGGTACAAGATTCTGTTGATGAAATTTTGGACCTTACGCACGTTTTAGTTAGGAAAATATCAAAGAGACTATGTGGTGACATTGTATAGTATAGTATAATGAATTAATTGTTAAATATTCTAATTAATGTTTATTTTAAATATTATCATAACAAAATGTAAAACTAGGTACTTGTATATAAAGTATTAATAAGTAATTGATAATAAATGATTTCGATTGAAAACCGTCTTTAATTGTTTATCTAAAAAAGTAAATAAAACTACAGTAATATAAAATATGTTTTTATTAAATTTATTATAGATTTATGCTATTTTCAGAACACTATTTTTTAATACATAGTACATTTTTTAAAGCACAATATTGCTTATCTCTGTGAGTAAAACAATTAAATGAATTTATATCTTTACAGTACATTTCGCATATATTTTTTAGATTACATATACCCTTATCACTTATATCTAGAATATTTTCATGGCCACATAGATATTTTACCCATTTTATTTTCTATTTACCCTTAACAATAATTTTTAAATCTTTCAAATACGGTTTTATTATTCTTTGAAATTCTCTATAGTCAATGTGTCCTTCACTCCATCGGAATCCTCTGTTTCTTTCTACCCACCAAACATGCTTTTTTTCTTCGAGAGTTAAAGTCGAGAATGGATATGGAGGTTTTATCAAAAATTGTTGGGTATGCTCTTGAGTGCTTATAGCTAATTCCTTTACTAAAAAATCATTATTCCGATCTTTGAAGCCTTGCAAGTCCACAATGACCGTATAATCATTCATGATAATTTCTTTACAATATTACTTAACGGTTTGTATTCAAATATGCAATCGTTCAGTATTAAACAGTAGGCAGAAGTCTGATCGGGTATCTCAGCATCGGTTTCTATTTCCAAGCATACGTCGATACACCCCTTCAAGGCTTCGTGTTGGCGAGAACAGTCAACAACGAATAAGGGAGCAATGTCTTTAAACTCTTTCAAACCCAACAACGGCTCAGGTCGACGTCCGTAATAAGACTGTTGAAATCTTGCATATTGATCGTATATTAATGAATATTTATTTTCAGCGAAACTAATGTTTAAGTTTTCGTATGGATAGTAGGTTGAATTAAGGTAAACTTTTACGTCACGTACAGCGCAATGATCGAATTCCGCCATTGACATGGTGGCATTTTGTTTACGATTCGTTTGTAAAGCAATCACAACCATTCGAGGTTTTTCAATCTGTGATGAAGTTTTAATAGACCAAGTATGTTTCCGGGTTTTAGGCATCAATGGATATTCGTACAGATCCCAATGGACAATATTTCAAATTTTTAACATGTCCATATTGTTTTTTTATATGAAAGTAGACATATAATGAACAGACTCGTATTTTTTCTTTTTTCAAAATTTGTCCATTTTCATGCATAAAATAATTATTGAAATTCTTTTTATTCTAAATAGACGTAAGCGCCAAATGACGTCATCGGACGGCTGAATACAGCGATATTCCTTTGCTTATCATTGTTTTAATAAAAAAAGGTACTACTGTCAAAAGTAAATAATACTAGTGTCAACATTGTCAACGTCATTCATACATTCAACGTTGACAAGTTGTCTTTTTTTTTGACAATTACATGTCATGAGTTTGGCATTACGTAAATTTAAAACTATAATGTGCTAAGCAAAGAAATATTTTACATTCTGCCGTCCGATGACGTCATCTTACGTTTTTTAGTTTTTAATTTTTTTCTCAGTAAATAAGCAATATAAAAAATGAATAAATATATATTCGAGCAGCGGAAAAGTAAACAAAGAATTGGTATTTTTTGTTTCAGAGCTTAGCAATTTTGAAATGTTGTCCATTACGAAATGCGACTGTTATCGCTCGATCTCTTTCTAAATGTTTTAACAATTTAATTCTTTCGCGGTCTGATACTTTGACATGCGGGACTCGCCAGACAATTTTTTTTATTATTATGTCTTGAACAACTTCGCCAGCATTTAACTTTAAAGCATTAAGATTTTTGTTACTTCTTAAAAGAACTAATTCATGTTTACAATTCATAATGATTTTTTGGTAATCTTCTGCGAAACCTAACACTTTATTAAGTGGAATAGAGGCTGAAAATACACCATTGATTGTATTGGATATACCAGAAGGGGACCAACCCCAAACACTTGCACATTTAGACTCATTATCATTTAACGATAGATATGATTTTATTGTGGTTGTGATACCTGCATTTTTGATTCTATCTATTTCAATACCGTTTATTTCATAACGGATGTCTTGAAATAAAAATAAGGCGGGATTGTTAACAAAATGAACATTTGATACTCTTTCCTTTTCTTTTGTTGTACTGTTGTGTTTGTACACATCAGCTCTGCGTCTGCCCTCAATATACAAACTGCTGAGCGCAGGTAACACGTACAAATCTTGCTGATTAATCGGTATCCGTATTTCATCATTCTTGTTGAAACTTGTCACATATGGTTTGTATGAATGAAATTCAAAACTTTCAATGCTGTTGTCATGTGACGGAGATTGAGCGATATTTAAAACGTTCATTTTGTCAATCCAAGTATCTTTAAAAATGCTTTATTTTTTTTGGTCAGCTTCTTCTTAGGGTAATGTAGTGCTCTTTTGTGCGATGTTCTCCTTGAACTGATTTGATTTCGAGAAGTAGCAGAGGTTTTATTGAAATTTAAATTTTTTTCCTGAAGTGTAAATACAGCTGGATCTCTTCACCACGTAAATTAATTTGTTTATTTTTTTCGTCTAACAATCTCATATTGATAGAACTTATTGAACTTTGATTGACAGGAAAGTAGATTAAGTTTTTAGGTATTTCTATTATTCGATAACCAGGTGGTACGTTCGGCACAAATTCATAAATTATATGACTTGCTTCTCCGTTCACAAATGACCCGCTCACAATATCACATTCGATGCGTATTATGGTTGTTGATAAAATGTTGACAGGATATTGAGATTCAGTTTTTTTATTCGATTTTACAGCTTCAAGACTAAAACACAAAATCTTGCCAATCGAATATGTTTTATCGAAATAAACATCTTCTGAACAATATATACATGTTTTTAAAGTATTGTTGTTAGCAGTTAATTTCAATGTAGCATTTTTTATGTTGCTCTGAAGATAATCACAAATATCTTGTAATTCATACGATCCTTCGGGTATTTTTATCACTTCATCATTTCCATAATAAAATTTATTGTTTCTTTCATCTATATTGGGAATAGAGTTGAATGTAGAAAAATACAGAAGACCGCACTCATACTCCCCACTTAATTCTAATGTAGGAGAGTAGTTTGTTGTTGAATAAGCGTCTCTACCAGTTATCGACACTGTGAAAGACATGTTTATACTGAACACGATTCTTTATTTTATCCATTATTTAAATGCTTTTTCCAAAAGTTTTTTAAAAAAGTTAAACAGAGATGACCACAATTTATAGTGTCAAACTTTTGATACCGTACAATATTATAACTAATTGACATGTTTCTTAAATAATTTCTTAATTCTAATGGGAGTTGTAAGTCGCCAAAACTATCAAAGTATTTACAGTAGTTGTTTTGTTTGATGTAGGCTACCCAGTGTGTTCCTTTTTTTTTTTTTTTTTTGTTTTCCCGGAAGAAATGCATTACGCAGACCCTGCCGCCAGGGGGCGACAGGGTACTGTCGCCTCCTGGCGGCAGGGTCTGCGTAATGTCTGGCAGGGTCTGCGTACTCACCCTCCGGGCCGCTTCTTCTAACAAGAAGCGGCCTGAGGGCATACCCACTAAAACTCCCGGGGCTCAACCACCCGTGGGTATAGAATGGGGTCACGGGAACTGCACTAGGCTATTCCCCGCAACCCCACTCCCCCACAGGCCCCTACACGGGGTGTGCGGCCACGCCCCTCATCAGACTAGGAGGAGGGGGGTTGGGGACAGCCGGAAGAGCTGAGCCGTCCCCAACGAGCGGTGGAGGTGCCAATGGCAATGCCGGCACAGGGACCCCCGTCCCTGTTGCCGGCTGGCCACCTCCACGGAGAGGACGAAGAGTTCTCCGCCGAACTCGTCCTCTCCTTGCTCGAAGCGGGCCTGCGAGGGGGTTAGACTCGCGCTCCCGCTCCGCCGCCTCCTTCTGCGCCACCACTTCCTCACAGAAGTGGGCGAAGGCCGACCATGCACTCTCCCTATCCAGCATAGCTACAACTATGCTGGACAACGAGAGGTCATGTCCGACCTCCGCGACCAGCGCGGACCGCTGTTGGTCGAAGGACGGGCACACCACCAAAGTGTGGTGCGCCGAGTCCTCCGCAGCGCCGCACTGGTGGCACATAGGAGTGTCCTCCCGTTGAATTCGGTGCAGGTAGTTACCGAAGCAACCATGCCCGGTAAGTACCTGCACCGTCCGGAAGGAGAAAAACCCGTGGGGGCGCTCGAGCCACCGGTCCAAGACCGGGGCGAGCGCCGCGAGCGTGGGACGGCCGTACCTCTCCACTTGGAGAGAGGCCGTCCATGCATCCGTCTTTTGCTGGCGATCCTCTTTTCTTCTCGCCTCCCTTTCTCGGGGGCAGAAGGGATCGCCAGCCGCTCGCTTGGCCGCCGTCCACTCGTAGACGGCGGCCAGCACTCCAGCCTCCAACTCCCAAGGTGGGGTGGAGGCGAGTGCGCAGACCCAGTGTGTTCCTGGACTATCAGAGCTATCCAAATTAAGTACAGCACATTCTATTTTTCTTGGCTTCAATGGAAGTGTATCTCTCATAAATACTCCCCGAAAATATGGAATGTCAGTAGCATGTTCTAATATATCTAATCTGTTAGTGCACGTCTAGGCAGCCGTTTAACTAGTTTTTTGAAGGGTTCAAATATAAACCAGCACCCTTTTTATGAGGTTTAATGTACAATCCTTTGCCAAGAGCCACTGCTTCCATTGTTCTGTTATGACGTTCAGACTTTAGAAGACTTTTCTGAGCTGCTTTGGAGTCATTCACTGCTTTTGCTATACCGGCTGCTCCACTTGCCAAAGAACCCAAAACCGACAAGCCTGCAAAGATTGGGATTAAAGGTAATAGTCCTCCACATTTTGGCAGAGGAATACAGCGCGGCAACTTGGTTCCTTTTTTATTTTTGAAGATTTTTTTTGCTGCATATTTAATAGCTGTGTGACTGCCTTTGGTTTTTAACTTTTTTAGTTGAGATTTAATTTTGGTAACAGCTGCCATAAATGAACGAGCACCCGTGCCAGCCTTGAGTTTAGCTTTCATAGCATTTTTGACTATCCATGATGCAACTTTTTCACCCTTTTTAGCATCTTTAGCTTTCAATCTTTTCCGAGCCATTTCCATAAGTTCTTTATCAGCCTTTCGTCAAACGTTTAAATCGTTGTCGTTGTAAGCAATATCGTGATACATACAAGCTTTGTCTAAATTATTTATACCTCTGTCTCCCCTTTTCAAACGTTTCTGTAGCTTTGTTCCAGGACCACAAAATTGATATCCAGGTAAATGTAGCTCAAACGGTAAATGGTTAATCACGCTGTCTATAATACCACTTCTCCCCTTCATTGATATCGTTAGAATGAATAGATTTGGATTAAAGTTATATTTATATGTTTAACAAAACAATCTCATTCCTGTCTATCCAACTGTTTTCTTCGTTGCCAGCCATTTCACAAAATATTTATTACCTTTTCTTTTGATAATCTTCTCGATAAGGTAAATATCAGGATACTTAGTTTTTTGTAATTCGTACTCATAAAAAGTCCCTAATATAACCTGCTTATGCTTATCTTCCAAATGATAAGTTGGTGGGTTTGTATCATTTACCTTTACTACTGTAAATACTTCAGTTGACCAGTTGGGAGTATAACCTTTGTGAAAGTCTGCTTTGAATTTGCTAATACGTAAATGATCACCAACTTGAAACTTGGGTTTCAAGTGTTTTCGATTTCTGTACGCCTTACTAATATTACACAATACAACCTTTTCATTTGTCTTATTTACATCTTTGGGCTTAAATTTTGTTATGCGATGAATAGTGCTGTTATAGTTCTCTATCACAGTATTTAATAATTGACCCACCCATCGATAACAGCCGTATAAACTGAAAAGTTTGAAGATGTGTGATTTTAGAGTGCGTATGACTCGCTCTACAATAGATGCTTTCTTCACGGTGTAAGTAGAATAATGGTTTACATTATATTTTTGTAACAGTTGACCGAAGATATCATTATGAAAACTCTTTGCCCAAATCTGTTTGCAAATATTTAGGTTTTCTAGATGAATTTTTAAATATCTGGTGCATAGCGTTGACAACACAGTTTTTTTCTTTCGATTTTAGGGAACTTGTCCATACATACTTTGACAATGTATCTATCACTACCAATATGTATTTGTAGCCTTTATTAAAGTTTGAATATTTTTGTAAATCTATGAGGTCGGCTTGCCAGAGATCATCGATTCCTTTTATAACTGTGCAACGACGTGGGAAATTTCTTCTGGCTGATTTGTGAAGTTCATCAATTATGTCCTTTTTGCTCATTTTTATTTATTTTCACATGAATTAGATTATCTATTTCAGACTTTGAATAAAATGATTTATTCAAATGGTCTGTTGTAAAGGTTTCCAAATTCTTCAAATGTAATTTCAGTTCCAGCTTAATTTTCTCAACATCATTTCTTAATTCTTGAACCGTTTTGTCTAAATAAGCTTTGTTAACTGCTTCGTCGTCTTCAGTTGGATATGATAACCCTTTTAATTTAGAAGATTTTAAATCGTAGTGTCCGGTAACAGATTTCACCAATGTTTCATTGTAGTTTCCAATGTATTCTGTCAATCGTAAACGTTTATGGACATGATGACCAAATTTATCTATGTTCATTGCTGTCTTGATGGGTTGACTCTTAAAAGAAGACTACTCAATTTTCTAGGTTTCTTCTTTATATGTTCTACATTTATGATACCAGCTTCATGAAGTTCCGAAATAATTGCAATTATTTCGTTATTTACGCCAATGTTACCTGCTTCCCAAGATGCAAGTAGTAACTTTAATCGTTCAACTAATTCGTTTGGATCATTCCAGTAAACTAGATCAGTATCTGATTTCACTGTCTTTAAAAGTGAAATTCCTTTACCTTGTGGAATACTTTCAATATTTGTAGTTGGATTTCTAGAGAATTTGAACAAAGGCTTAATTACATTCGTATACTTAAATCCTTTGTTGCTGTTAATGGGTTTTGATGATTCGCAATTACGACGATGAGCATTGGTTTCTATTAGAAGTAATTTGTAATATTGTAAATCATCATCTGTTACTACATCTAAATTTGGTTTCTTTTTGAACAAAAGTTCTTTTAATCCATCAGTTTTTTTAACAGTAAGTGTTCCTATTTTAAGAATACCACCGTCGTCATAGACACGAGTTTTCCCGAGTGATAATTTACCTCGTTCATTTCTGACTCCAAATCGAACATCTTTCATTACTTCAGACGATGTTGACCAAGACAGTGATTGATTTTTAAGACTTGGCGAGGACTGTAGAGATTTGAATGATCCTTCGCTAATGTTATGGTCTTCGGACGGTGACACAACAAGGGTTTTGTTGTAATTGTATTGCTCTTGTTCATCATCTTCATCTTCCTCACTAGCAGATTCATTATAATCTTCATCAGAGAAAAACAATGACTGATTTTCGTCTTCAAATGACTGATTATTGTCATTTTTAATTTTTTTCATCACTGGTTCACAGTGTTCTTCTACCTTAAGAGGAGGGTCATATTTTTTATTTGTCAACAGTGTTGGAGGATCAACAATTGGTTTTAATATTGTTTCTAATGTTTTATTGTTTGTATTTTCAATATCTTTTATCATGGCAACTTTTCTTTTAACAGCTGCTGCTGATTTCACTATTTGTTCTTTAAGATTTTTCTCCATTTCGAAGTATTCCGCTCGGTTTCAAACCATGAATGAGACTGGTTAATAGATAACACAACCGTCTTTTATGTATGTTCCTCTATCACTATGAAGGTATCAAAAGCCAATCGGTAACATCCGTTATTTTTGCCACAATCCTTATTAATAACAAGATAGCTGAATGGTTTATTCCAAACGGTTGAGCACATCTCACGGAATTGGGACCATGACATGTCTGATCCAACATGTTCTTCATAAACATGCTTCAAATTAATGTCATCTTGTTTAAATAGAATGACGAGATTAGAATTGTCCCGTACAAGTTGTTTTGGTATTTTTGTGTAAGTTTGATTGATGTAAAAACAATTTATATTTTTATGACGTCCCATGGCGAAATAATCTCTAATGTTGTTTTGATTCTCACAAGCAACGTCGTCGAAAATAATAATTGAATCAGGCAAAGCATCATGGGGGCTTAAAATTTCTCCATTATGATTGTATTTAGGTTGCATAAGATACATCGGAGACTCTAAAGGAGGCTCTAACTGCAGTTTCAAGCTGTGCGAACGGTTAGGGATCAGAGACTCTAACGGAGGCTCCAATTTATACGGTCTTTTAATAGATTGGGAAAGTTTGGCTCACGATGTATCACTGAGGCAAGCCAGGGCGAGCCAGGGCGAGCCAGGGCGAGCCAGGGCGAGCCAGGGCGAGCCAGGGCGAGCAAGGGCGAGCCAAAGTGATACATCGTCGAGTCAAAGTTCCCAATCTATTTACTACTCGGGTCCACACCTGTACGTTGCGCGGTTGGCGCAGTTTGTGCAGTGGTGGTTGCCCGCTTCGCCTTCGTCCCTTTTGCAGGGGCAGCGACCACGGGCACCGTGGTGGACGTTGTTTGGATGGTGGCTGGAGCTGTGGCTGCTGGCTGCGGCAGCTTGCCCTTCTTTTTTCTTTTCCTTTTACCACCCGCCTTAGCGGTAGGGGCGGCAGAGGGCGGTAGGTTGGCGGCGGCCATGAGCGAGGCCGGGGCGTCTTTTTCGACGCGGGTGGTCGCTTTTGCAGGCGTCTTTGTCGTCTGCATACGGGCGACAGTGCCGGCTTTCTTTACCCGGGCTTCTTTTAGAAACACTGGGCAGACGGTGGCGTTCGCCGTGTGCACCCCCTTGCAGTTTGCACACGTTGCCGGCTCGGTCAGCGGACGTGTGCAGTCCCTTGCGGCGTGTTCCTCGCCGCACCGAACACAGGCCAGCGGTCTGTGGCAGTGATGCGACGAGTGCCGGAACTGCTGGCACCGATGACACTGGGCCGGACCACGCTTACCCCGCCATGCTTCGATCCTGATGCCGGGCATATTTAGAAGTTCGGAAACTTCGTATATGGCCGGTATCAGGCCCAAGGAGCGGCGGAGCTGCGCAAAGTACAAGCATCCAGGCCGGCCTTGGCGGGCCTGGATGGTACGCACGTACTCTGGATCGAATCCGAGCCTTTGCAGGTCGGATTCGATCTCGGCAGGTTCAGTGTTCGCGGGCAAACCGCGAATGGCTACCTTCAGGCTGCGTTCAGCCGGGAGGGAGTATGAAAACCAGGATATCCTGGTTTCCTTCTCCAGTTGCGTGAGGTACCGCTGTATCACGCGGTACTCGTCCGCGCTTTTCGGAAGGAAGCGTACTCCCTTTCCAAAAGCGCGGCCGTTGGGCGCGTGACCCAGCAGGACCCGCAGCTCCCGGAAGTGCGCAGCCCAATTGGGCAGCACCTCCACGATAAGCGGCGGATAATTCGCCGCTGGTGCTGGGTTTTTTGGGGTGCTAGGTGGCGGCGACCTCGGAGGAGGTGTTGGTGGTTTGTTTGCGGTGGCGGCGGCGGAGGCTGCCACGGCAGCGAAGGAGGGCCCAGCGGTGTCCATTGGGGACTGCTGGAGCCTCGGGTTGTTCGTCCGCGGTGCGGCAAACGGTGGAGATGGTGAAGTGGGGTTGGCGCGCGATTGTGGCGGCGATAAAAATCGCTCCGGCCTGATGGTATTCGCGGCAGGGGCAACAAGGCGGGGCGCTTTGGCCCGCTGAGGTTGCGGCGTAGCGGCCAGCGGGATGCCTGGGGCCGGCATCGACCGCTTGGCGACGGGGTTGGTGGAGGGATGGGCGAGCTCCTTGGCGTCTCGGGCAGGGGGCTGCCCGAGAAAAATTCTTCGCCTCCCAGGTCCGGGAGCGAAGGGGCCGGCGATAGAGGCGGTGTTTGGGACGCAGGTGATCGCGTCAGGGGCGAGAGGCGCGCTTGATCGGCAGCGATGATGCGGCCGATTGCTGCTTGCGCCACGTCCCGGCTGCGTTCAAACACGCGGCGTCGGATGGGGGGTTGTGGGCGGGTTGCCCGGCGGGTAGGCGCCACATGAGATGGCGATGGTGGGGGCATAATATTTTTTTATATGCGAGTCGGAGGGTAGGCAGATTTTTGCGCGGAAGCGCAGTTCGCCCTGCGAAGGCCCCTGGGGCGAGCCGCTGGTGGCAGACCAGTAGCCAGCCCAGGGTCGAACCACGCGCGATTCTTAAGGAGCAATAGGGAAGAGATTTTTGTCAACTCACAGTTTTGTACTTGCTCCGTTGACCAGTGTGGACCCGTGCGCAGTTGATGGGGCGAAGTCACTTCCGCTTCGTGTATAAATTGACTGCCGGCGATCCTGCCCCAAATCGGCGCCAGAGAACGTGACGTCAACCGCCTTCCAGTTTTTGAATCAGCCAATCAGAATGAAGCGACGACAGCGCCCCTAGTTCTCGTTTTCACCGCATTTTTCCAATAATATATAAAAAAAGCAGGGAAGGTTGGCAGCGCACTTGTGACTCCACTGGTGTGCCCATGGGCGGCGGAATTGATTACCATCAGGTGATCCGTCTGCTCGTCTGCCACCTCTCATATAAAAAAAAAGGCCGACCACACCCCGTAAGCGCACATTCTGCTACGTCGAACCAATGATTTATATGAATATATATCTGTGATGATTTTTAATCTAGTAATTTTAACTTTGATTTACACTGGAAACACTGTCGCCTAACTGCGATTGGTGAATACTGCCACCAATCCCGTTCGAGTATTACAACCAATCAGAAGCTAGAAAAATAATTTTATCGAACGCAAGTTATGGTCGGAGGGAAGAGTCACAGAGTCGGGCATTCGAGGGAGAACGGTCGAACCGAGCAGTCGTTCTCGGTGCTTATAACGACTGCACAAGTGTACCTATGTTCGAAGGAATTATACTTAGTTAGATTATTCAAACTTATAATCAAAATAAACGGAGTGTTTAATGAAACTGTGTTTTGATTTACCAAAACTCAGAAGTGGTACGTGATCTGCAGCCTCAAAATAAGGTATGTTGGAATTAATACACTTTGTAGTAATTAAAATCAATTACTTTATCCCTCAAATTACTAGGAAATGTACATTTTGTGACGCACGATGCTGTTAAACGGAATTACATTTGGTCAAGCTACTCTTGACAATGCAATTCAGTTATGTCGCCGGGATCATTTGGTCAGGGCTACACTCTGGCAATGGCGCCTTGTGATTGAAACACATCGTGTGATCAAAATAAATTTAAAGAATAAATCAATTAAAATAAATTACTATAACAAGTGGCTCCGATACACCTTTGAGCCCAAGTAAAACCTATATCTGTCCAGCCATTGTTGATAACGATCTTTTAAATAACAGACATAGAAGAAGCTTAGTAACATGGATCAGCATTTAACTAAAGCAACTCTTTAGTAGTGCTAATCTAAAGTACATACATGCCATGTTACCAGTTAGATAACCTGGTCAAGGTTATCTAGCTGGTACCACAAAAAAAAAGGGAATTAGAATCTCTAATCGCGCGGTGATTGGCGATTCTAATTCCCTTTTTTGTGGCTTAGTGATAAAAGTTAATTCGTATTTCCAAATACTACCTCCTTCCTATTATTTTATTACCTACCTAATACCGCCTCCGGTATAATAGTAACTGTAATAGCAAGTATTCAACAAATCATGTTTCTTTCATATTTGCATAATAAGATTTTGCGTTCCTGTTTCAGTCAACAAGCACAGGTAATGCCTTACTCATGTTCAAATTACTGTGTATGTACGTCCTACATGTATTAGACACTTACGTAAATTGGAGCATAACTCATGTCTGAAAAAGATTGACTAGGTAACTAGTGGCAGTTTGCTCAAGGTTTGTTCTAAGTAGTTAATATATTGGGAAGTTCAGCACACATTACATGTGTGCTGCCAACTTCCCAATATAGGTAGGTGTGTGTACAGTTGCTCGCCTGTTGATTCCTGAGTTCTAATACAAATTGATGTTTGTGATGTTGATCAGATCTCTCTCACTAGAGCACTTCGCCAATGTAAGTCCTACGACCCTGTAACCGCTTCTCAAGCCTTGCACTTGACTTGTAAAGCCCTACGGTGTAGCCGTATTTCGTCCCTTGTCGAGCACATGACTTGTAAAGCCCTACGGTGTAGCCGTATTTCGTCCCTTGCCGAACACTTGACTTTTTATTACAATGGCGCTCTAATCAAACATTTGAGGCTTTACCACAAACGTGGAGAGAGTCTGCTTGACTATGAAATCAGCGCGGTCGACCGTAGCAAACAATCCATTTAAATTAGGAATATTAGGATGCATCTGTCCAACGAAATCTTGCCGACCTGAAACGACATAGAAATTATTAAAGTTTTTATAATGTAAAAATATGCTCGTAACACTCACAAGATGTGTGGTATTGATCATATTCATGAGTTCTAATCAAACTTCACATAATCAAGGAGCATAATGGCTTAACGACTGTTAAAAAATCCAATATCTCAACATCAAAGTAACCACTTATATCAGAACATGTTATTAGCAATGCACTACCTAAAAGTTCATTTATAAACAATGATATTGTAACTTTAGCTCATTCAATTGTCACTAATGCAACACTGAAGTCACACAGAAAACAAAATCATGAAGTTCGTTAAACAAAAAGAATCACTTAAATTAGATTGCATCTGTCCTGCATTATCTAACGTCCCTCGACGACATGGAAATTTATTACCAAGTACAATACGTTGTATTGTGTGCGGTCCCTCTAATAGTGGAAAAACCAATTTGGTAATAAGTTTGTTATTGCATAAAAATGGACCGAGATTCCGTAACCTTTATGTGTATTCAAAGTCTTTGTATCAACCTAAATATTTATATCTTGAAAAGGTTTTGGATATGGTACCTAGAACATCATTTAATAAATACAATCTCATGACGCTTTACCTGATTCAATTATTATTTTTGACGACGTTGCTTGTGAGAATCAAAACAACATTAGAGATTATTTCGCCATGGGACGTCATAAAAATATAGATTGTTTTTACATCAATCAAACTTACACAAAAATTCCAAAACAACTTGTACGGGACAATTCAAATCTCGTCATTCTATTTAAGCAAGATGACATTAATTTGAAGCATATTTATGAAGAACATGTTGGATCAGACATGCCATGGTCCCAATTCCGTGAGATGTGCTCTACCGTATGGAATAAACCATTTAGCTATCTTGTTATTAATAAGGATTGTGACAAAAATAACGGATGTTACCAAATGGCTTTTGATATCTTTATAGTGATAGATGAACATACATAAAAGACGGTTGTGTTATCTATTTACCACTCTCATTCAAGATTTGTAACTGAGTGAATCACTTCAACATGGAGAAAAATCTTAAAAAACAAATAGTGAAATCAGCAGCAGCTGTTAAAAGAAAAGTTGCGATGATAAAAGATATTGAAAATACAAACAATAAAACATTAGAAACTATATTAAAACCTATTGTTGATCCACTTACATTGTTGACCAATAAAAAATATGACACTCCTCTTAAAGTAGAAGAACACTGTGAACCAGTGATGAAAAAAATTAAAGATGACAATAACCAGTCATTTGAAGACGAGAATCAGTCATTATTTGCCTCTGATGAAGATTGTAATGAATCTGATAGTGAAGAAAGTGAATACGATGAACAAGAGCATTACAAAAATAACAACAAAACCCTAGTCCTATCACCGTCCGAAGATCATAATATAAGTGAAGGGTCTTCAAATCTCTACAATCGTCGCCAAGTGTTAAAAATCAATCACTGTCATGGTCTACATCGTCTGAAGTAATGAAAGATGTTCCATTTGGAGTCAAAAATGAACGGGGTAAATTGTTACTAGGCAAAACTCGTGTTTATGATCATGGTGGTATTCTTAAAATAGGATTACTTACTGTCAAAAAAACTGCTGGCTTGAAAAAACTTTTATTCAAAAAGAAACCAAATTTGGATGTAGTAACAGATGATGATTTACAAAATTACAAGTTACTTCTAATAGAAACCAATGCTCATCGACGTAACTGTGAGTCATCAAAACCTATTAACAGCAACAAAGGATTTAAATATACGAACGTAATTAAACCTTTGTTTAAATTCTCTCGAAATCCAACTACAAGTGTAGAAAGTATTCCTCAAGGTAAAGGAATTTCACTTAAAGACAGTTAAATCAGACACTGATTTAGTTTACTGGGATGACCCAAACGAGTTAGTCGATCGATTAAAGTTACTACTTGCATCTTGGGAAGCAGGTAACACCGGCGTAAATAATTAAATTATTGCAATTATTTCGGAACTGCATGAAGCTGGTATCATAAATGTAGAACTTATAAAGAAGAAACCAGGAAAATTGAGCAGTATTCTTTTAGGAGTCGACCCATCAAGACAGCAATGAACATAGACAAGTTTGGTCATCACGTTCATAAGCGTTTACGATTGACAGAATACATTGGAAACGTTAATGAAACATTGGTGAAATCAAATACAGGACACTACGATCTAAAATCGTCTAAATTACAAGGGTTATTATATCCAACCGAAGATGACGAAGCAGTAAACAAAGCTTATTTAGACAAAACAGTTCAAGAGTTAAGAAATGAGATTGATAAAGTTAAGCTAGAAGTTAAATTCCATTTGAAGAATTTGGAAACCTTTACAACAGAACATTTGAATAAGTCATTTTATTCAAAGTTGGAAATAGACAAACTAATTCATGCAAAAAACAAAAATGAGCAAAAAGGACATAATTGACGAACTTCAGAAATCAGCTAGAAGGAATTTCCCACGTCGATGCACAGTTATAAAAGGAATTGATGATCTATGGCAAGCCGACCTTATAGATTTACAAAAATATTCGCAACTTAATAAAGGACACAAGTACATATTAGTAGTGATAGATGCTTTGTCAAAGTATGTATGGACAAGTCCCATAAAATCGAAAGAAAAAAGTTGTGTAGTCAACGCTATGCAGCAGATATTTCAAAAATCATCCAGAAAACCTAAACATTTGCAGACAGATCTGGGCAAAGAGTTTTGTAATGATATTTTCGGTATATTGTTAAAAAAATATAATGTAAATCATTATTCTACCTACTCCGTAAAAAAAGCTTCTATTGTAGAGCGAGTCATACGCACGCTAAAATCACACATGTTTAAACTTTTCAGTTTATACGGTTGCTATCGATGGGTGGGTGAAGTTTTAAATACTGTCGTAGAAAACTACAACAACACTATTCATCGCATAACAAAATTTGAGCCTAATAATGTTAATAAGACAAATGAAAAAATTGTAATGTGTAATATAAGCAAAGCGTATAGAAATCGAAAACACATAAAACCAAAGTTTCAAGTTAATGATCATGTACGTATTAGCAAATATAAAGGAGACTTTTACAAAGGTTATACTCCCAACTGGTCAACGGAAATATTTACAGTAATAAAGGTAAATGATACAAATCCACCAACGTATCATTTAGAAGATAAGCATAAGCAGGTTATATTAGGGACTTTTTATGAGTACGAATTGCAAAAAACTAAGTATCCGGATATTTACCTCATCGAGAAGATTATTAAAAGAAAAGGAAATAAATATTTTGTAAAATGGTTAGGCCTCAGCAACGAAGAGAACAGTTGGATAGACAAAAAAGAGATAGTATTGTAATATAAATATACGTTTAATACAAACCTATTCATTCTAAGCATATCAATGAGGGAGGGAAGTGGTATTATAGACAGCATAATAAACCATTTACCGTTCGAGCTACATTTACCTGGATATCAATTCTGTGGTCCTGGAACAAAGTTACAGAAACGTTTAAAAAGGGGTGATAGAGGTATAAATAAGTTGAACACGGCTTGTATGAATCACGATATCGCTTATAACAACAACGATTCAAACGTTCGACGAAGGGCTGATATACAGCTTTTGAATATGGCTAAGAAAAGATTAAACGCTAATGATGCTAAGAAGGGTGAAAAGGTGGCATCTTGGATAGTCAAAAATGCTATGAAAGCTAAACTCAAGGCTGGTGCGGGTGCCCGTTCATTTATGGCAGCTGTAAAAAAAATTAAATCCCAACTGAAAAAGTTAAAATCTACTGGCAGTAACACAGCTATTAAATACGCATACGCCGCAGCTAAAAAAATATTGAAAAATAAAAAAGGAACTCGGTTGCCGCGCTGTATTCCTCTACCAAAATGTGGAGGACTGTTACCTTTAATTCCGATCTTTGCGGGGCTATCGGCGTTGGGCTCTTTGGCAGGTGGGGCAGCCGGTATAGCAAAAGCAGTGAATGACTCTAAATCTGCTCAAAAAAATCTCCAAGAGTCTGAACGTCATAACAGAATGATGGAAGCGGTGGCTCTTGGCAAAGGATTATACATTAAACCTCATAAAAAGGGTGCAGGTTTATATTTGAACCCTTCAAAAAACTAGTTCAACGGCTGCCTAGACGTGCACTGACTGATTTAGATATATTAGAGCATGCTGCTGATATTCCATATTTCCGAGGAGTATTTATGAGAAATACACTTCCATTGAAACCAAGAAAAATAGAATGCGCAATACTAAATTTGGATAGCTCTGATAATCCTGGAACACACTGGGTAGCCTACGTCAAACAAAATAATTATTGTGAATACTTTGATAGTTTTGGCGACTTAAAGCCTCCATTAGAATTAAGAAATTATTTAAGAAATATATCAATTTGTTATAATTTTGTACGATATCAAAAGTTTGGCACTATAAATTGTGGTCATCTCTGTTTAAATTTTTTAAAGAACTTTTTGAAAAAGCAATTAAATAAGGGACAAAATAAAGTATCTCTATCAGTATAAACATGTCTTTCACTGTGTCGATAACTGGAAGAGACTCTTCTTCAATTACAAACTACTCTCCTACACTAGAATTAAGTGGGGAGTATGAGTGCGGCCTTCTGTATTTTTCTACATTCAACTCTATTCCCAATATAGATGAAAGAAATAATACATTTTATTATGGGAATGACGGAGTTATAAAAATACCCGAAGGATCGTATGAATTACAAGATATTTGTGATTATCTTCAGAGCAACATAAAAAATGCTACATTAAAATTGACTGCCAATAACAATACTTTGAAAACAGCTATATTTTGTTCGGAAGATGTTTATTTCGATAAAACAGATTCAATAGGTAAGATTTTGGGTTTTGGTCTTGAAACTGTAAAAGCGAATATAAAAACTGAATCAAGGTATCCTGTCAACATTTTACCAACAACCATAGTACGCATCGAATGTGATGTTGTGAGCGGGTCATTTGTGAACGGAGAAGCTAGTCATATAATTTATGAATTTGTGCCGAACGTACCACCTGGTTATCGAATAATAGAAATACCTAAAAACTTAATCTACTTTCCTATCAATCAAAGCTCAATAAGTGCAATCAATATAAGATTGTTAGACGGAGAAAATAAACAAATTAACTTACGTGGTGAAGAGGTACAGCTGTATTTACACTTTAAGAAAAAATGTTAAATTTTAATAAAAACTCAGACGCCTCTCGAAATCAAATCAGTTCGAAGAGAACATCGCAGAAAAGAGCACCTATATGTCACTAAAAAGAAGCTGACCAAAAAAAATAAGGCATTTTTGAAGATACTTGGTTTGATAAAATGAATGTTTTAAATATCGCACAATCTCCGTCACATGACAACAGCATTGAAAGTTTTGAATTTTATTCATACAAACCATATGTGACAAGTTTCAACAAGAATGATGAAATAAGGATTCCGATTAATCAGCAAGATTTGTACGTGTTACCTGCGCTCAGCAGTTTGTATATCGAGGGCAGAAGCTGATGTGTACAAACACAACAGTACCACAAAAGAAAAGGAAAGAGTAACAAATGTGCATTTTGTTAACAATTCCGCCTTATTTTTATTCCAAGACATTCGTTATGAAATAAACGGCATTGAAATAGATAGAATCAAAAATACAGGTATTACAACCACAATAAAATCTTATCTATCTTTAAATGATAACGAGTCTAAATGTGCAAATGTTTGGGGTTGGTCCCCTTCTGGTATATCCAATACTATTAATGGTGTATTTTCAGTCTCTATTCCACTTAATAAAGTATTAGGTTTCGCAGAAGATTATCAAAAAATTATTATGAATTGTAAACATGAATTAGTTCTTTTAAGAAGTAACACAAATCTGAATGCTTTGAAGTTAAATGCAGGCGAAGTTGTTCAAGACATAATAATAAATAAAATTGTATGGCGAGTTCCGCATGTCAAAGTATCAGACCGCGAAAGAATTAATTTGTTAAAACATTTAGAAAGAGATCGAGCTATAACAGTCGCATTTCGTAATTGGGATTTGCACGAATACCCATTATTGCCTAAAACCCGAAAACATACTTGGTCAATTAAAACTTCATCGCAGATTGAAAAACCTCGAATGGTTGTAATTGCTTTACAAACGAATCGTAAACATAATGCTACTACGTCAATGGCAGAATTCGATCATTGTGCCATACGTGACGTAAGGGTTTTCCTGAATTCAACCTACTATCCATATGAAAACCTAAATATTAGTTTCTCTGAAAACAAATATTCATTAATATACGAACAATATGCAAGATTTCAACAGTCTTATTACGGACGCCGAGCTGAACCGTTGATGGGTTTAAGAGAGTTTAAAGATATTGCTCCAATGTTCGTTGTTGACTGTTCTCGACAACACGAAGGCTTGAAGGGATCAGTAGTGGACATACGTGTCGAAATAGAATCAGAAACAGAGATACCCTGATCAGACTGCTGCCTATTGTTTGATACTGAACGATTGCATTTTTGAATACAAGCCTTTAAGTAATATTGTAAGGAAACTATCATGAATAACAATACGGTCATTGTGGATTTGCAAGGCTTTAAAGATTGGAATAATGAATTTATAGTAAAGGAACTAGTAATAGGCACAACAGAACACACTCAAACATTTTTAATTAAACCTCCATATCCATTCTCAACACTAACGCTCGAAGAAAGGAAGCATGTTTGGTGGTTAGAAAGAAACAGGGGCTACCGATGGAGCGAAGGATACATTGACTATAAGGAATTTAAAAGACTCATTAAACCTTACTTCAGGGAACGCAAAATCTTAGTGAAAGGAGAAGAAAAAGTTAAATGGGTGCGTGAGTTATGTGATCATGAAAATGTGTTGGATATAAGTGATAAAGGTATACCTAATCTAGAAACTTTGAATAAACTTTACTGTAAAGATATGTTTGCATACAATTGTTATAATCACAAAAAATATTGTGCATTGAAAAATGTTTTGTGTATTAAAAAATGGTGTTTAGAAAATAATGTAACTCTTTAAGATATTATTAATAAATATTTTCCCATCCCAAGAAAATCTTTCATTTATTTTCTTTTTATTTCTTGTTTTTTCTCAAAATTAAATGAAAAGGTATATAATAAAGTACCAGTTTTATTTACATTTGCAAATCGTGTATTAACAAATTCAGTAAAACTAAATTAACATTAAATTATTAATTTAACATCACAATATGTCACCACAAAGTTTTTTTGAAATTTTCTTAACTAAACCTTCGGTGATGTCCACAATTTCGTCAACAGGGTCCTTAACAATGTACTGAGCACTAAGCACTACGCTCTCTTCATCTTCCTCTAATGAATTTTCCGACGGAGGATCTTTTGACAAATCCAATATTTTTATTTGTATCATCTTAAACCCTCGACTTTCCTTACTTATAACGAACGACTTTGCAGAAATATTCGTTTTTTTCTTTGGAACTTCGCGTTTCTGCTTTCGTTTTTTTGGTTGGTTCCTTATCAGCTCTTCATAATTTTGAGTGAAGTTTTCTAACGGATCTTGTGCGTATTGGCTGAATATGATATCTGGCGAATCATCCATATCCTGAAATGAATAAGGTCCATTTTAGTACGTAATACAATTTAATAAATCAACATTGACATATTCTTTAATTTAAATTTACATTTTATATAAATAACTTATTAGGTACTTACAAGTTTATTCTGATGGAATTTAACTATGCTGTTGAAGTTGAACTGACGTGAGTTTGGTGTGGTTGGCGCTAAATTTATAAACAGAATGAGGGAATTACTTAAACGCAACGCAATTTTATTAAATCATCATGTATTGTGATTTTGCAATGTAAGATATTAGTCATAATAACACCTGGTTAGTGGCTAGTATGTACAAACCAACCAGCAAGTCCCTATAAGTATTTTTTATAATCAGATTTGTAAAACTGCTTAATTTGTGTGACCTGATTAGGATTACACGTGCAGAAACTTTATTGAAGTGCAGTTATAATCTGCGTTTTATTTCACCTCTTAACTTTAGGTTTTTACAGAATAGCATAAATTTCTCTGATTATAACTGAAAATAGAATATGAGGTATGAGGACTAATAAATTAAACAATACATTACATAATGAATATTTTATTACAGTAATATTAGATATATTAGATTTTATTACAGTAATAGTTAGATACGTAACTTATTTCGTTAGACCTTCCATAACTTTATTTTTATTTGGCAGTAGGCACTATGACCAGTACATGTTTCTAACATGAACTAGTAATAGGTGTACAGATAACAACAGATCAATCTACTCAAATCTGTCGAATTCTTCAATTCAAACTTTACGCCTAAGATATAGGGTTTATAATCAATTATAGATTTTCAGATTAAGGTAGGTTGATCGGTCGTCACCTCTACACAACATAAACCTTTCTGAAATATTACAAAACTGTTAATATTATTTAACCACATTTAAAATAAAAAAATCAAGAGACAATTGTAGATATAGACTTCAAATTGTGATTTTGTAATGCCCCCAGGACACAGTTGATATGTTATCTTTCAAAACAAATCGCTTATCATCTTTTCGTGATAACGCTACCTTGCTCTGCTCTGTTGTGAAAATTTGATGTTTAATAGATTTAAAATGAACGTTTTTACCTCTCAGCTCTGTCCCGGTCGAGAGAACATGAACATAGTCTGCAAAATTAATTTTTTTTGTAACATTCTTCTTGACTCCTTTTGCTTTTTTTAACTCGTAATCTGACGTTCTTATACTATATAATTTAGATCGTAATCCAGCAAATTCTAATAATATTTTGCCACCCAACTCGTCCTTAAATAAACCAGGAACTTTCTTATTTCTAGGAAAAATATTGAAACAATTATTTGAGTCATAGTTGCTTGTATCAAAATAACGTACGAAATTATCTTTCAGGTCAGAATAAAAGTCGTCTGTTTTAATGGAATACAAAAGACTATCCGTATCTGTATAACATAGAGATAACTGGTTCTTGTAGAAATCTTTCATTACGGAATAGTGAAAGTTGTACATGTGATTTTTTGAAATCTCTAATACTGCGAATCCAATGTAGATAGGTTTATTCAAAACTATTTTTTCACGATTTAATTGTATGGCAACCAAATTTTCATCAAAAACTGATACACTGTGAAAGTTTGGACGAGATATGAGTTGTTCGGCTGAATGGCATTTATTTGTTTTATTTCTTTTATCTTCCCAGGTACTAATAAGTTTTACGTCAACTCTACGTTCTGTATCTTCTAAAGTTTTTCCAAATATGCTATTATTTAATAATTTAAAAAAATCTTGCTCAAACACTGAGCTTGACATCTGTCGCAGATGTGTGTTTAAATCGATGTATTGTTTAAGGAACTGAGATTGTCTGAATGATATTGCTTTATGAATTCGTTTAAGACGTAACCCATGAGCTATACATGTTTTCAAGTGAACATAATGAATGACGTAATTATATTTGTCAAACAAGTTCGGTATGAGTTTCTTATGCATAGCGCCTGGAGGAGCATAGTTCTGAGCACAAAATGGAAGATCATTATGCCAATCATGTAAACTGACAGGATATTCTAAATCAACCTCAAGAATATAACCGTAATCGCTATCATCCGGGATACTCAAAATGTCCAGTTTGAGACATTCTTTTTCACTGAGAAATTTGAATTCACCATAAGGTAAATAACTACACATAGCATAACCGTACAAGTTATTACAATCGATATATACCAAATAATTATTTGGTTCAGAAGGATTAAAATTATCCTGATATGGGTTATTAGATTTAGCATACCTGTTCGAACATAAACAAATACCTCCCCGAATGCCTCTTTGGATCATTCGTATCATTTCTAAATCGGTAAGGAGTTCCAGTTTGACATTTGTCTTTAATAACATAGCATCGAAGCTTAGGCTTGGAGCAGTTAGATAGAATGCAGGATCCAAGTCATAATTATACTTACATGTTTTACGGAACTTTTCGAATATATCAGATAATATTAAAACATCACTTTTCACATATAAGTCGGTATATTGTCCTAGGTTTTGTATGTTAAAAGTATCCCATACGTTTTTTGCGTGTTCATAGTCAGATTGCGTAATAGCTTCATCCTTAAGACTGTTGTAAAAATTGTTAATTGGGGGTAAACAGGTTTCATTATACACTTCCCAGCTAGACATGTAGTCGTAAGGGTAGATACCCTTTCGACACATCAGTGACAGTTGGTGTTTATTTTGACAAATTTCTCGTAAGTAAATAAAATCACTTTCTTCAAGATTTTTAGCTAGTTGTTCAATGCTAGTTCCCAAAAACTTGAAAGAATCAACAAAACGTAGAGCTATAAAATTTTCTTTCGAATGTTGAATAAATTTAGTGAATGAAATATAATTTTCCTTATTTTTTGGAATGACTTTAATGTCACCAGGAAAAGTGCTAAGTTCACGAATGAATAAGTGACAATCGTACCCAGATAAATTATGAAAGAAAACAGGGATAAATTTGGGTATACGAAATTTCAAGTTGCAATAAGAATGACTTGCTCCACGATAACGACCTGTAAAGTGACAATGATCGCGCACTTTGTCACCGACTAACAAATTGGAACATAGGTAACAATATTCAGCGCTTTCAAATTTTTTCAAATCTTCTTCATTAAAGATAATAGGAACAGGATGTTCAGAAGCTGACTCTATATTGCTATAGATTTTTATTACATCTTTTTGTAAAAGCTTAACAAATTGTGAAGCACAGTCAAGTCCTCGGTAGGACACAAGGTGGTTGAGAGAACTATCATGATTACATACAATATAATAAGCAAATGCAGCTGGTATATGGCTCTGGACTTTTGAGGTATATGCTCCCGAATTCTCCGAAATTGGTTGCAAAATCGTTTCAAAATCTGCATAGATGACAAAAGGAACGTTTTGCATGTTTTGATGATTTTTAAATTGTAAAAAAGTGTCTTTTTCAGGCAGAATTGTTACGACTCCACCGCACTCATGCTCGACCTGATTCTTATTTGATTGAAAAAATAATAAACAGTCCTGACAAAAATTTAATTTTCCATGATGTTTCGTCACCTGACTTCGAACCAGTTTAGGGAAATTTTTTATCCAACAGTAATGAGACTTAGAACCTTTTTCTATGAGAAGCATATTTACATGATTCTTTTTCTCATCGATGTTTTGTATAAAGGTCCGGTAATATCCTGTTTGTAATTGATACCGTACACATTAACACTTATATTTTCGTTATTTTTTTCAAATGTTTTTATATCTTTTAGTGATACAGGGAAAGACATATTATTTAGATTTAACACGGTACTAAAATGTGGGTATGAAGAGACTCTATTGGGATTCTTCAGTTGCGGATATAATGCGCTCATCACAGTCCAAGCGAAACAATATTCGTCGTTATTTTTCACATTGACGCATGCTCGTTTTGCCATAATTTTTTTCGACAAATCCAGATAGGAAGATCCTCTTAGTGGGACATACTTATTGATATTGGTTTCAACATACATAATATCTAAAATAGACCATCCACTTCCTTTTTCTTGAAATTCATTAAGTTTTTTGCACATTGCTTGTGAAATATTATTTAATAAATCATCATAGTTATAATTTTGATACAAAGAAATATTTTTAGTCGCAAACGATTTGATCTCCATTGAATCATCTTTAGGTTGTATGACTTTAACAAAAAGTTCAAAGTTAACTTTAATATTGACATGTTCTAAAATCGCTTTGTCTAGAATCGCGCGCAGCCTTGAAGAGGCTGCCTGCAAGTAGTCTGCCGGTGACGTAGCGGCCACGTCACAACCGTCAGACGCACGCGCGCGGTCCGCGCTTATGCGATAAGAAACAATGCGTCCTTTAAACGCAGAACTAACCTTCTCAACTCCTGTATCAAAGTAGACTGCAGTATTATTTTTATGCAAAGTACTTCGTATGTGACCTGGGAAGGCTTTACTTAAAATCGACCTTTGACATACTGAACAGAAAATACTCTTATTTTTAGACATTATAAATAAATGTGGAAAAGTTTAATATAACAAATGATAATAATAATGTTACAATGAAAGCCAATGGCCAATACAGCGCCTTTTTTATTTCCCTGTAATATCGACAAAAACTTACTTAATATGATAACTATACTTCTAAATACAGTTAAAGTAAAGTTATAAAGGTTAGAAAATAATACTTGAATGAACTGGTTCCTTTCGGTATGTAAACTAATAGGTACGCATAACTTGTCTCGAACTGAGATTAGATATAGTAGTCGTTCAACAAAACTTATTTATTACATTAAAATTAAAAAAGGCGCCACATTCCATACAAAATCAGCATTGTCATTTAACAATCACTACCAGAGACAAAATAAACACATCCTTGTTTTAATTTTATACCTACTGAACCAGACAAATTTAAAAAAAAACTAAAATAGTATTAACTTAGATATTTACTTCTACTATTTTACTGAATCAATACACACTAAATGAAGAATTCAAATATAAATCATAACAGAAATTAATGTACAGTGCTTCAATAAAATAGTATAGGTTAAAATAGTTTTTTGAACATTTGTCTGGTTCAGTAGTTATAAAACTAAAACAAGGGTGTGCTAATTTTGGCTCTAGTAGTCGCCTTAAGCGACAGTAAAGTTTAAAAGTGACCCGATGTATAGTATCGGATGAAAGGTCTAATTAAAAATATATATATATATTTATAAAAATGTTTACGTACTTTATTTTTTCTTATCGGCGTAATATATCGGTTCACTTTTAAATCTTTTTTTGCTACTCTCAAAAACTCTTTTTAAATTTTGCCACAGAGGATCTTCTACATCGATTTGGAGCCTCAGTTGAGCGCTCCACTTATCGTATCGGTCGTAGGGTGACAGTTCGTGAATGTCGGCAGTATTGAACACACGAATGTCGACAAAAACGGATCCGTCATTAAACAAAGCCGCTTGCCTGGTGACTCCTCCGGCGACGCGCCGTGACAACGATGACCAAAGCGGCTGCTGCTCACCTGGCTTTGGCGGCTCGATCTCGTCTCCAAATAAGTCTTTTTCTATGGAGCTGGTGATAGTCTTCAAGCTGTACAACAATGGTTTACCATTAATCAATGAATTGAGTGGATGATTTTATATTTTATTATTTACAGCAAAGGAACGTTTATGTAATTGTTATACATAATTTAAAAAATTACATTTATTTAGGACGGACTAACAGTAAATAGTTATCAAAGTAGAAACAAACCTCGACTTCTTCTTAGACTCCTTCGAAGTCTCGACAGGGTTCTTTTTATTAGAACTCTTCCTTACACGTTTGCACGGCGGCGAGCTGTAAACAGTGTTATAAAAAATGTCATTCATGGATTTTGCATGTACAAGGCAAGTACTGCTCGGTAGAGAGTATGAGAAAGGTAAAAATATAATTTGAACCAGGTAACGTAATTCGCTATGTAACCCTACTGACGTTGTGGCACTATGTCTTCACATAAATGCAGAGGTCTTGGATTTGATATAACAATTAACTTATTCCTTTCGACTTAAAAAAGACAAATAGTATCCATTGATAAAATACACACCTCACTTCTTCTGAATCAGAAGGCTTGTCATAGTCAAAATCGCGAAAGGCAGCGTTCGACTTTTTTCTCCCGTTCGAAGAAGAGGCACGCTTCCCTAGTTTAGACTTCTTCGCAGAGGTCGTTAAAGGTGAAGATACCAAACTATAAAAAAATAAAATAAAAATAAGTTAATGCACTCAGCAGTACCGCATTCGTAAGAGCAATGGTAGCTCTATGGATAAGAACGCAACATCCAAGCGGTGCTCATGGTTCTAATACGAGCATACACCTCTAGATTATCCAAAACATATCACATAACATATAAGTCGATCATTACCTCTACGGTATATCATGACCTAAAGGTTCCTAGGCTATTTTGGATAACTGTTTGAACGTAACCGGGTTAAATTTAAAGGATGGCAGCGCACTTGTGACTCCACTGGTGTTACGGGTGTAGGCGGTGACAATCGCCATCAGGTGAACCGGCTGCTCGTCTGTCACCTATGACATGAAATATGTATAAATGTATATATCCATAAAATTGATAAAATATCTACATACCTCTCGTTTTCACAATCGGATGACAAGTCCGATTCTGAAGCAAAGATAGCGGCAGCCTTCTGTTTTTTGTATTCTGACCTAGAAATCCAAATTTATTTATTTTTTTATGATTAGGTGGCAGACGAGAAAATGGATCACCTGATGGTAAGCGACGAATTACTATTAAAACTATAAATCACGGTAAATAAAATTTTAACAACTTTAAAACTCACGAACATTATCACTTGTAGGTATAGGTTGCAGGCCGCTGAGTAACACGCACGAAGCAACGATGAACAATAAGTAATCCATCAGTCGAAGTGTAAATCAGATCCAAATTTCACGCACACTTTTGTACGTAAACACAAATTTAATGCACACATTGAATCCTATATATTGTCATCAAATTTACTCAAGCGAAGTAACAAATAAAAGTTTTAGATTACATGCATGTCATCATTTCTATGAATCCGCGTACTTACATACTTGCGCAATCAAATGCAGCGTTCATGAACGAGTAGGTATAGTCTCTATAGCATAGTGGTTAAAATAATATAGGGTTTGGTCAAGAAAAAAAAAAAAAAAAAATCAGCTTGTTCCTCGTAACACAGGGATGATTTAAACCAGGTTAGAAATGTCAAATAATACAAAATGGGGGTTACAGTTTTAGGGTTCCGTAGCCAAATGGTCAAAACGGAATCCTTATAGATTCGTGTTTTCAAACATCTAGCCTATATACACCACATACACACTATCTAGTTTCCGGATGATGTCTGCACCATGCACTGGGATAATGAATAGGCTGATACTAATCCGTTTACTAATCCAAACTGAGGATATTTGAACAACTTTCAACTACGTATCTAAAAAAGTTCCATTTATTTCGGTAGAAATTAGTATGATCTAGAGGTTTCTTCTAAATAACAGTTTAGAAGAAACTAGAAAGATTTAAACATTATCACTATAGTTCAGTAGTTAGAGCCGTGGAAAGGTAGCCCCCAGATCACTACCACAGATTATGTTATTTACTACGAATCTCACGTGAACATCATGGAACAAGTTGATATTTCTAGCTGAATGTCTCTCTCATCTTAGCGTACAGTTCCCGGCTACGTCCAAAGCTATCACATTCGACCCCAAGGTGCGCGCGCTTAGACCATGAATCAGTATTTGGGGAGGCTGGTAATTACAATGAAGCGACTGCCGTCTGACTTTCGCAACTCTTTTAACAGGGGAACCAGATAAACTAATCATGATTACACGTTTCAGAAATTATCCGAAACGTGCAGGTTTCCTCTTGATGTTTTCTCCCTCACTGCCGCGCGAATGGTAGAAATATTCACATAGATTTGAAAAATCTATTGGCTCATGCTCGGATTCGAACCTCGACCTCCCGCGTGAAAGAGTATTCCTATCCACTAGCATCGCTCTTGATTTTCTATCTGAATGTATCTTGTATAAAATATGGTATTTGAAATGAGAGTGTTTGAGATGACGCGACTTTCAATCTCTATTTCAACAAAACAAAATCTAAAGCAAAGTTTTATGATATTATTTTAATTTCTTTGATAATGTTAAACATACAGGAATTCAGACATTACAGTAAGGGTATTGACAAGGTGTCATATAGCACAGCGTTCGGCATAGCTACGTCACTGCGCGCACGCATTTTGATAGGATTCGAAGGTTCCAGGTTCAATCCCCGATCGAGTTAATTTTTTTTTTTTTTTTTTTTTTTATGGGTAAAATATTTACTTACAGAATGCTAAAAATAAACGAGGAATACTTTTTACAAGAGATGATGGATGATGATTTTTTTTTTTTTTTATTATTATTTGAATTTTGTGATGTTGATCTTAGTTTTAAATTTTAAAAATATTATAACTTAATTATCAAAAAAGTTCAAAATCAAAAAAATAATTTATTACATCAAGACTTTATCTAGGTCACACGTCTTTGCGCATCGCGTCATAATGCTATCGTAAAATATGATCACATAAACAATTCCTGCATCGCGATATGTAAGTTTTAGGTCTGAGTTTGGATATATACACAATTGAAACAGAGGCTTAGTGGATGTCACCTGGGACCCAATCACTTTAGTAGGAGACGGCCGCTCCAAACGAGTGTAGTAGGTCTAGGGTGATTATCTGAGACTTCTGTAATGATAGTCATTAGCTTGGTACGGCCGGCCGAGCTGATTTCATAGTCAGGCAGACTCTCTCCACGTTTGTGGTAAAGCCCTTATAATGTTGATTAGAGCGCCATTGTAATAAAAAGTCAAGTGCTCGGCAAGGGACGAGATACGGCTACACCGTAGGGCTTTACAAGTCAAGTGCTCAGCAAGGCCTGAGATGCGGTTACAGGGTCGTAGGGCTTACATTGGTGAAGTGCTCTAGTGAGAGAGATCTGATCAACAATTGTATTTTGAAATCACATTGGTTGTCTCCGGACTGTCAAGTTGCATCGTGTTGCCCCGAGTCAGGAACAGTCCGGAGACGTAAACCCTTTATGCTCCTTGATTATGTGAAGTTTTTACATTTTAAAAAGTTAAACAGAGAACACTTTAATAATTTCTATGTCGTTTCAGGTCGGCTAGATTTCGTTGGACAGATGCATCCTAATATTCCTAATTTAAATGGATTATTTGCTACGGTCGACCGAGCTGATTTCATAGTCAAGCAGACTCTCTCCACGTTTGTGGTAAAGCCTCAAATGTTTGATTAGAGCGCCATTGTAATAAAAAGTCAAGTGTTCGGCAAGGGACGAAATACGGCTACACCGTAGGGCTTTACAAGTCATGTGCTCGACAAGGGACGAAATACGGCTACACCGTAGGGCTTTACAAGTCAAGTGCAAGGCTTGAGAAGCGGTTATAGGGTCGTAGGACTTACATTGGCGAAGTGCTCTAGTGAGAGAGATCTGATCAACATCACAAACATCAATTTGTATTAGAACTCAGGAATCAACAGGCGAGCAACTGTACACACACCTACCTATATTGGGAAGTTGGCAGCACACATGTAATGTGTGCTGAACTTCCCAATATATTAACTACTGTTCTAGCCTGTTTGGTCATATCAATATGACTTTATTTATGGACTAACAAGTTGCATCGTATATTTTATTTTGTTCTCAAAATATTGGTAGCAATTGCCGCCGCCCATGGACACCCGCGACGCCAGTGGAGTCGCAAGTGCGCTGTTTCGCTGCGTGAGTAAGGTTACCGGAGGCCTAATATAAGGGAAAGAAGGGTTTAAAGGTTGGCAGCGCTATATGTCATTTTAATTTATAGCCTTGTGGTATAAAAACAATCATATGGTAAAGATGTTAATGGAGTATACCTGACCCCGAACTAAAGTATGAACAATGTTTTCCCTCTATGTATTTTTTATTTAATTCATACTCTTGTGATAGTAAAACAATGTGTGGCTAATAAGCATATACCTGTTCCCAACGAAGGATTTCCTGTTGTAAATTAATAGATTTATTACACACAAGACATACGGGATAGGTGGTAAGTACCTACATTTATTTTCCTAAATTGTATTTAGCATCATTTCCGTAATTGCTAACTCTTAGAAAAAATATTTATTCAGCGCTGGTCAACATTTTCATGGTTTTAGTAACATTTTGTTTACTGGTTGATTCGAGTGCCCTACATTTTGTTGTATTGATTGAAAGTAATGCTATAGGTACAACAAACGTTGAGCGCCTCATTGCTTACCATTCAATATTTTTTAAATAAATTGAGACTTTTCAATCAATAAAATAGCATTACTTCAGTGCTGCTCCGTTGTAATACTACCTATCACCTTCGTCGTCATCTTCTCAAATCTTCTCAAAGCCGACGCTTCGAAGCCCGGGGTACTACTTCCTACCTATCGTCACCTTTGAGTGCTAATTCAATCAATCAATCAATCAATAAATTTATTTATTCAAATAAAGGTTTTACATTTTTAAAAACTACCTTGCCTATACTAAGCCGAGGCTTGTGTTACAGGCAATGGTTGTCTTCCTAAATGTGTACAGAATATTAAAAAAAATATACAGTTTCTAGTTGGTATAAAGGAGAGGATTAATCATGTTTATTGCTTAAGAACTAAGAACCAGCTAAGAGTAAATATTTCAGTTATCAATGAAGAATTTATTAATTGCCGAGACATTCACTGTTTTAATAATTTTATTTTATTTATTTATGTTATGTAATGTTATACTCGTTTATCAATAATTATATTAAATATGTGTGTGTGCGTGTGTGTGTGTGTGTGTGTGCGTGTATGTGTGTGTGTGTGTGCGTGTGTGTGTGCGTGTGCGTGTGTGTGTGTGTGTGTGTGTGTGTGTGTGTGTGAATGGGCGTGTCTGTATCTAGATGTTTGTACGATGTTTCCCGTGGGCATATATTATAACAATTATGCTTTCTTACTTTATAATGTGTAGCAAGCTCTCTGTTTGGTCATAATTTTTTGTAAGTAACCATTCGTGGATCATATTTCTACATTTGAATTGTGTTGCTGAGTATATGTCTACCTCTTGACATGTCTTATTGAATAAGAAATTACTCAGAAAGCAATAATGATGCTGAGCAAATGACGTTCGAAATAATTCTGTGGTATAAACTTTATCCTTACGACGTTTGTTATGATGAATGACCACACTACCAGCACCTTTCTTTTTTAATAAAAGTCTACTAATGAAAAGTTGCCTCACAGATAAAACTCTCCATTCTTTGTATAGAAGCTCAGAGGAAAATGTAAAATTTTTAAAGGAAGCCAATTTTAGTATACCCCTATGGGCCCTTTCTAAATTAAGTAAAAGCGACTTAGAAGTTCCGCCCCACGTAACTATGCAGTAATTTATTATCGAGTTGCAGAGAGCGTAATAAACCATTTTTATTGTTTTGAAATCAGCTATATGTCTAAGACTTCTAAATATAGGCATTAATTTTCTTACGCGATTTGTGACGTTAAAGACATGGTCTTTAAAGTTGAGATTTTGATCTAAAATAACTCCGAGGTATTTTATTTTACTTACTCTTTCCAAGGATGGGCACAGGCATTTAAAAGAGTGGAATGAATCATATTGGGTAGAATTACAATTTGTGTTGTGCACTTCAATTGATTTTTGGGAGGAAGGTTGACCTGTTCTTTGGATAGAGAACGTTACGTACTTTGTTTTATCGCTATTTAACGTAAGTCCATTATAGTCAAGCCAAGACCTCACCAGGTTAAACCCGTTTTGTGCACATTGGAACGTTTCATCCCAACTTTCTCCTCGAAATACTAATGCAGTGTCATCTGCAAATGCGAATATTTGACCAGCTTTGAGAGAAAGTTGACACAGGTCATTGATGTATACCAGGAAGAGAGTCGGACCGAGTATACTACCTTGCGGAACGCCACAGGTCACTGTAAGTTCGTCGCTGACCCAATCACCAACCTGAACCGATTGAGTTCTATTTTGTAGGTAGTCATTAAAAAGCTTGAGTTGTGGCCCACGCACACCTATGCATTCAAGCTTTGACACTAGTTTGGAAGTGCAAACTGTGTCGAAAGCTTTTGCTAGGTCCAGGAATATAGCGAGGCTTTTTTTCCTGGTATCCAGTGCTCTGACTACATATTCAGTCAAGTTGACGACTGCATCATCAGTAGAACAGTTCCTGCGAAAGCCGTATTGGTTAGGGGATAAAATATTATTTTTTTCCAGAAAAGAAATCAATCTTCTATTCATGAGTTTCTCTAAAATCTTGGACAGTGATGGAAGTAATGAGATTGGACGGTAATTACCAGGTGAAAGCTTATCCCCAGACTTATGGATGGGTATTATAACTGCCCTTTTGAACACATTAGGGAAAACACCCTCAGTAAAAGAAAGATTACAGAGAAAAGTTAAAGGCCCAACTAAGGACTCTTTATTAAGTTTAAGTATATTATTCGGTATCTTATCCCATCCGGGAGAGCAATCGGTTTTAAGGAGATCTATTAACAAGGCAACCTCGGAGTTATCCACCGAAAAGAGACAAAACGAGGACGGATTGGGTACCAGAGATGGTAATTTGTTATTATTAATCAAAGGTGCGACAATCTTGTCAGCCAAAGCTCTCCCTACGTTTGAGAAATATTTATTAACTTTGTTAACTGAGAGGTGAGGAGTTGTATCTACTTTTAGGAGTTCTGATGATTGTAATGGCCTTAATTTATAATTACTCACTGCATTTATTATTTTCCAGGTTTTTTTAGGGTTATTTTTACTGACTTTTTGTAGTTCGGATTTTTCATAAGCTTGTTTAACTTTTCTCAGAATTGCGTTGCAGAAATTTCTGTATCTACGGTAAGTTTCTTTAAGAATTACATTGTTTGGATCGGCTTTAAGTCTGCGATGCATTTGATCTCTATTCCTCATACATCTTTTTAGTCCTGTCGTGATCCAGGGCTTAATGATTAATTTACGATTAGATAATTTTCGAGTTGTCGTATTTTTCGAGATGATATTGGCTAGACTATGTACTAGAAAATTTGCTGCCTCATTGCACTTCATTTGATACATAGGAGAGAAGTCAAAGTTGACCAAATCTGCGTTTAAACCTTCATAGTTAATTTTATTTATTATTTTAGTCGCTGCTTGTTGGTGGATTTTTAAACTAAGAGACATGAGTATAGAATAATGGTCTGTCAATGTATTTTCTACAATTAAATTATGTGCATAGTGGTTCGTTTTTATAAGTAAATGATCAAGGCAAGAGTTTCCACGAGTAGGTACCTGATACGCAGGTAAAAGTCCGAATGAAGCGGTTAAGTTTAGGTATTGAAGCATAAAGTCATTATTAAGATTACCACTAATATCAATATTAATGTCCCCTGTTAAGACTATATGATTAAATTTTTCTAATGATTTAAGTACTAGTTCTAGGGATTGTTGAAAATTTTGAAAATTAATATTTCTATTATAGGATGGTGAACGGTATATTGAGATAAGTGCCACTTCGTCATTTATCTTAGTTACAAGACAGTTGCCATCGAGAAAACTCGGTTCATACGTTGTGGTTGATAAAGTATTTGAGACATAAATAACTACACCATCATTTTGATTTTTAGTATTTTGAGTTAAGTGAATAGAGTAATTATTTAATGGTGGGGGTATATTATTGACAGAAAGCCAGCATTCACTCAATACTATAATATCTGGTAGCACTTGTATCCTATTCAATAAAAGTAGAAATCCCGCAAAGTTCGCCCTTATACTACGAATGTTCTGTGACAGTAATGTTAATTTGTTTTTCGAGGACCCCAGTAAAGTAAGGCAGTCTTCCGGCATACACTTTTGTGTTTCCGAGGTGGAAAATCTATCTATTTCATCCGTTAAATATTTTATGTTATTCATTTTGGCGTTATATAAGAAAAGAAAATGTTCAGTAAAAAGTAGGGGTACGAATTACGTGTATAAATGTTGGTAGGTACTCGTATGTAGAAACATGACAGTCTTTTGCAGTGTAATGATGTAAGCAAGTATAAATATGTATGTGTGTTGATAATAAGCTGTGTTAGTGGTAGCGTAAAAGCACAATTGTTATTCATTAATGTGATATATATTTTTACCCAGAAGTTTATCGAGCACGTATACAAACAATAGGTTTCAGTATCGAAAACGCAAACAACCTGACGCACTAGTCACTTCCCGTTCCTAATGGAAAGAAGTTGTTCTTCGGATTTTATCCAGATAGGCGAATCACCTTCTTTTTTCCTAAGGAAAACCTTGCCCTTTGTTGTCCAACAGTAGGCGAATCCTTCTGTCTTGGCCACTTCTCTTGCTAAGAAATGGATTCTTTTTGCTTTATTTGTTAGTAGTTCTGAGATGTAAATTTGGCTGTTTTGGTCTTTTATTCCCAAATGCGAGCAATTAAGTTGAGTTGAGCGTGATTTGAAGTACTTTTTTGCTGCAAATAATACTTTTTCTTTCATTATAGTGCTGTTAAATTCAATAATAATCGATGAGCAGTTAGTATCTTTTTTTCCCGGTAACCTATACATGTCTTTTATGTCATTAGGGTTTATGTCAATCTTCAAGACTGATGCCAACGAGATCATTGAGTCATAGAGGTCTTTTAATTGCTCCTTATTTCTTTTAGGTACATTCCGTATCTCAATACAAGATTTCTTGAGAGCACGGTCAATATTCTCACATTTTTCATTAATTGACGCCAATTCTAAATTAAATGTTTTTCTGTCCTGCTCTAAACCATTTATTTTGGTTTCTAGATCTTTTATTTGTGAGGATACAAAGACGAGCGACTTTTCTATGTCCACATTTGTCGACTGAATACTTATTGCGTGCGCATTCACTGCAGAGATTTGCTTTTCCAGTGAGTCCAATCTTTCGTTTTGACTTTTCGTTAGGGACTCAAAGAGTTCACGCATTTCTCTTCTAAAATCAGATACTTCATCGTTGGGGCTATCAGACATCCGTAGCCGCTTGTTACTTCTGTCCCTCTTGCTTACAAATTTCGATTTATCTGGACTTGATTCGTTCGGGTCTGATAGTGAGTCCGATTTTTGCAAAGCTGGTGGAGGTGTTCTCTTAGTCATCATGATTAAGCCAGGCTCCCAAGTATACAATATCGCAAGTATAATAATAAATAACTAGTCTTTGTTACAGCGATTCCTTATATCGTAGCACAGATATTAGTCGTCGCGTCCGCTACAGATAAGGAACCGGTTTACCACTACGCGTCCTCGTAGCTCGTAGCCGTCTCGTAGGCCCACACTCGTAGCACTGTGTTGGGTCGTGTGCGACAAGGAAGGGCTGTCGTCGGTCTCCTTTCCCGTAGTATATGCAGATATTTATTTTAACTGAGATTAATTTGCACTTCAATTGGATTTGAACTTTAGAGTAGATCACTTAAGGATGAATTTAGGATATTCGTGGAAGAGTTAAACGACGTAAACGTCTGCTTGCGAACGCGTCCCCGGAGGAAGAGGATTTTTTAAATAAATTGAGACTTTTCAATCAATAAAATAGCATTACTTCAGTGCTGCTCCGTTGTAATACTACCTATCACCTTCGTCGTCATCTTCTCAAATCTTCTCAAAGCCGACGCTTCGAAGCCCGGGGTACTACTTCCTACCTATCGTCACCTTTGAGTGCTAATTTTGCCGTAACCACGAAGATCCACTGCGTAGAAATAATGTTCGTAAGTTTTATCTATTATTCACTTTATTTGTCTGTTTTTTTATATTCTAACTATTTTAGTGACTTACCACTTGTCTTGTTTTAGGTCGGACGTTGAATATTATAAAACCAAGTCCGCCGCTATATCACGCAAAGTCCTCAACAAGGAGAACTTTGGTTCTGAAGACGAAACAATCAACAAACCGTAAGTACCTAAATACATAGTTCATACAGTGACTTGCTTATCCTATGCGGATGGATGGGTATTAACGAATGCTTTGGATTACTCAATTATTACTCTTACAATGTTAATATACGATTATGAGTGTTCAAAACATATCTTTCTGTTTTCTATAAACCAAGCCAACGATCACGAAACCTGACCAAGAAACAGTTGTATGTATCGGACGAGGAGAGCTCGAATAAAAAGTGAGTTTTTTACAATGGTTTTTTATGAATGAATGAATATACTTTTAATGCACTCAAAATAAAGTATGAAAACTTAAAACTAGATATTACAGGATATGTACAACGAAGGCTTGTTATTATGTTTTATTACAATTGCCTTTCAGCTTAGAGTTTAATGTATTAATATTTCATCTAAAATTACAGATCCGTGACGTCGCGACCAAGAAAAGTGATAAAGAAGTCGGTGTACGAGTCGGACGACGAGGAATCGAATTTACCGTAAGTTTTAACAGTTTATTCAATAGTTATCCTGAGTCATGGGTTCGATATCAACTTGGAATTTATATTTATGTGATAAGTGTTTCTGTTTATTTCAATATTTGTGTTAGTTTATTAACATTTCATGGATAGTAATATATTAATTATAATTAATAATTAATTTATGTTTATTTGAATAAGTGGAAACTTAACTTAAATTGTAATGTAAACTCTAGATATACTGTGTGTTTCCCTAACATTAAATAGATAAATTTATAATACCTTCATTTACCTTAAATTCTTAAGCTGCGTATCACAGAATCAGATTAATGTAGGTATGTGATTTTGTCTGATATTTATTATTAATTTTTAACCAAGGTCCATTTCTTGATTTCAGCACAAATAAAACGGTGAAGAAGCCTGCTCTTAAACGAGGAAGACCTGCCGGGTGGAAACTAGACTTCGACGACGAGGCTGAGGAGATCAAAGCCAGCCGCACGCGCAAGCCAGTCAACCCTCTCCAGTCCGTGCTGACGCGTCGCGTGGCCGACGGGTGTCTGCGGCGCACTGCCTCGCTGCCGGGCGACCTATTTGTAGAGCTGCGGCTGTACAATACCAGCGACATAAAGTGCATGGAACCCAAAGATCGTTGGCAACACTCAGTCTTGTCGTTAAAGTACCAGACTGACTCCGAGGCTGATGAATTGGAGCTACTGCGCCAGTTCATCAAACGTGCCCGCAGGGACTTCGTTGAAGAAGGGACGTTCTTTGCCGACAAAAAAAAAAACTTTTTTTTAAATTGTACTTTATTTTAAATATAACAACATTTTTTTATTAGATTATTTTTGATTATTCTAACCGGTGTCCAGCCTATTTATTATCTTTTTTAGTTTTGCTCAGTTTTACAAATAAAATGACGAAAAGGTCAATATATTGCACAGTGTGTGATGTATCTGTAAGAAGTAATGTTTTTTTCTGCTCATTTAAAAGTACATTACATAAAAATAACTCCGCTATCGAATTAAGTGATGGTATAGAAAAAATATGTAGCGCGTTCCATAATCGAATCGCCTCGTAACGCCTGCGCGACAGCGCTGCGGAAACGTAGATGCCGTTTGAATTTTTACGCGGCTTGCGCGCGCGCCTTTTTTTTTTTTTTTTTGTTGGCCCGGTGGAAAATGCCGCCTTAAGCACACCCGACCGCTGGGAGACGGCCGGGTAGTGTGGGGCTCTCCCTTGGGGTGCTCCCAGGGGCCTACCCACTAAAAACCACCGGGGCATTTCCTGCTACGTCCGTGTGGGGTGGGCTACGGTAACGGGTACGAAACCAAGTCCGCGGCCCACCCTCGAAGGACGAGAGGCTCGCCAGCACGGCCTCTTCAAAAACGGGCCTCGCCGAAAAACGAGGCCTAGGGCCACTCCCATGGCCCACCATTCCCCCCTTTCCGGAATCGTCCAAGTTGCTGGATTGCAACGCAGACGCTCCGGAAGGGACGACTGCAGACCCCTCCCCCAACCCATACCCTGCTGGCTGCAGGGCAGAGAGAGGAGAGAGTACCTAAATAATTTTAAAGTTATACCCGAAAACCCTCCCGTTCGAGCATCCCCGCTGGGTTGCGGAGACAATCGACAGGACGGGAAAAGCGGGGGTGGCGAGTCGTAGCTGCATCCCACTGGCTGCGGGACTCAACACAGACCCACCAACAAAGCCCCCACCATAAAGGCTGGGAGAGCGCTCCCGAGAATCGGGGCGCAACAGACTGTTGGCAGGAATTCCACCACCGTGGAACTCCTCAACATTCGAACGCGCCCGAAGGCGCGACAGTTCAAGGCCCGAGAACAAAAAAGGCCCCCATACGGCACCATCACACCAGGAACACCGGCCCACCGCACGCCAAAGCGCCCGACAGTGGGTGCCACCACACCCCAACGCCAACCTACGGCAGAAGGGGGGGTTTCAGGTCCGTAAAGAGAGGCCGGTCCTCTAAGTGTTCAGGTCCGTAAAGAGAGGCCGGTCCTCTAAGCCCTCAGCAGACAATGAAAGCCCCCGAGTGGTGTGCGCTGCACGCGATCCACTGCGTCGGGGCTGGTCCGCCGGAAATTCTGTGCATCCTTTGGCCGTCGGGTAGCAATCCACGAATGAATTACTACCCGCCGTTGCCCGGGGAAAACCGTGCCCCACGGTAACCGTTTCTGCCTAATACCAACCGAAGCTGGAATCAGGACAGAACTCATTACCAGCGGGGCCACTCTAGGAGGTAGATACACCTGAGTCCCCTGCGCGCGCGCCTGCACCAGCTTTTACAAGCGCGACAATTGACTTTTAATACTATCAAAGTCAATTTTGAACTATTTGCCGAATTTAGTCTTCAAAGTAGAGACAGTAGTGAAATTAAATCTTTTGCTACAGAAAACATCACTATACATAAAGGTTTTGATTTTGAGGAAAATTTTACCCAATTATTGAGTATTTTATCTAGTAAAATTGATGAATTTCAAGAACGCCATAGCGGTTGGTTATTTTTACGTAAATTATACTTAGAAATTAATATCAATGAGTACAATCCTCTTGAGCATCAAAATTTATTGATTTACTGCAAGCTTTGAAACTCAAACGGGCTTGCATTAATATTCAGAACAAACATCAATTTTGCTTTCTGTGGAGTATAATGTCAAAATGCACATCGAACTTCGTCTTATCCGCATTTTAAGAGCATTCTAAATATAAGAAATATGTCATTTCCTGTCAATTTTACCGACATTAAAACATTTGAAAGAAAAAATCCTAGTATTAGTTGTTAATGTTTATGGGCTTAAAAATAAAACGAGCATAGTTGGACCCCTATATCGCACTCAAATTAGGAAAAAAAACCATATAAATTTGCTGTTCATTGAAAAAGGAATTCTTACACATTACTGCTTGATAAAAAACTTGAGCCGTTCGATGAGATCTCAGCTAACTAAACACCACAGTAAAATATTTTTTTGTGACGATTGTATGATGTTTTTTGATAATGAACCTAAATTCGATGCTCATGTTTGTGGTGGTGTCGCAACTGTTTTGCCGAAGCGGGGCTCACTCATTCAATTTAAAAATTATGAAAAAATGCAAGACGTGCCTTTTGTAATTTACGCGGATTTTGATTCATTATTGCAGGTCAGTTCGCATGACCCTAGTTCAACTTGTACGGAAACATTCCAAAAACATATCCCGGCTGCATTTGCTTATTATGTAGTATGCTCATATGATAGTTCCTTAAATCGTTACGTGTCTTACCGTGGTAAAAAGTGTGTAAAGATATTTATTGAAAAACTTAAACAAGATATATTTAAAATATTTCAATATTATAAAAAAACAATGCCAATGAAAAAAATAAATACTGAGGAAAATGAGTCTTTCTGTTCAACGAAATTCTGTTATCTTTGCAATCAAATGTTATTTGATGATAGAGTTAGAGACCACTGCCATCTTACGGGGAAATATCGCGGCGCTGCACATTCGTATTGCAATCTGAAATATCGCTTACCTCAATTCGTACCAGTGTTTTTTTACAATTTGTCTGGCTACGACAGCCACTTATTTATATCACAGTTAGGACAAACATCGGGACCAATAAAAGTTATAGCTAAAAACGAGGAAAACTATATATCGTTCACTAAATATTTTACAAGTGAGGATAATGCTTATATGGCAGTGCGCTTTGTGGATTTGTTTAAGTTTTTAGGTACAAGCCTCGATAAACTAGTATGTATTTTAAACACCGAAGATTTTCAGCATTTATCAAATATTTTCCCAATTAAAGAACAGTTTGAACTGTTAAAAAGAAAAGGAGAGTATCCGTATGAATACATAACCAACTGGGAATCATTTAAAGAAAAGAAAATACCATCACGTGAATGTTTTTATAGTAGTTTAACTGAATGTAGTATTTCACTGTCAGATTATGAACACGCGGAACGAGTTTGGAAAACGTTTAAATTAAACAACCTTGGCAAATACACAGATTTATATTTGAATTCAGACGTTATTTTGTTAGCAGACATCTTTGAAAATTTTCGTCGTACATGTAAATTAAATTACAATTTGGATCCATCTTTTTATCTTACGGCTCCATGTTTGAGTTTTGATGCTATGTTTCTGAAGACTAAGGTAAAACTTCAGCTTATTGACGACTTAGAGATAATACGTATTATACAGAAAGGTATCCGCGGAGGTATATGTCTATGTGTAACCCTTTGAGCCAAGATGGTGAGTGGCTGACGGTGATGCTAGCTCCATGGGTTCTGAGGCGCTCGCTAGTTCCTAACAGAGAGCTGAGAGGGCGCCACTAGCTTTTAGGCAACTAAGCTAGAAAGTGTGAGTTAAATGAAAGACTTTAAATATGGGGGGCTGAATATTTATTTGTAAATAAATACAGAAAACACATGCATTGATTAAGAAACTTGTTGTTCCTGGCTTTGAAAATATTGTTATTATGCTAGGATCACTTAAATAATCTTAACCAAACAAAATCTAAAGTTAGGCTTAAATCTATGCCGTATAATAAGAATTTAAAGTAACAAGAATCCTATCACGAGGATTGTTACCCTAATTAAGATTACCTACTATGTCCTTTATTACTCCGGAGTAAAATAAAATACTACGCTTAATGCTAAACATAGGTGGTGCAGTCCCACGACGGCAACGGAGACCCCTTCAAGTGTCAGCCACGCTGAACATGCGGCAGCTGGCCGGTTAAAAATCCTGAAGTGTTCCTTGCATCGATAGTTCAAGACTCTTCCATAAAGAGGGCTTTATATGCCCATTATGAGAAGATGTGACGTAATATTCAGCCCAACATAAAAAATATTCTGATATTAAATGGGTGACATCATTGGCCACTCATGGCGTCACCAACACTTAAAAAAAAAATGAAACTAGTACATAATTACAACGAGATAAGCGGCATTCGCCGTCTTTTTAAAGAGCGCCAGCGACATTTAAGATTCATGCCAATATTATAAATGCAATTCCAGGACTCAAAATGCATTCAAGGACGCTTGCTTGCAATGAAATTCAGCGTACCAGGCAGGGCTCTGTAGGAGAAAAAAATGGAGGAGATCTAACCCATAAAGGTACCCCTTTCTTTTTTCTTTTTATCCATAGACAGAAGGCAGAGATATTTAAGAACATACTGTCTACTAAACAAAAAGGTGTAACCCAGTCGATGCAGAAAAATAGAAATTGGCTACCAACATCGAGGTTTATTGAAAATGAATTACTTTAATATGAGAAATATTTATTAAGAAAATTGACGAAAATATATCGAAATCGACAAGAGAACAATCCAATGCTCAAATGAGTGATCGCTGTCAAAGATAAGAAAGAAGTAAGGATTGGTTTCGCTAGATGACGTTGGAGGTGAAGAAATGCTAGGAAAAATTTTAATGATGTTAAAAAATTCCCAAAATATGTAAGGACGTGTTACAATACCTCCCTAGTTACAAAAAAAAGAAAAAAAAAAGGTTCATCCAGGGGGTTGCGACTTTAGAATGTCTTTAACATGCCAAGTTCCCAAAGCTTTCTTTGTATCGTAATCACAAAGTTCGTATACAACCGAAGAAATCTTTTTAGTGATAATACACTTACGAAATTTGGGAGCAAACTTATGAGTGAAGTATTTGCTAGCATCAGAAAGTGGAAACTCTCTCTTCCAAACAACCTGATCAACCTGATAATCTATATGCCTACAAGACCTATTGTAAAATGTTCTGTTACGTTCATAAGATTTTAGCATATGCGACTGTACCTTCTCAAAGACCATCTTCCAATGGAGTCGCAATGAATCATAACATTTACGGTCTGAGAACTCCAGAGTGAAATCCTCATCGCCTCTGGATGGATACCAATCCCCAGACAGAATTGCCTCTCTACCATGATTCAGAAAATAGGGACTGTGTTTTGTCACTTCATGCACTGAGGTGTTAATGGCAAACTCTATCTTATGTATCTCATCAGCCCATGTACGATGGTTCTTTCCCACGTAAGATGAGTTGGCAGTAACCAACACTCTGTTTATGCGTTCAGAGGGATTGTTTTGAGGAGTAAATCTGCAATTGAAAAAGAAATTGGGAATTTTGTATTTTTCTTTGAGGCCCTGCATTTCTTTAGAAATGTACTGAGGACCATTATCCATAATGATACACTGTGGTACACCAAATCTCATAAAAACATAATTTTCCATGTACTTGACCACGGTTTTAGCAAGAGAATTTCTTAAAGGGAATAAACAGGCATATTTAGTGAAATAATCTGATACAACTAATATGAATTTAAAACCTTCCTTGCTTCTGGGTAAAGGACCCAGTAGATCAGTTGACAAGACTTGGAAAGGACGCTGTACCTTCTTAGGGTTCTGCATAAGGCCGGGTAAAGGCAGATTTGTGCTTTTATATGTTAAGCACACCTCACAATTTTTAATATACTTGTTTATGTCCTGGACCATTTTTGGCCAGAAATAAGACAAGGTTACACGTCTAAGTGTTTTAAACACTCCTAAATGAGCAGCATCGGGACTATCATGACACTTTTGAAGTATTGACTGCCTTTCCTCCAGGGGAATAACTCTCTTCCACTCAAACTCTAACAGCAGAGGATTTTGAGACCTTATACGTTTATAGAGAAGGTCATTGAGTAGTCTCCAATCAGGATATCGCTCTGGGTAACGTTGCACTTTATCTCTAAATTGCAAGTACCAAGGGTCTTTGACGTGAATGGCTGACAAAGTGTTAACAGGTACACGAGAGAGTGCATCTGCAACTCTGTTTTCGCTGCCTTTTCGATATTCAACAGAAAAATTGAATTGAGATATCCTCAATGCCCATCTCGACAAACGGCCGGCAGGTGACTTTAAACTAGCCAACCACTTTAGACTACTGTGGTCAGTATAAACCTTTGTTTGAAAAGGAGACCCCTCGATATAACCCCTGAATTTCTCAAGAGCAAACATTAGAGCATTGAGTTCCTTCTCAGTGGTTGAGTGATTATTTTCTGTCCTAGTTAGGGTTCTAAAAGCGACGGGATGTTCAGCCCCTTCATTATCGAGCTGAGATAAACAACAGCCTAGCCCAACATCCGACGCATCCGAACTAATGATAAATGGTCTATCGAACTTGGGGATACTCAGTATTGGAGCAGAAATCAACAAGCTCTTTACGGTGTTAAAAGCCTGAAGAGCGTCTTCGTTAATAACAAATGAGTGGCCTGTAGGCAATTTACCTATCAGTTTGCTTAATGGAGCGATCACAGTTGAGAAGTCCACAATAAACCTCCTATACCAAGAGACCATGCCTAAAAACCTGCGTACCTCTTTCTGTGAAGTCGGAACAGGGAAATCTACTATAGATTTGATTTTGTCGCTGTCAGTACGCAAACCGCGTCTGTCAACGACAAAACCAAGGAACTTTAAGGACGACCGACAAAATACAGACTTTTCAAAATTGATCGTGAGCCCAGCTTGTTTCAGCCTATCAAACACTCTGTTGAGTAAGCTCATGTGTTTTTCGAAAGAGTCCGATATCAGGATGATATCGTCGACATAGTAGAAAACCTTACCCGCAAATTCGGCTCCAAACACCTTATCCATCAACCTCATCATTCTGGCAGTTTTTTTTTTTTTTTTTTGTTTTCCCCGGGAGAAATGCATTACGCAGACCCTGCCGCCGGGGGGCGACAGGGTACTGTGGGACTCACCCTCCGGGCCGCTTCTTCTAACAAGAAGCGGCCTGAGGGCATACCCACTAAAACTCCCGGGGCTCAACCACCCGTGGGTATAGAATGGGGTCACGGGAACTGCACTAGGCTATTCCCCGCAACCCCACTCCCCCACAGGCCCCTACACGGGGTGTGCGGCCACGCCCCTCCTCAGACTAGGAGGAGGGGGGTTGGGGACCAGCCGGAACTCTGTTTTCGCTGCCTTTTCGATATTCAACAGAAAAATTGAATTGAGATATCCTCAATGCCCATCTCGACAAACGGCCGGCAGGTGACTTTAAACTAGCCAACCACTTTAGACTACTGTGGTCAGTATAAACCTTTGTTTGAAAAGGAGACCCCTCGATATAACCCTGAATTTCTCAAGAGCAAACATTAGAGCATTGAGTTCCTTCTCAGTGGTTGAGTGATTATTTTCTGTCCTATTAGGTGTTTCTAAAAAGCAGGGGGGGAACGGGATGTTCATTCCCCTTATTATCGAGCTGAGATAAACAACAGCCTAGGCCCAACATCCGACGCATCCGAACTATGAATAAATGGTCTGCTCGAACTTGGTGATACTCAGTATTGGAGCAGAAATCACAAGCTCTTTACGGTGTTTTAAAACATGAAGAGCGTCTTCCGTTAATACAAATGAGTGGCCTGTAGGCAATTTACCTATCAGTTTGCGTAATGGAGCGATAACAGTTGAGAAGTCCACAATAAACCTCCTATACCAAGAGACCATGCCTAAAAACCTGCGTACCTCTTTCTGTGAAGTCGAACAAGGGAAATCTACTATAGTTTGATTTTGTTGTTGTCGCTGTCATAAGCAAACCGCGTCTGTCACGACAAAACCAAGGAAACTTTAAGGACGACCGACAAAATACAAGACTTTTTCCAAAATTGATCGTGAGCCCAGCTTGTTCAGCCTATCAAACCTCTGTTTGATGTAAGCTCATGTGTTTTTCGAAAGAGTCCGATATCAGGATGTTCGTCCGACATAGTAGAAAACCTTACCCGCAATTCCGGCTCCAAACACCTTATCCACCAACCTCATCATTCTGGCAGTTTTTTTTTTTTTTTTTTTGTTTTCCCGGGGAAATGCATTACGCAGACCCTGCCGCCGGGTGCGACAGGGTCTGTGGTCTCACCCTCCGGGCCGCTTCTTCTACAAGAAGCGGCCTGAGGGCATACCCACTAAAACTCCCGGGGCTCAACCACCCGTGGGTATAGAATGGGGTCACGGGAACTGCACTAGGCTATTCCCCGCAACCCCACTCCCTCCACAGGCCCGCTACACGGGTGTGTGGCGGCCACGCCCCTCCTCAGAACTATGAGGAGGGGGGTTGGGGACAGCCTAGGAACTCTGTTTTGCGCCGGCCTTTTTTCGATATCAACAGAAAAATTGAATTAGTCATCCTCTAATGCCCATCTCGCAACGGCCGACAGGATGACTTTAAACTATCCAACCACTTAGACTACTGTGGTCAGTATAAACCTTTGTTTGAAAAGGAGACCCCTCGATATAACCCCTGAAATTTCCCAAGAGCAAACCATTAGAAGCAAATTGAGTTCCTTCTCAGTGGTCCATCATTCTGGCAGTTTTTTTTTTTTTTTTTTTGGTTTCCCGGGAGAATGCATCACGCAGACCCTGCAGCCCGGGGGCGACAGGGGTATCTGTGGGACTCACCCTCCGGGCCGCTTCTTCTAACAAGAAGCGCCTAGGGCAAACCCACTAAAACTCTCCCGGGGCTCAACCACCCGTGGGTATCCGAATTGGGGTCACG